>CM042167.1:11573549-11781049 GCA_023376005.1 Doryteuthis pealeii
CAAAAAGAAAAGGCTAAGTCATTTGGGGCAGAGCAATATTTTACTAAAGACTATAAGCCCAATATTTTGTATTTCAAGTTCAGAGAGTTAACATCAGATACTGATAATAAAAAGCTTAGTATAGTGACCATTAACAGTTTTTATTCTAATGGAATGATAGGATAACTTTAAACAAGTAAAGTGAAAGATGAATGTTTTGTGTGGGTGGAGGTGCTTGTGGCATAACAGTTATTATTGTAGGAAGTGGAACTGGCTACCAGAGTTCAAATCCTGAATGAGGCTGTTTGCATTTCACATAGCACTAATACCATTGAGAAAGGTATGAATCCAACATTTCTACCTCCAGCTATGGGTGAATAGTAGGGCAGATTGGGCTCTGTAACTTTGGTATGGAACTTGTCTAGGAAGAATATGGAATTCAAAATCAGTTGGAAACCTGGAGAGGGATGGGCTCTAACATGTGGTTCTATCACTGTTTTCTGACTGGTTGCTTCATCAATGTTTTCTGTGCCCACGTTGTGTTTTTAAAGATCCTCAGAACTGGGATTGATGCAACTTAGTTGGTTTGGTTTGGTTTGTTTGTGACATATCAACCTCAGTGGGTCATTTAATACCGATAAAGTTTTGAAATAAATCAATTCTTAATGGATAATACAATTTTTTTATAAATACATTTTTCTATTTAATCCATAGATGGGACCCTAACAGGTACTACCACTCCAGGTCAGAGTGGACCAGGGAGCAATGGTGATGAAGGGTGCTCCACATTCCCCAAACCTCCAAAACTGGAACCTCACCATCAGATAGAGTTTAACGTCATTCCCAGGACATGTAGACCCGCAGCCACCGCCTTCTAGCACCCATATGATAAAGAGGGGTTGGGGCTTGCCATAAGGGCAATAGGGTTGGGAAAAGCAACTTAGTTGGAGCATCTTTATGACAGGTTGGAAGGTTAGTATGAATGAATCACTGAAAACATTGGCAACATCAAGAATGAGACAACTCTCCATTAACAATAAGTTTTTTATTGCAATAGGATTATGTAACTATATACAATAGAAAAATAATAAGTTTTACACTCAAAGTAGGAGAGAAAAGATATGCTCAGAAATCTGGCTGGTGTTTTTGCTTCATGCTTATTAGCATTGAGTAATCTTGATGCTGTCTGGATAACTTTGAAGGGACTGGACTGGGTTACCTTCTTTTGTCCGAGTTTACTTGTTAACAGCAAAGTATTTTCCCTTAGTCTCCCTTCTCTTGGTTTATCTTATTCTGGTTTCAGAGTCCATATTTTATAGAAAAAAATTGTAGATCTAAACACTTCTGATTGGTCAGCTAATTATGGATCATGTCATGCTGCATTTCATTGGTCAGCCAATAAGGATGTAGCTTTCATTCACAGAGATCAAGGAATTC
Organism: Doryteuthis pealeii; assembly: GCA_023376005.1. Taxonomy (NCBI): domain Eukaryota; kingdom Metazoa; phylum Mollusca; class Cephalopoda; order Myopsida; family Loliginidae; genus Doryteuthis; species Doryteuthis pealeii. Next base: position 11,574,966 of record CM042167.1, read on the forward strand.
CTTGACTCCTTTGATTGGACAGTACATTCTTGTATCACATTAGGGAAGAGGAGCAAAAACAACCTTGAGCCTATGCTGATTGGCTCACTGGCCATGACATTTCAATGTCAACTGAGTGCTGTTTGGAGAGGTCACACAGTGTGCAACATACCCTCAACAAAAGTAAAACCTGCAACTTTTGATGTGTTCAAAAAAATTTATTCTTAATGAGTATTCAATATTTTTTAAACATTTTTAAAAACTTTTTTTCTTTATTTAACCCATAAATGGGACCCTGACTGGTCCTATCACTCTGGGTCATAGTGAACCTGGGAGTAATGGCGATTGAATGGGTACTCCATGCACCCCAGAGCTGAAAAGAAAAGAAAAGAAACTGAATTCTAATTCCCTATCAGTGCAGACAAGTAACTTGCCACATTGGAGTACATCACCAGATGCAGTTCCTAAAATAGTCTGTTGTATTTAACTCTCATAGTAAGACTAATCCTAAGTTGTATAGGACCTTGGGTAATATCAGTTTAGTGAAGAGTGGAAACCTGTAACATAAGCAACAACCAGTCTTTTGCCAAGATCTGGGTACAAATCTATAGTCTTCCAAGACTGAAAGATGCCATAAACATCAGAGGTCAATCTATATCAATAAGTGGAAAGAGTTTATTTGTCTGTCCTCTGTCTATGATCAAACAGCTTGATGTAAAACTACAAACTTATTGAACTCAAGGAAGAAATTACTAATCACTAAATAAGTTTATAATTCTTAAAGTTAGAGATGTAAAATTATTACAAATAATTATTGTTTTGTCAATAGTAACAATGTGGACAAAAAATAAAAATATCTAAATCAATAAATCAAAGTTTCCCTCATTTAGAAATACTAGTTCAAAATAAAAAAGGTGATGTAAAAATAGATTTTTGAAAGGGGTGGGAGTAAAAAAATTCAATGTCAGCGAGTTTGTACCCTAAGTAAGTAAAATCATTAAAGGATTAAAAAATAAAACAATTTGAAATGTAAACTTTAAATATGTATTAAAATAAAAAAAAACTATATATAGATATATAATACCAGTCATGTATTTATTAAAACTTGTTTTAAAAAACAATGAGGACTGTCTAATGTTGCATGTTCAAATTTTGAGTGTATTTATTCTATGTTATGACGATCTTGGGTAATGTGACGTAAGCAGTGACGTAATTTTTGTTACAGACACAAACCAGAAGCAAATCTCCATTATTAATAGATTTCTCTTTCTAAAAATGTTCACTGAAAAATGTTAACTTCATAAGATAATACAAAACATATAATCAATAAATCTCTTTTCTGTTATATGAATTTATCTTTTATAATAACAATTTGTTTTTTAACTATTTGATATTAACTAGCCATGTCTGTGATTCAAGTCTAGACATCTTACCCAACGTAGATGGTTACTTCAGCTAGTACACTCTTACGTTTTTTGTTTTTTTTACATATTGAAAGATTTTAGATGACTTAAATATGTTGACTCAATCTCTTAGAATTCAAGATCAATAAGATTAAATCATATAAACAGAACATGAATACAAATCATTGGAAGAAATGATCTTATTCTTTTTAGATGATCTGTCAAATCATTATTAATTTTGACTAGTTTCATTGTCTTTCATTTTTTTAAATTTTAGTTGCTTTTTATCATAACTCATTCTAATCATTATTTCTATGACAGTGAGGAACTTCCCTTATTAGAGAAAATAATGTATTAAAAGTTGAAAGAAAATGCTAGTCAAAATTAATAATAATCAGTGAAAACCCTTCATGTAAAAAATAAAATATTCTATTAAGCAATAACAACAAATATAACACCAACAGATAAGAGATGAGAGTAAAGGAGGAGTTATAGGTGTGATTTGAACTTTTTCACAAAAAAGCATAGCATAATTGCATTGTGGGTAAAGTATTCATTTTATTTTTAGAGAAAATGAATTAGCACTCATTGGCACAATATCTGTCTGTCTCTCAACTATGTGATAGGCACTGATGTGATTTATATATGTAATATATATTTGCATTCAAATTTTGTATTACACATATATATATATATATATATATATATATATATATATATATAATGGAGGCATGTGATATAATGGTTATAGCCATGGGAAATGGACTCAGCAATTCAAGTTCAGATCCTGGATGAGGCTGTTTGCATTTCACATAGCACTAATCCCCTTGGGAAAGGTGTGGAACCAACTATTCTCCCTCCATCTAAATAGTAGGACAGACTGGACGCTTTAACCTTGGTTAGGCAACCAGTCTAGAAAAAGGAAAAATCTGAATTCAAATCAATTAAAATCTGCTTAAGAAATTGACTTTGTGTGGAGATATAAGTTAATGAAAAGGGAAATGGAATAAAGACCCCACATCCTTATGAATCCATCTTTGTCTATTTTTTGTGACCACTGACTATACAACAAAAAGCAGCTGGTATGGTAGCCAAGTATTTCCCCAAAACAATGGGAGCCATGTGTTTGAGTCTCACCATTGTGTCTTTATTATTCCAAGGATCTGGTTTTTTGCATGGATATTGACTTAATATTAAACATAAACTATGTGTAATGTTCTTAAGGTGTATTGGAAAAAGCTTGTTGCTTGATTCCAATAGTAATAAAGAATGACAAACTTATCAGTTACAAAAACCATTGAGATTTATTTTGATCAGACTCAAAAGGAATGGATTTTATTTACAAGCTGTTGTCCCTACCCACCTGTCAATAAAAAGAGCCAGGGGTCATTTAAACCTTGAACTATTTGACTTTACTGTTCAAGAATCAGTCTCAACTGCTTCTTTTTGAGTCTTGATCCAAACTGGGTAATTCCATGTCAAATCATCCAGGCCGTGTCACCCATTCCCTTCAATTTTTCTGAAATTTTGTACAGGTGTGGACTATGTTAAAGTTAAACAATCCCCAACATTTGAGCTTCTAATTCCAAGAATTGGCCAAGTTATGTCGATTTTAAGCTTTCCAAATTCTTTGGGGGTGGGTGAAAAATAATGATGAAATTCAATCATGAGAAGAAAAAGGAGCTATGATTGGTTTCAAAAACAAATTCAATAAATTAACAATTTTGTGGCCATATATCAAGGGTTGATCTATATAAATGTATATATATCTATATATCTATATAAATGTATGTATGGTAATTCAACAATACTGATTACACTTTAAAAATATAGACAAACAATATCAAGGTTGATTTTATTTTAAGTTTTTCAGATTATTTTTTAATCATTTTAATTTTTATTGGAGAATTTAATAATGTTGATCTAAATTCTTTTCTGAAATACTAAACATGTTTTCATTGTATTATTTGAATTTTTCAGACTGTTGTCCTCATCTTTATTGTTATATACACAACATTTTGGCCAATATATGCTCCAGCTTTCTTCAGGTGTTTTTTTTTTTTTTTTGTCAAGCTGCTGAGTTCGATAAGAAGGCTGGAGGGCACTGAAACAGTGTATATAACAATAAAGATGAGGACAACAGTCCAAATAATACAAATTATCAAGCCTCATCTCAAAAATTCAGATAAATTTTCTTTTATTCAGTATGTTTGTTTATCTTCTATAGATGGCAAAAATAGTTTTGTGTATATATCTACCAAATTTTTTAATACAGGAAAAACAAAATTGTTTGTCATAAGGAAAGGAAAAGCTTACATTAAGAGGTCTTTAATGATAATCAGTCGGAAGCCATATTGCTGCAAGATGTAACTAATACAGAAGTCAATTTTCGAAACTTTTTAAAAAATTTAATTCTTTTACTAAAATAATTATTAAACATTAATTAGGTTTATAAGTGGCTGTAAAATATGAAATAATTACAGAGAATTCTTGCTAATAATCTGGACAAAAACAAAAATGTTTAAATCAATAAATATCATAAAAATCCTTTAAATTTTTTTTTAATTTTCTTTACTGTATTAAACTTTTCAAAAAATAATGTGGTCTGGTTTCTTTGTTTAATGGCATATCAACCTTCATGGGTTATTTAATGCCAAAGCCACCATTGTAGAAAAACAGTTGTGATATTTAACCAATAGCTGGAGGATGAGAGGTTCAAACCATTCCTAAAAGTATTAGTCTGAAAATGAACATAATTAGTTATTACACCATGGGGACTCACTCCCCCTACAGATCTATGTTTGCTTCATGAGATAATATAAAAAATATAATTAGTAAAAATAATTTTTGTTAAATGGATTTATCTTTAATAACAATTACCATTTGTTATCATTTGGTGCAAATTTGAAATTGACAAAATTGTAAAATAGACATTGATTTAATGAAATTAGTAGAAGACATTTTGTTTAAAATTTCTTGTTAATCTGTAATGCAAATCTTGACTTCTTACTCAACATAGACAGATACTCTTGATGAGTTAATTATACAATAAAATTTTTTTTTTTTTTTGGGGGGGGTCTTCAACAAGTTTTATTTTCCTTAAACTTGATCATTTTCATTCAGTAAACAATGTACAATCATAATTTTTATTCTTATAATAATAATAATAATAATAATAACAATAAATAACAATAAATAATAATAATAATAATAATAATAATAATAATAATAATAATAACAACAATAAATAATAATAATAAATAATAATAATAAATAATAATAATAACAATAATAACAACAATAAAATAATAATAAATAATAATAATAATAATAATAATAATAATAACAATAAATAATAATGATAATAATAACAATAAATGATAATGATAATAATAACAATAAAATAATAATAACAAATAATAATAATAATAATAATGATGATGATGCTGAAATTAAGTGATTGTAAAAGTGCCTAATGATCCTACTCAGAACATTATTGTTATCATTGAGTTGAGTGTTGGCTGAGTCACTCCTCCTCTTCCTCAGCAGCAAGCCAGTGAGCACATGACCTTGGTTGGCAATAAGGAACAAATGATTCAACCGTTTATATCGTGTGAAACACAAAGAATCAATAAAGGTTGTGTGTATGAGTGGTAACATCTGCAAGTTATAAAGCAAAAATAACGCAACTTAAAAAAAATTGCCCAGAAATAAAAACAAATAAAAATCATAAAAACAATGTTAAATCCAACTATTTGAATATTTCAATTTTTCTTTAACAAAAGATGCAAACAATCCACAGCCACAATTTAAAACCAACTTATCATTTTGTTTTCTCAATGATTTTACACATTGGCAGAAAGAATCTTACAAGATGTATCATTTTTAAAGAATGTAAATGATAATGAAAAAAGAGAATCTACTTCATTTCAAAGAATTAAAAATAGAAGAACATTTCATTTCTATACAAAAGGATTCAATAGGAAAAGTCAAAAATTACTTAAATCTTTTCATATTAACTAAATCAAATACTCAGCTACATCAAAAATATATAGTGGTACCTTGATTTACAAGTTTAATTGGTACTCTTCGCGAAGAACCATCCTGGCCTCCTGCCTCAAAAATCGCTACACGGTGGCTGCTAAAAAAAACACCAGCTACGATTGAACTCCGTAGTCAAAGCGGTGTCAATTGCAAAAAAAAAAAAAAAAACCAACCAACTTAGGACGTTTTCCCAAAAACCCAACCCCAACCCTAACCCTAAACCCCCATAGTTAAAATTAACAGTTTTATTACAAATTTTGTGGGTCCTGTTTTTATGGCTACGGACTTCAATCGTAAGCAGCCACCAAACAAAAGAGTACCGTTTAATTTGTTCCACTGGCTCATAACTCATTTCTTTGTATTTCAAATCAATTTTCCCAATTGAAATAAACTGGAATACCATTAATTCATTCCAGAAAAAAAAAAAAACTAATTTTTTTTGTAACAATTTTAAATAAGAAAATACCACTGAATTGTATAAAAACATAAAATATAATGTAATGAATTATGTGTTATAATATATTTTAATGTTTATCTTTTTACAAATAATATTTTTCTTTGGTGTAATAAATTTGGAAACAAATGTTTTTTGTGAACTTATTAATGTAAGCGTATCTGAAACTTTCTCATACCTCAAATCTTAGGTCACAACACAAAGAAGATATCAACTGAGTGACAGCTCATCTCGGAAAACTCATAAGTTTATAAGTCAAAGTATCACAGTACTAAGATATATCAAAAATACATATTTTTATATATATTATATTTTTATATATATTAGGCTTTTAGTCTAAAACTTATTTCATGAACGCATCTAAAGATTAGATTATGACCTCAAAGCATTAATATTATTGTATATTAAATTATTATTAAGATATATGAAATAAAGAAAATCTTTTGTAAAAGACTTTCACTCAAAAACTTATTTCATGTACATATTTAAGGACTATGGTAATTTCTATATTATTATTAATATGGAGGTGTGTGGTCTAATGGCTAGAGTCATAGGAAATGGATTCATCGCCCGAGTTCAATTCCTGGACAGAGCTGTTTGAATTTCACATAGCGCTAATACCCTTGGGAAAGGTATGAATCCAATTCTCCCTCCAGCTATGGGTAAGTAACAGGGCAGACTGGGCTCTTTAACCATGACTAGGTAACCAGTCTAGGAGAAGGAAAACTCTGAATTCAAACCTGTTAAACTCCGCTTAAGAAATTGACCTTGTGTCACATCCTGCTCGTGCGGAGGGGTTGGTGTGTGTGTGTGTATGTGTATATATATATATATATATATATATATATATATATTATTATTGATATTATATATGTATCATTATTAATTATCTTCAGATGTTATATTGGCAGATACAAATATTGAAATTCTGGCAATTCTGTGGCATTATCTTAAATTGTGCCCCAAAGCCACTCATAAAATCCAGGAAGGGGAATATCTGACCCGACTGACCAAAATTAAATTAGATGTTTTAAGAGTGGTGACTTGTCTCTTGAAATAAAGTCCAGAAGTGGACAATCATCAACTGTGGATTATAATGCTTTAAAAAAGCAAAGCAAAGTACAACTAAACCATCAGCCTTTGAAGACTTTTAAAAATTACTATTTCTAGATCATTGCATGAGCTGAAAAAAATACAGTCACCTAGAAATGAAAATACTTTTGAGGCATCCTCAAAAGAAAAAGCAGTTATTACCTACAACCATCAAAGAGCAATCTTTTTTTTCTACCTGAAAGTAACTGAGATGTTCTGTTTCTGGTCAACGTTTTTTTGTTTTTTTTTTTCCTTTATCTCAGGTAATTATTTGGTTAACCAATATAAGGCTTTATGCCAGTAACTAAAAGGAATTTTAGTTTTTCTTCATAGACTAAACTCAAGATTATTTCTGAAGCACTAAAAATAACAAGTTCCATTACAGATAAGAAACAAAAAAAAAAGAATGTGTAAATACCAGTATTAGAGTATTCTTCTACTAATTATTAAACATTGATTGAATAGAAAAAAAGGTAACTATTTTGAGAATGATGAGCATTTTATCCTTTTTTAATCAGTGATAATTTTGCTATGGATTAAGAAAAAAAAATATCATTACAGTAGAAAAAAAATGTTATTTTTAGTGGCAAGTATCCACATGAAAGTAAAACTTTGTTTAAATTTGCAATGCATTAATATCTTTTGTCTATTTTCATGTTAGTGTTTTTTTTTACATTTTATTATAACATTTTGTGCAGATATGCATTTTTCTTACTACTCCTGTGGTTTTATTTTTAATATATAAATGCTAATAAAGGTCATCAAAAATAAATCTTTTACAGTTGATTGAAAAAAAAATTAAAAAAAAAAAAAAAAAAATATATATATATATATATATATAGATAGATAGATAGATAGATAGATAGAGAGAGAGAGAGAGAGAGAGAGAGAAATGAAGTGTGTGGTCTAATGGTTACTGTCAGAGGAAATGGATACAAGCTAGATAAGTTCAGATCCTGGACAAGTGCTAATACCCTTGGAAAGGTATGAATCCAACTATTCTCCCTCCAGTTATGGGTAAATAGTAGAGCAGACTAAGTATGGCAACCAGTCTAGAAGGAAAACTCTCTTCTTGTTAGTCAAAAAACTACTAAGAGTTTCTCCATCCCCTCCTCCCCCTCCTCCTCCTGTTAGACATAATCTAAAATAATAATTAAATAATTAAATTAAAAATTCCATCTAAAAATAAATAGTTTGACAAATTTTCATTAAATTCTGCAATTTTTACATTAGTTAAGAGGCATGCCTAGTGTAATGGTTATTATCTGATGAACTTGAATCAACAACTTGATTTCAAGGGTTCTGGACTAGGCTGTTTGCATTTCACTTTACACTGAAGCCCTTGGAAAAGGTATGAATCCTTCTCTTCTCCCCCTAACTATAGGTAAATAAATAGTAAGACTAGGTTATTTGGCCTTTGATTAGAAGGACAACTCTGAATTTAAACCAGCTGCATTCCACTTAAAAATTGACCTTGTGTCGCATCCTACTCATCATGGATGGGTTGGGTAAATACATACATTAGTGCTTACATCATAAATGTAAGTAAAAACAAGTTGAAAAAAAAATGTATCCAGTGTTTTTCGGAGCAATTTTCATAGCTTAAAATTTTCTACAAGATGATGTTATTAAAATTTGTTGAGTTTTATGAAATTTATAAAATTAAAATTGTTGCTTTGTAAAATATTTTTTTTTTAAATAGATCCACTAATGTTTAAGAGATAACACAACTGCATTCTGCCCAATAAATACATAAACTTTAATATTTGATTTTAAATTAATCCAATAACAAGTAAAATTATTTTGATGTTTATAATTCATTACTATTGACATTTCAAATTTTAATTTTGTAATAAATTATCTTTAACCTTGAAATTTGTTCAATTGGATCTGATCTCATTTCATAAATCTATAGTAAGGTCACCCTGTACTGCTCAAGTTAAAAGGGTTAATTTTATTACATTTATACTATTTTTAGAAAGAAGAGAAAAATCATTTCAAAGTCGGAACATTTTCTCTGTGTGTGTGCATGCACGCATGTGTGTGTGTGTGTGTGTGTGTATGTGTAGTAGTCCTGAAGATGATAATTAATAAGGAGATAATTTTTTCTGAGAAAAAAGGAATCTAAATTGATAATTGAGATTTATATAGCAGTAAATACTTCTGTATAAGTCAACCTTGAGCACCTTTTTGAACTCCATGTTTCTAACACACGTGGGCATGCCTACAAAGTCAGAAAACAGCATTGCTCACATGACTTTCAGAAACATTTTTTCACACTCAGAATTGCCAAGGCATGATATAAGCTGCATGCGTCTGTTGTGGGCTGTATCTTTCAAGGCCTCCATGCTTCCTGTAGTCCGCCAACACTATACCTGATACCCCCATTGACACACATATGCACGCACTGTACACATACATGTATATTATTACTGTACACTGTTCATGTTCCTGACACTAATACATTATTCTGTGTACTAAACATGAGACTTTGATGAGTTGTGGTGCACCTGAGCACTAGACATGAGACTTTGATGAGTTGTGGTGCACCTGAGCACTGTACACATACATGTATTTTATTACTGTACACTGTTCATGTTCCTGACACTAATACATTATTCTGTGTACTAGACATGAGACTTTGATGAGATGTGGTGCACCTGAGCACTGTACACAATAAATTTCATTATTATCATTATTGTTGTTGTTATTATCATGCTAAGAGTACCTCCTACACAACATACTACAGTAGGTCTACCTGTTATTTTTGGAAACTGCCTGCATCCATTGTGGGCTGCTGAAACACTATCTTTCAAAGCCTCCATGCTTCCTGTAGTCCACCAACACTATACCTGATACCCCCATCTACACACGATGAGACTTTGATGAGTTGTGATGCACCTGAGCACTATACACAATAAATTTCATTATTATTATTATATAGGTTAACCCTTTATCTATCATCACAAAATTATTAATTCATGAAATTCATTCTTGAAACCAAGGATTTCTTCTTGTCCTTCATATTTCAAACTTATACACAGATGGAGGTTAATTTTTTGTCTAAAAAGCAGATCTTCAAAATACAACTTTTACATGAGTATATTGGTTGTTTTATGGCATATCAACCCTTTTCGGGTCATCTAATACCAAATCAAGTCATTTTGATAAACAAACAACTCAGGTTGCTTACAGTAGCTGCTGTTGCTAAAATGGTCACACAATTAAGTATTAAACAGGCTCATTGCTGCTTAACTTCAATGATCTAACAGGAACTGGTATTTTCAGTAAGACATGACAAAATTTGAAGTATGTAGGGTATGTTTATAAAGTACATCATACCATAATTAAATACCGAATTTCAAAATATGGAAAATCTTTTTAAGAATTCTTTTAAAGCTTTCATAATCTGCTATGCAAGTCTCTTAAGATCAAATTGTTAAAGCTTCCCTACCCTTCAAATAAAGTGAGCTGGGTGAGGGGGAGGAACAATCTCATATCAATAATTCTGTTTACTTCAATAGGAATTAATCAGAGTTCTAATCAAATGTCCTGGAAAGCCAACTTGCCAAATTCCATGAGAAATTCTTCAAGTTTCAATGTTAAAGAACAGAAAATTCCATTTATATATTCTTGACATATTTTAAGAACCTTCAAGAATGAAATCAGTAAAAATTTGATTATTTTCAAAATTAAATGAATTAATTCCATATCAAGCTAAGAACACTTTCACAAAGCAAAAAATAAATGAATTCACTTAAAGATATAAAATTATAATCTTCATCTATAAAAATATTTAAGTCTTAAACAAAAATTAAAATATACTTAAATATACATATAATTGAAAACACAGTTGTAATTTTCCTTGATATTCTTATTTTAAACTTTTATTTTAATCATTATTATTATCGATTAAGCAACTACAATTAATTGTCAATGATTATTATTAATAATAATAATAATAATAATAATTTTGACTTGTGTTTTCTTTTATCCTTTAATTTTAGTTTCTTTTTATCACAACTCAAGCAAGATGTAAATCAGCTGGTAGAGATAACCGGGTTTCTTCCCCCAAAAGCAAAAAAAGGAATATGAGTTCAAATCTCACCAAGATCCTTTCTATCCAATAGGCACAGTTCATCTCTTCTCATATATATATTTACTAACCACTCCTCATGAGCAGGATGCAACACAAGGTCAATTTCTTATGCAGAGTTTAACAGGTTTGAATTTAGAGTTTTCCTTCTCCTAGACTGGTTGCCTAACCAGGTTTAAAGAGCCCAGTCTGCCTTCTGTCATAGAAATAACAACCCAAGTGAGTTGAAATAAAAATCAGTTAAAATTAAAAGATAAAGCTATTGAAGTTCCAATTACCATCGAATTGTAAGACAAGGCAACAAGTAGCTGTAACTTAATACAGATCTAACCTTGTTGCCTTGTCTTACCAATTCGATGGTAATTAGAACTTAGTATGATTATTCTACAAAACCAAATACTAATTAATATAATAATACTAATAATGGTAATAATCCTTGATAATTTTAGTTACTTTTTATTTCAACTCATTTTGGTCATTGTTTTGATGATGGTATATTGAAAATAAATTTTAAAATGAAAGAAAATTCTAGTCAAAATAATAATAATAATAATAATAATAATAATAATAATAATAGCAGTAAAAAGTCAGTGGAATGGCCGATTGTCAGTATCAACCAGACAATGAGGGAGTCTATCTCCTTTTCACAACAAGACCAGGGAGATTGTGTGTCTAAGGTGGAGCACTACACTTACCATCAGCTTCACACTTTACCACACAGAACCAAATTGCGCTACTTATGCAATGAGTTGGCAAAAGCTGGTACCAAATCCAGAACCTTGTGGTTCCTAGGTGAATGCTCTACCAAATGAGATATAATAATGATAATAATAATAATAATAATAATAAACATTTAAAGTTTATTTATGATCAATTTAATGTAATAATCATGTAAAACTGAAAATTTAAAATATACAGTGATACCTTGATTTTTGAGTTTAATTCATTCAGCTAGTGACACAATTTTTTTGTATATCAAATCAATTTTCCTCATTGAAATAAACTTAAATGCCATTAATCCATTCCATCACCACCTCCCCAACAAAAAAACTAATTTTTTTTTGTTACATTTTTTTTAGATAAGAAGAATTTGTATTGTATTGTATAAAAACCTAATAAAATAGAACGTAATGAATTATGGGCTGTAATGTTTTAATTTCTATTTTTTTATGAATAATGTTTTAATTTCTATTTTTTTATGAATAATGTTTTAATTTCTATTTTTTATGAATAATGTTTTAATTTCTATTTTTTATGAATAATGTTTAATTTCTATTTTTTTATGAATAATGTTTTAATTTCTATTTTTTATGAATAATGTTTTAATTTCTATTTTTTTATGAATAATGTTTTAATTTCTATTTTTTTATGAATAATGTTTTAATTTCTATTTTTTTATGAATAATGTTTTAATTTCTATTTTTTTATGAATAATGTTTTAATTTCTATTTTTTTATGAATAATGTTTTAATTTCTATTTTTTTATGAATAATGTTTTAATTTCTATTTTTTTATGAATAATGTTTTAATTTCTATTTTTTTTATGAATAATGTTTTAATTTCTATTTTTTTATGAATAATGTTTTAATTTCTATTTTTTTATGAATAATGTTTTAATTTCTATTTTTTTATGAATAATGTTTTAATTTCTATTTTTTTATGAATAATGTTTTAATTTCTATTTTTTTATGAATAATGTTTTAATTTCTATTTTTTTATGAATAATGTTTTAATTTCTATTTTTTTATGAATAATGTTTTTAATTTCTATTTTTTTTATGAATAATGTTTTAATTTCTATTTTTTTATGAATAATGTTTTAATTTCTATTTTTTATGAATAATGTTTTAATTTCTATTTTTATGAATAATGAATAATGTTTAATTTCTATTTTTTTATGATGAATAATGTTTTAATTTCTATTTTTTTATGAATAATGTTTTAATTTCTATTTTTTTATGAATAATGTTTTAATTTCTATTTTTTTATGAATAATGTTTTAATTTCTATTTTTTTATGAATAATGTTTTAATTTCTATTTTTTTATGAATAATGTTTTAATTTCTATTTTTTCTTATAAATAATATTTTCCTTTGGCAGAATAAATTTAGAAAATTAAATTTTTTTAGTTGACTTATTTAACATAAGCTTATCTGAAGCTTGCTCGTACCTCAAATTTTAGATCTTGACACAAAGCAAAAAATTGACCGAGTGACAGCTCAGCACTCGTAAGTCAAAGTACCATTGTATTAAATAATTTCAGTGTCTTGCCATTTAGTGTTTTGGTGGTTCCATCTTGTTGAACCAAAATGTGTGCAAAATAAATCTTAAGATACAACTACCCAAAGAATATAAATAAAAAGGTACAATGAAAGTGATTCCCTAACCTCTAGGCATAAAATAAAATTTTGATTTTCAGAAAAAAAAAGATCTTTTATGATAAAACATTATCTAATTAATTACATTATTATTATTATTATTTAACACAGCTGTTTCTCCCCTCTTTGTAAAAGGAAGCTGGCTTGAATACAAAGAAAGAATCTGATAGGCCATGTTTGACCATATTAATATTTTGTTGAGTTTTACCATGTAGAAAATGTAGCAAATAGCAGAACAAATGATGTCCAGTATTGGAATGCGGAGTGAGTGGGGTAAAAGTTCCAAGCGTAAATCTTTGATCTTCTATAGAGTCTTTTCTTGGTGAATACGGTCTGGCGTTATCATGCGTAGAATGACACCTTTTCTATTGATCAACACTGGAATGTTTTCCTCTTAAAGCTTCGGTTCAAACATTCCAATTGTTGGCTGTGGATATCAGCTGTAACAGTCTGACCTTTCAATATCTATGCCTGTAATATTCCATCAAATACACAGCAAACCTTTCTTTTCTTTTTTTTTTTTTCCTTTGCGGGGGTGAAGAGCTGATTTTGGTATAGGAACTGGTTATCTGATCATGAGAGAGCCATTGCTTCATACACTTTCTATTAACATATCGAACATTTTTCCTATTTGATAAAGAAACAATTCCTCTGTCTACTCAGCAAAATGTTGCAGATTGAATATTGGACTGTTTTCAGCTTTGAGTTTCCATGAGATCCAAACTCCTTGTCTGTTGAAGAGGTTCTTCCACAGTAGGCCATGTTGAATTCAATTTTTCTAATAATTCTTCAATGATTTAATGAGGATTTTCCAAGGACCTGAGGGAAATTACTGACACTATTCAGTTAAATAACATATTTATAAAGCACACCAAATACAATTCTACATAAAAATGTCACAATAGAAACTGCCATGAGGCAACAAAAGGAAAGTTAATTTTCCACTTTCAAACCGGCAAGATAACTCACAAGCAATGATAGTCAGGAACAACAAAACTCAATGCACCCGTGTGTGTGTGTGTACGTCTGTGTATGTGTGTACTTCTGTGTGTGTATAAGAAAAAAGGGGGAGACAGATTGACATGTCTTGCTATCGTGATACCATTATCAAAATCCCTACAGTGAAACATGTCAATTTGATTTTCCATCCTGTTCTCTTTTTTTCTCATTCAATCAGATTTAATTTTCAGTAAAGGAAGCAACGACACAAATGCAGACACCAACTCAAAACAAACCACAAATATATATACAGACATTTTCAGATTGATAAAAGGAAAACTGAAGATAAAACACAAAACACCAAACCTGATGATCAACCAAAAAAACAAAGTTCAACCACCAAACACACTGAAATCCAAATAAATATAAATCACAATTTATGATCAATTCAATGTAATTATCATGTAAAATAGAAAATTTCAAATATACACTGATACCTTGACTTTTGAGTTTAATTTGTTCAGCTAGTAACACAATTTCCTTGTATCTCAAATCAAGTTTCCTCATTGAAATAAACTTAAATACCATTAATCTGTTCCAGCCCCCGCCCCAAAATCTTCTTTGTTACATTTTTTTTAAATAAGAAAAATAGCACTGTATTGTATAAAAACACAATAAAATAGAATGTAATTAATTATGTTTTAATGTTTATTTTTTATAAATGATATTTTTTCTTAAAGTCCCTGTGACATAGTGGGTAATGTGCTCGACTGCACTATTATAGTAAGAGAGTTCAAACTCCAATCATTTTGTTTGCTTTTAGACTAATATGTTTAGGAAAGATATAAACCCTCTCATCCTTAAATAGTACCATTACTGTTCCTCTACAAAGATGACTTTGGAATTAGATGACCCACAAAGGTTGGTTGGTACCTTTCCATTCACTAAGGACGATGGCGTAGTGCCTCCCCCCACCCCCAAAAAAACAATTATCTGCATTTGCACAAGTGGCTGAGCAGGCCAATCATGGGTGACAGTCTTTGGTGCATTGACTGCACACAAACTGTGATGTTTGTGGGGTTGCTATTTTGCCTCCTTCCTTCTGGCTCTCTTTGCTGTGGAAGTACTCTCCCCTCCGTCTCACTCCTCTTCATGCCTTGTTTAACATTAAGGTGTCAAGATGTTCGATTTTCTGCATGTGCTTGTGTCAATGTGGCATATCCTCATGCCTCTCCCACAGAATCTTTACCTACAAAGATTACTATGCTATTAAACAAAGAAACTAAACTAACAAATAATTATAAGAACAAAAAAAAAAAAAAGAAAAGAAAATGAGAAACCATTCAACCAAGACACGCAGGAAAGGTGGATATAAAATATTCTAATCACAACAAAAAAAACTTTCAAAATTTTGTAAAGCAGCTTCAAACATTTGTAGATCTAAAATTTCCCACATGGAAAAATAATCAATTTAATTAAATACAAGAAAGTTACTTGATAACTAACTGAAACTCACCAGAAAGCGAGCAGACTGTAGAATGCTCCTTGATCCAATTGCAAAAACCAACGAGAAGTTCAACTCTATGATTGTTTTGTTATGTGTGTTTTGATTTGTATTTGGGGTCATCAGGAGAGAATGTGAACCGTTTCGGGCCTACCTCTCAATGGTTTTATTTGCACAACATTTACTAAGAACTTATTTTAACTACTAAACAAAGGACTCCATTTTTTTTTACCCTTATCCACTATACATTAACAACAACAGACTGAAAAAATGATAATATGAAATCATTTTTTAGAAGGATGTGACTAAGAATCCATTTTGGATTATCCAATCATCATGAACCAACCATTAAAGAAAGAAAACTCATTCAAACTCATGCAACACAGATGCAACTATTCAGACATCGGAAATGGCAGTGAGAGAAGATAGTTTTTTTAAATCACAAACAAAAAAAGAAAATGATAGTTTACTATATAATAAGCTAACAAAAAATGTGAAAGCTCTAATGGCACTCTTAAACAGAAAAAAAACATGGTTATAACACAAGCTGATATAGATGGAACTATAGTTATAGGAGGTATCAAAGAATCTCTCAAGGAAGCCAACAACCAATTAAGGAACAGCAAATTCTGCCAAGAAATTCCAGCTGAACCCTTTGTGGATTATCAGAACACCATTATAAAACCACTAAATGATATGTTCATAAAAAAAATGTAATTGACAAAAAACATCTGAAATAGAAAAACCCATCAATGAAAAAACTGCCTGTTTTTATCTCCTTCCTCTCAAGAGAAATGATAAGAGGTAACAACATACTAAATAATAAAATAATCTATAAGAAGTCCACAATTAAATCCAGTAAATTTTGTCAACCATTAATAAATATTAAGAACAACCAATGTTAAAATCACCTTAAATTTATCAACTCATTCACTTTTCTTTGAAACTAAGAAAACTTTTCAAATTTACTACAACTCTAATTGCAGAAATAAAAATGTAATTTTCTTCCTGGATTTCACATTTTGCCTAAAACAATTTAGGCAAAGTGTGCAATCTAGTAAGAAAATTACATTTATATATATATTACAATATCATATATATTACAAAGTCAGAATGGCCATTTTGTTTTAGACTAAACATCTACAGAATCAAATTATATTACAATATTATATATATTACAAAGTCAGAATGGCAAGTATATTATATATAATTACAAAGTCAGAATGGCCATTTTGTTTTAGACTAAACATCTACAGAATCAAATTATATTACAATATTATATATATTACAAAGTCAGAATGGCCATTTTGTTTTAGACTAAACATCTACAGAATCAAATTATATTACAATATATATATATATTACAAAGTCAGAATCAGAATGGCCATTTTGTTTTAGACTAAACATCTACAGAATCAAATTATATTACAATATTATATATATTACAAAGTCAGAATGGCCATTTTGTTTTTAGACTAAACATCTACAGAATCAAATTATATTAATATATATATATATTACAAAGTCAGAATGGCCATTTTGTTTTAGACTAAACATCTACAGAATCAAATTATATTACAATATTATATATATTACAAAGTCAGAATGGCCATTTTGTTTTAGACTAAACATCTACAGAATCAAATTATATTACAATATTATATATATTACAAAGTCAGAATGGCCATTTTTCTACAGAATAAAATTACACAGATTATAATAACTGCTCCTAATGGAATAATATTTCCACTCAAAAAACAATTTTAACCCAGATACAAAATTCACCATCATAAAAAGGATTGGAAAAAAACACATTAGACAATATCATGATATCAGAAAGACATGATGATAAATGAATAAAATGTCATCAATCCTGAATGATTTTAAATTAAACCATCCTGAAAAAAACTTCTTGGAAATGAACAGATGGGTTGCCACATGAACATCTACATAAACAAATATTAAAGTTAAATATTTAATTAAAATAGTTAATTTGAAACCACACCTGCAAGAATTGCCTATTTAACATCTCATAGTACACAGAGATTTTAAAATATTAAACAGTCAGAAAAAAAAAAAAATAATAATTTTATGGCACAAAAAATATTTCTCTTTCTAAGGTCAAAATTAGAGAACAATTAAAAATTTAAAAGTAATGACAAAGAAATATTTCTGTTTGTCTTGTCATATATATATATATATATATATATATACGTTTTAAAAATGAATGGCTTAAAATATTCCAACTGCAGTTTCATGCAATACCGAATCTTCAGGGAATTCCCTGAAGATTCGCTATTGTGTGAAACTGCAGTCAGAATATTTTAAGCCATTCGTTTTTAAAAAAAGTATATTTAGCTCTTTTTATTGAGAACTCTTAGTTTTAATAAAATCCAGAAGTAAATATATTTGTTTGCTTCGTGGATTTGCAAGTAACTGTGATATATATATAATGTGAGTGTGTGTGTGTGTGTGTGTGTGTGTGTGTGTGTGTATGTAGTTAGGGTAGTGAACACATGAAACCAATGGTGCTTGTTAACTGACAGTTTCTTGTCTATAGAATCTTCAAACCAAGTGAATAATTCACTTGGTTTGAAAATTGCATAGGAGAAAAACTGTCTAAGTACTGTTGACTTCATGTCTTCACTACCATAACATTTATACATGCTCTATCAATGATATTGAGCAATCTTTACCTATAAATATAGCAAACTATATATATATATATATATGTTTTGTTTCCGTTGTCTTGCTTTTAAAATGAGCAGTAGCAGTAGGAATTAGTGGTAGGAGGGGCTCACAAGTTCAGTTTAAATAAACAGTGGCAGTAGAAATTTGTATCAAACAAAACAAACCCACCTTAAACAAAATAAACTTTGAAACCAGTCAACATGTCCTTAAATGCCTATAATTTCCCGGCAATCCTCCTTCCACCATTGCCCTTACATTCTTACAAACTTGTGAGCCCCCCCCCTCCTACAAATTTCTACTGCCACTGTTCATTTAAACGGAACTCATGAGCCCCTCCTATCACTAATTCCTACTGCTACTGCTCGTTTTAAAAAGCAAGACAACGGAAACATTCCACCAGTTTCACACCTGATGATGGCACAAAGACGTGCAGAAAGTGCTTGTGAAAGTACCTTTGGTGGATTACTACACCAATTCCACCCTGACATTAAAAAGATGTCCAGACAGTTAGAAAGGATCGAACAAAAACTCGTCCGACAAGAATCGTCAGTAGAGTTTAACAAAACATGTTTAAAAGAAAAAATGCTGCCAAAATATACTTATTTAAAAAAAAAATATATAATATATATATAAGCCAGCTTGCTCAGTTGGTAGACTCTTCACCAAGGTTCTGGGTTCAATACCAGTCCTCACCAACTCAACACATGAGTAACATAGCTTAGATAATCTGATCTGTGTAGCAAAAAAAATGTTTAACTAAATAATTTAGAAGCATACGCAAAAATTTTAATTATATATATATATATATATATATATATATATATATATATATATTTAAATTTTTGCGTATGCTTCTAAATTATTTAGTTAAACATTTTTTTATTTTACAACTGAAAAAATAAGCTAAGTAAATAAATTCTTCTATTTGACCGTTTTTATTTTGAATTCAAGATAGTTACAATGTAGCAATATTCACCGGGGAGATAACCAGACACGATTAGATATATATGCATATAAAAATTCAAACCTATACTAAACAGATATTACAAAGGTAAGAGATGGATTTTATCTTCTCTAATAACTTATAGAATAATTATATTAACTTGATGCTTCAAAGGAGTCTAATAATAGATGGGAAAACTTTCTATCAGGGACCCCACTCTCAAAAACTGTTTTAATACTTTTGAGAAGGGTCCCTTGAAAAGGATTTTTCATTTATCCCCCTCATTTCATTCATTTTTATTTGATCCATTCATTCACTTTACCATTAATTTTTAACTATATATATATATATATATATATATATATATATATATATATATAATGATTATACAGCAGTTTTGTATGACTGATAGTAACAACACTTACAGACTTACAATCAGTAGAAAGGAAATCATTTTAATGTCAATTCAACCAGCAATGATCAAAGTTTTTAATTCAACCAGTGAATGTATATTTTATCAGAATTTTGCTAGAGTTAACAAATGGCATTCAGCCATCATGTATCTAGTGTTCCTGTGTTTTGCAAACAATAACTTAAATATAATTCTGTTGAATTTAAAGTCTTTCCCCTTGTGACTAACTAAATAAGTTGTAGAACAGAGTAAGTAACTTAATACCCATGTGTCTTGCTTAGAGAGTGTAGCCAAAGAAGTAGCCTGTCTACTGTTTATTTAACTTTTATGACCATTAATATGGTCACCAATAAGTCAATGAAGGTCACTTGATTCACATTGATATATTGTAATTAATCTTTTCTTAAAAATTTTGCAAATAAAATTGTTCATCAAAAGTAAAGAACAGATTTGTGAGAAAATAATTATTTTTGGAGATTTTTGTTTCAAATTTTAAAATGTGAGGAAAATTCCAGTGTCAATGGTTTTAATTAGATTTTTATTTTATTTATTTATTTTTTTTTTTACTTGGATTTTTACCCTAATTCTTTTTTTTTACCCTAATTAGCTGATATTTGAAAATTACTAATTGCCAATTAATTTTAAGTCCCTTCACCACAAAAAAATTTTTTTAAATCAAAATCTATACCTGATTAGCAAAAAACTAATTCTACTTTTTAACTATTCTACTTAATACCAAGAGAAATGATTTTTTTAGTTCTACAGACACCAAATTTTATTTTGACATACATATATATGTGTGTGTGTGTGTGTGTGTGTGTGTGTGTTGGAAATGAAAATGCCATCCTATTTCATAATGTGGATTATAATGATTTAGTGGAGGCATGTGGTGTAATAGACATGGCAAGATGAGTTCAAATCCTGGTCTTCCAAACGGCATCCAGTATCCACACAGAGTTGATTGATATAGGCTTTTGCAGGTCAGACTACACTGGTAGAAGAACATCACGTGAATTCATGCTTGCTTCTCCAGCAATGCCCAGCATGTCTTGTTCATATTACTTGGATGATTTGTGTAATAGGAGGTAAGTGGCCATACAGTTGCTTTTTTTTGGGGGGGGGTGCTGCTTCCAGGATTTGGTCAAGACAACATGCAGCATCCATCTAGCTTTTTTCTTTAATCATTTTGTTAGAGATCAAGTGGTACAGCCATACAGTAGCACTGACATGACTACAGTTTGGAAAAATTCTTGCTTTATTTCATCAAAGAGATCAGACTTCCATATAATCAATAATCTGTTTATAGTCATCCATGCCTTTCCTATGCATATATTGACATTACTTTCTGTAGATGAGATATTACTACCTAGGGATGTGAATACTAATTTCAGAGGTTTACAATCCAGTGTAGGGATATCTCCATCTCAGATAAAAATAGAGTTCATGTATTTTAATATGAGTTCATAATGCCTCTTGCTGTCTTCTCTGGGCTATGCAGCCGTGATTTAGGCTTGCACTAGATCATCTGCATAGTACACATCTATTTTGTATACATTTTGATTTTATAAATATTAAAATATATTATGTTTGTTTAGAAACTATTTTCTAAGGTCCAGTGAAGAAAATATACAAATATTATACTCAAATGTTTTTGACAATTATTTATGACAATTTCTGCCTGTGACCGTATTAATGTTTTATAAAATTCTTATATATAACATGTGGATTATAAAAAAGTGTATTTGAAAGCAAATATTTTTGTGTATATTTATTTATAAGGTGTATATATGTTTAAAAAATTATTTTGAAAAACAAATTTATTGCTTTGCCTAAAGCATGTCTTCTTCAACATAATCCCCCCCTCCTCTTCCTCTCGGTAGATTGTTCCGAGCTTTTCCCATTTTGGAAATTGTTTTGGAAAGAAAGAATTTGCAGCTATTTACTTCTATCTTTGTTATCTGAAATTGATGACCTTTCCAGGTGGATTTCAACTTTGAAATTCAATTTTTAAATGTTTGCTGGGGGCCAAATCTGGAGAGTAAGGTGGTTGAGGGATGAAAGTTGGTTAGTGTTTTGCCAAAAATTAATGGATAAAGAGATGTGTGCAGCATACAGGTTTTGTTTGTCTATGGAATTCCTTATTAAGGAATTTTTAACAAAACCCAAGACAATTCTCATATCCTAGTTGCCTTCCTCTCTGCACCATCATATTTTTTCAATGTCTTCTACATCCTCAATTCTTACCCTTAATATTTATTTTCAGTATATATATTTACCGACCCCTCCGCACGAGCAGGATGTGACACAAGGTCAATTTCTTAAGCGGAGTTTAACAGGTTTCAATTCAGAGTTTTCCTTCTCCTAGACCGGTTGCCTAGCCAAGGTTAAAGAGCCCAGTCTGCCCTGCTATTTACCCATAGCTGGAGGGAGAGTAGAATTCATACCTTTCCCAAGGGTATTAGCGCTAAGTGAAATGCAATTACCACGTCCAGGATTTGAACTCGGGGCGACAAGTCCATTTCCTATGTATTTTCAGTATAGGCAACCAGAAAAAGTCACATGGAGATAAATCTGATGCGTATGGAAGGTGATGCACTTTTACAATCTTGTGTTTCACTAAAAACTTATTCAAAATATATTGAGATTGGTTTGATAATTCTTTTTCAAATTGGCACTGACTCATATAAATTAAATCTAGACATCATTGTTTTTTTTTTAGTCAGTCAGTCAGTATATTGTTGGTTTGGACAACAACAAATGGCTAAACTCAACTGAACAAGTGCCCAAAACAGCTGGTACTTATGGAACTCAAGAATAGTCCATTCGTGTATTTAGGTGATTCCATTTCTTGAGTCCTGATTGGCTGCTTGATTTCTATGATGTTATAAATACTCTGATATTCTACAGTAGGATTGCAACACGGTTAGATCCGTATTAATTTGTGGCTATTTGTTGCCTTGTCTTACCAATTCGACAGTAATTGGAACTTAGTATGACTATTCTACATTATATACATTGCTCAACAGTCTTAATTTAAATCTTCACCCTCTATACCTTTTTACCATACAGTGTACTTTGTATATTTGATAGTTGTCAAATATATTTAATACTAGCAGAGCTACCCAACATTACCCCAGATTTAAAAATTTAACAATAAATCTCTTATCTATATTTATGTATAGATTAATAAAAATTCATTTTTCTAAATATTCGTTTTATTATCTTTTATTCTTTTTTTTTTATTGTTTTTAAGTTGTTTATTTTTATTATTATTCTTGTTTGTACTGGTTTTTACCTTTGTTTTTTCTAATCCTTTTTGGACAAAAATAGCATGTGAATTTTATTGAATTTTGGTCTTTGCTGGTCTTCACCAATTTTCCTTTATAAAAAGGATGTGTGATCCATTGTACTAACAAACATACAGAATCTTTCTTTTATGTATATAGATACTAGTTATAAGGTTAAATACTAATTTATCTAATGTAAGTTTTATGTCCTCTTGTACTTGTCTTTTCTTTCTTTTTTTTTAAATTTATATATTATGTTTGTGTTGCCTACAAGTGTTTATTTAATATTGTTATCAAAAAAAAAAGGCCATATATTCTATGTTGATTAATATGATCTTTTATAATAGTATGAGTTGATATTAAAAGAATAATATATATGATAAAAGTTTTTATTATTAATATCACTGAAGATATATCTCCTAATGGGCAAATAAACTCGTTCATCTTGTAAGTACAGTATTATTAGTGAATAGAAAATTTGAAGTTTTAATTTTTTTATGAAAAATAATTAATTCTATGTTTATCATTTGATGATGAGCACCAATGTATAATATTTGAAAAAAAATTGGTTAATCTGAACATTAGCTACATAAAAAAGAATAACCTCCCTTGTTTATTTCACATTGAGGAAGCCACATGTTTTGGTCAGCCATTTTCATTTCACTGTAAATCTACACTGAAAATACAAATTTGTTTGAATCGATACAACTGCATGTTTTCACATGAAAATATCATAAATGTGTTCTTAATTGTGCTTTCGCATTATTTGAAATTAACTTAATTGTTATTAAGAACACATTTTATGATATTTTCGTGTTAAAACATTCAGTTGTATTGATTCGAACAAATTCGTATTTTCAGTGTAGATTTACGGTGAAATAAAAATGGTCGACCAAAACATATGGCTGCCTCAAATTGAAATAAACAAAGGGAGGTTACTCATGCTCAAATTACTAAAAATTTGAAAAAAATATATTTTAAATTTTTTTAACTGTTGTTCTCATCTCTATTGTTATATCACAATTTGTTTGTATATATAATAATAAAGATGAAGACAACAGCCATAAAAATGTAAATAATACAAATTATCAAATCTCATCTGAAAAATTCAGACAAATAAAAAAAAAATGTATATTTATTATTCATAGCCATTTCATCTTAATGATTATTCACATATATCCAAGAGTTGGGGAGGTGTCACTTGATGATTTGTATGTATCGAAGAGTTGGGGACAAAGTACTCCTAAATCTGTCTGTGTCCAGGAATTTTGGGAGGGACACTCCTCAATCTGTTATTTCAATGATTTTGGAGGGCATTCTGTAATCTGCTAATTTCTGGGAGGTTTTTGTTTTCAATTGATGAATGAATAAACCTATGTATAAAAAAGGACTATGGTCTATAGGTGGATTTGAACCACCAACCTTTTCGTTAGCAACCGTGTGCACTAACTGATTGCACCACAAAGACAATGCATAGGAATCACAAGGTTTCAGGTTTGATACCAGCCTTTGCCTACTCAACGCGTGAGTAGCACAGCTTGGATAATTTGATCTATGCAGTAAAGTTGAGAGCTTGATGATAGGTGTGGTGTTCCACTTCAGAAAAAAATTCCAGGATCTAGCATCAGCGAAAAGGGTATAGACTCCTGTGCTGTCTGGCTGATACCAGCAATAGGTTTGGTTTGGTTTGTTTTGTTTTATGGCATATCAACCTCAGTGGGTCATTTAATGCCGATAAAGTTTTGAAATAAATCAATTCTTAATGGATAATACAATTTTTTTATAAATACATTTTTCTATTTAACCCATAGATGGGACCCTAACAGGTACTACCACTCCGGGTCAGAGTGGACCAGGGAGCAATGGTGATGAAGAGGTGCTCCACATTCCCCAAACCTCCAAAACTGGAACCTCACCATCAGATAGAGTTTAACGTCATTCCCAGGACATGTAGACCCGCAGCCACCACCTTCTAGCACCCATAAGATAAAAAGGGTTTGGGGCTTGCCATAAGGGTAATAGACCAGCAATAGGTTGTTTTTGTTTGTTTTGTTTTGTTTTACGGCATATCAACCTCAGTGGGTCATTTAATGCTGATAAAGTTTTGAAATAAATCAATTCTTAATGGATAATACAATTTTTTTATAAATACATTTTTCTATTTAACCCATAGATGGGACACCAGCAATAGGGTACTCCTTCATGTTTATCATATCGATAAAAAAGGAAGAGTAGACTTTTGAGCTGTTTTGTACCTTTTCTTGTATCTTTTTAAATTCTGATACATTTAGTCTATTATTTCTATATTTCTAACAGAGTAAGTTTTCTTAACTTCATTTATTATTTAATTCCTAAAGCACCTATTGTTATAAATAAACTATTTCCACTTTTCTATTGTCCTTAGCTGACAGCTGTAGCAGATTGAAAAATATTGGTGTTCTGCTTGAACAAAACTATTTTCAAAATCCCAGGTGTTATTAAGAGAAGCCAGCATTCCTTAGGGGCCCTACCTGACTTTAAACACCTGTGACCATTGATCAACATACCTGGTTTTTATATGGTCAAGAGAAATTATGACAAGCAATGAGCATATTGGAATTTTATTTATCTATAACTAAAATCTCAAAAAATTGTTAAGCTATAGTCCAAAAGTAATTTACAAAATTACTATTTTCAGAATTATGGTACCAAATTATATGGTTTAATAAAAACAAATTATTCTTGGCATTTATTGTTTCCCCTCTTTCTAACTATATGTATATAATTCTAATAATAATTTCTTCTTTTTCTTTTTCTTCAGTCAGAAGATAATGGCAAACAACTGCTGTAGAATTGCCAACAAAACATTGGTAAAAGCAATGATCAATGTTATTGGAAGAGAACCAACAAGCATAATAAAGATGCAATTGAATGAGAATCAAATTGTTTCAATATCAGTTCATCAATGTATTTTGGAACTAAAGATTCTGTCTTTATAAAAAAAAAAAAATCAAATCAAAGGAAAATAAAAAGAATGCTGACTTTTTTATTATTTGTTTATATATTTTGTAAACTGGCAGAAAACCCACTCTACAGGATTTTAAGCTATTCATATTTGGCTTCAAATAACTGACCATGGATTTGAAGTAAATATTTATTGAATCATATCTTTAAATCAATTGTGATCTAAGAGTTAATATTGGTGAGGATTTTGAAAATCAACAACATTAACTCTTGGATTATATTTAATTCAAATATCTGAAGGGATTTTAAAAAAGATTTCAAGGACCCACATTTTTTTTTATTTAGATTTTTTTATTAGATTTAAAAAATAAAAATAAAGAATATAATTTTTAACCATCATAGAGAGATTAACATTTGTGGCCCCCTAGTGGCAATTGCTGCTACTAGAAATGTAAATGCAATACAATTTTTATAGTCTTGTTTTTTCCGTTACTGGGGGAGGGGGGAGATTGTATCAAAAAGTCATGGAAAAAAGGGAATAACTTTGTTTTTTGGTTTATCTTTTAAAAAAATTTTTTTTTTGGGGGGGGGATCTTTTTTTTTTTTTTTTTTTTTTTCCAGAAAAAATTTCATAAGAAGAACTAGCTAAGAAAAATGCCGAAAGTTTGTCAAGAATTAGAGGAGAGAATTAGAGGAGAAAATGGAATGAAAAAAAATAAATAAAAAAGGTGTGAAAACCCATTTTAATTACCCTGGCTCAGATACAGGTAAGTTAGAATGGTTACTAAATTGGAGATTATACATAAATTCCTTCTGTTTACAAAGACCAGGACTTTTGGCATCCCTCTTAACTATTTTCTATTATGAAATTTTCTCTGGAAAAAAATCTTTTTCAGAAGATGAATCAAATGTTCAGGATGAAACTCAAGTGAAATTAAAAGCAAAACCAATTTGTAAACATTTATTCAATTTGAATTATTTTGATTGTTAAGCTTTGTTGCTTTTGTCAACGTCAGCCAAACCTCTGCCTGCGCATGGATGAGTGCGTGCACATATTCAACCTGTCATCTATGTATTTGTAACTTGGGTTATGTGTGTGTGTATATATACATGTCTTTCTTTGTTTATGTATGTGTCTAAATATGTGTTGTCTGACTGTGTGCGAGTGTGCATGTTTACATCTTATATATGTATGTATGCATGTGAATGAGTTTAGAGGGTGGCTTAGGGGTTGCTGGGATACCACCCATGGAGGAGAGACTTTTAGTTAAGGAATTCAACTGCCCTGCTACCTGCACTGCCCCACAAGACATCTCTACCCTCCTTCTCTCTCTCTCCTCCCTCCCTCAGAATACCTTACAATGAAGTTCTTTTAAATTCTCAATTAAATGACAAAACAAAACGTCAACCTCTGCTCCCCACCTCCACTCCTACCAAAGGTTTCAACAAATAAACAAACAAGTCCACCATTGATGAAATCTGAAATTATAATAAATTTAATGACAATTTTGGTGTTTCATCTGGTAACTGTTCAATGAAACTGCACCTACAAATATTGTCCTTTTCAAATTTTGTACACCCAGAAAATCTTTTTGATTTAGAAATTTTCAGTAAAATGTCTACTTTATAATGATAAACAAAAAGTTAAAGATTTACTTTAAATCTGGTTTTGACCAGAGGGTCCGGAGGCTTCGGCCATGGACCACATAAGTTAACATCGTTGATCCCAGGAGGCAACACCTGTCCCCTTGATTTAAAGGGGCAGGGTTGGGTTTATGGCCCAGTCCCTGAGGCGCCCCCTTTGAGGGGGAATGCTGATGGGATCAACACATTTTTTGCAGCCACCCATGAGCTTCGGTTCATGGTTGGTTGGTTTATTAATTTTAACGGCATATCAACCCGTCCAGGGTTATATCATGCCTAGCGGTTGGGTTGTTATACATATTGTGCATGTGTTAGCATTATTGGGAATCATACTCTATGACATTGATTTGTTTCATGTCTATATTCTATGGTATAATTTTATTTCCCTCAAAAAGGAGAAAATATCCTCTATGTCAACATTTTCAAATAGGTCCTTCATATTGTTTGCTTTAAAATGGGTGGTCCCACATTAATAGGGCCTTGTGCCTAACCCGTACATGTGGGGTACATGGTAAATATCTAATGGATACAAAGTAAGAGCTTAACATTATACTTACACTGTAAATTGAACCCCATTGAAAATTTAGTGCTTTAGAATTTTAAAATATTAAACATACTCTACTGTTCCATAATTAACCATAGAATATTTGGTGGCCATAGCTGTTGTCATCATTGAGATGTGCAATGACAGACAAAAGACATTTAGTAAATTCTAGTAATATGTACAAATTTGTTATTGAAAGTATTAATTCAATTTTCTTTTAAAGCAAGACTCATTTTTCTTTATGGTTATTATATTTAAAACCAAAACTATAATACACATATAAATAATGAAATTCCATTTTCAGAGTAAAGTGTTAGAATATTTAAGTTAATGCAGAGAAACTGTTCAATGATTGATCACAATATATTTTGTCTATGAAGAAATACAAAAGATCTGAATAAACATTCATGCAACTGAGAAAAAAAATACCTTCATTACTCAAGCTAAATGAACTTCTGAAATTAATATTTCTTAATTATTTTTGTTTGATCCACTAAATCCAAGTTAAACTTTGAATAGAGAAAAGTAACTCAAACTCAGTTAGAATCTATTCATCTAATTCTTTATCAAATCAGAACAGGAATTTTTATTTTACTTATCAAAGATGTTTTCCCAAACTATTGTGTGCTGCAAAAAGATAAAATAAAAACCAACCTAAAAGAAATTATTCTTAGTTTAGTAAAGCAATTTACAGCTTAAAAGAAATTCAACTTATTTTTCATCACTGAAAATTGAATTCCTTTCATAAAACTTATCTGATATTTATTTGAAATTATGTCAAGAAGAATTGTTGATGGACTTCAAAAAGTATGAGGCATTTATTTATTGATTCATTTTTAAATTTCTATTAAAGAGAAGAATCCTTCAATTGCTCAAAAAGAAAAAGCTCAAATTATTTTCACTCTTCTATTTTATATTTACATAAACCAAAATATTCTTCTCTTACTAAGTAAAAAAAATATAAGAGAAAATGTGCGTACAATTAAAAGGAAATGAGTTTGTTTCATGTACATCTTAACACAGAAAAAATTGCAAAGAAATATTTAAACCAATATTTCTCATAACTCTCACTGCTGCATAACCGAGAGAAAGCGGCAAGAGATGTTGGTGCTGCCATACAGTAGCACTGACATGGCTACAGCTTGGAAGTATTCTCCCTTTATTTTTATCAGCGATCAGATTTTCATATGATTGATAATCTATATTTATTTTGTTTAAAATATATGAATTCAATTTCATGAGTTCACATAGAGTGAACTCATGAAATTGAATTCATGTATTTTAAACAAAATAAATATAGATTATCAATCATATGAAAATCTGATCTCTGATGAAATACTTCCAAGCTGTAGCCATGTCAGTGCTACTGTATGGCAACACCACTTGGACTCTAATGAAATGTTTAGAGAAAAAGCTATTTGGGAACTATACAAGAATGCTGCATGTTGTCTTGAACAAATCTTGGAAGCAACAGCCCACACAAGAGCAGCTGTTTGGCCACTTGTCTCCTATCACACAAACCATCAGAGTAAGACAAACAAACATGCTGGAGAAACAGGGACAAACTCATGTGACATTCTCCTTTGAATACCTACACATGGATACACCAGTGTAGGCTGACTAGCAAAAACATACATCAGTCAGTTCTGTGCAATTCTGGATACTGCACAGAAGACCTCCCAGGGGACAGTTGGCAAGAGAGAGTCATGGGTATCCAATGCTGTCATTGTGACCTGATGATGATGATCCTTAATTTACTGAACAAAAATGTAATTACAAATAATGTTTTGCAGTTTAAATTATTTTTGTAAATATGAAAATGTAGAAATACCCTTTTTAAATATATTTTTCAATTTAAATATAATAAAATTATTCAAAATTTTTTTGTTGTTTCTAAGATTTGGTTTATAACCCTTTGTGGGTTATTTAATGCCTAAACCACCCTAGTAATAGTAATACTATTTAACTCATAGCTGGAGGGGGGGGGATAAGGGGGTTCATACCTTTCCCAAGGATATTAGTTTGAAAATAAATCTAATAGCACAACTGGAGTTCAAACACACTTACTAAGATGCTACAGTCTAGCACATTAATTTAAAAAAACAACTAGAATTAGGAAGATGAAGGATAATACTGGTCTTCTAACTGGGATAGGTTGATCTGTCTTAATCTCAAAATCCCAGAGAATTTTATAAGTCATATTTAAAGAGAGTAAATAGTTTTCATCAGTACAGTTCCAGATACTGAACATCTATCTTTTAACCAGTATCCTCATCTATCTATCTATCCATATATAAAGGGCAGTTTGTATGCATGTATGTCAAGAGAAACTATGAAAATAAAATAATTAATGATAAAGTAAATATATATACACATTCAGTATCATCAAATCTTGCTTTTTGAGCAAAAATAATGAAGATTTGATTTATATTCTAGAAGATAACTAAAATAAAATTTAAATGATAACACTTGTTGCTTCTAAAGTGAGCCCAAAAAACAAAAGCTTGGGAAAAACAGATGACAGCAAAGAGCAATCCTGAGTGCCTTTTTTTTAAGTGCTTAAAATATTTTAGATAAGGAATAAAGCATGTTTTTTTTTTAACTTTACTTGTTTGGAGTTTAATTTACAATCTTTATTTTAGGGCCTAAAAAATATCAAAATGAGAAACGAGACATTTTTTAAAGAAAAAAAAACATCTTGATAAATTTATTTCCAAAATTTCCAAGTTTTTAAAGTTGCACATAGCTCAGTTGGTAGAGCGTCCACCTAGGAACCACAAGGTTCCTGGTTCCATACCAGCTCTCAACTAAAATCACAAGGTTCCTGGTATAGGAGCCTCGCTAACTCTAGCACAGGGATCTGTGCGGTAAAGTAAGGAGCTGATGGTAGCTGTGGCACTCCATCTCAGATGCAAAAACAATCTCCTTAGTCTAGTGCTAGGGAAAAGGGGATAGACTCCCATGCTGTCTGGTTGATACGACTTTAGGCCACCCTGACAACTTTACTTTTATATATATATATATATATATATATATCATTGGCATTTCAGTCTTGGAAGACTATAATATAGTTTTTGTGCCTCTGAAGTTACAGCGCATCCTGTGACTGTAAAGTCCAATGTTAGAAAAACATTTTCAACCACAGATGTCACATGTGAAGGCTGTCCCTGAAGATGTTGATGTGCTGGTATGTGTGTGTGTGTGTGTGTGTGTGTGTGTGTGTGTGTGTATATATATATATATATATATATATATATACACACACACACAAATACTATTTATATATTAAAACTGCAATTGAAAAAAGAAAGGAAATGGGGAGTGAAAAAAAAAAAAAGAAAAAATATTCTCTTGTGACAGAAAGAAGAGCAAGAAAGATGAAAGCAAAAAAGAGAATAGATAAAATTTATAAAAGAGAAATGCAACAAGTTGTGCATTGCAAAGAGCTTTGCACCTAAAATAATGTAGTATTAAGGAAATCATCATAAAAATGTTCAGAGATTAATTTTATGTGCTTTTGGCTAACAACTTATCATACAACAACAACAAGTAATAATTAAGTCACCAGCTTGCTCCTTTAACATTTACATCTCACATAAAAAAAAAAAGGCAAAAAAGCTTTTTTAGAAAAGAAACCCAATCTTATAGTTTATAATGCTAGGCTGTAAAAATTGTAACACCCACATAGTTGAACATAAAACAATAGTTATGTTATTAGCACTTCCTTAAACATACATGTTAGGTTAAAGGGTAAATTGTGTGCATTATAGAAAAATGAAAAAAAATCTACAATGTCAGGAGGAGAATGCCTAGGATTCATGACATGATAAAGGGTCTTAATATTCATCAAGTTTGCACTGCGTGGTGGAAAAAATATCCAGTAGATCAAAAAATAGAATTAGCAAAGAAAGGGAATTAAGTCCAGTCAATTTTAAACGTTTTTGTTCTCACATGACAAACAATCAATGCTTACCAAAGTCAAAGATACCTTTAAAAAAATTGCAATAATATACACAAAGCCTTGAAAAATAGAAAACATTCAACTGTAGAATTCCTATAACACATGATGGTTAAAAAAAAAAGCAGATCATTAGCGGTGTTTCAATACCTCACAAGGTTTGAAAAAAAAAAAAGTACCCAAAACAGAAAATGCTTAGAAAACTAATCTGAAATATGTTGCAGGAGAGGGGGAAAGGGTTAGCCTGATTCTAATGTTAAAAGGCACAAGCACATAAAAAAATGTGCCAAGACTCATACTAAATTTAAATTCATTTTTATTTTCTATTTCAAGTCAAAATACTAAGATACAGTTTTAAAAGGAAGTAGATAATTGCTATGATAAAATTAACATGTTACAAGTTTCAGCAATGCATATCGCCTGATCAAAAACTGCTTGGGGTGCCTAAAAGTCAGGTTTCTGTAATTATATCATTATGTATGAAAGTTATATAATCTTGGAATTTGACTTGAGACATGAAAAACTAAAACCTTCATGAGCTCATACAATACCAATGAGAATGTTATGACATCATGGT
The DNA here is from genome assembly GCA_023376005.1 of Doryteuthis pealeii. Classification (NCBI taxonomy): domain Eukaryota; kingdom Metazoa; phylum Mollusca; class Cephalopoda; order Myopsida; family Loliginidae; genus Doryteuthis; species Doryteuthis pealeii. The sequence goes on from CM042167.1 coordinate 11,607,853, forward strand.
GTTATTTTTGGTTTCCCAAATGCCATCAATCACCAAATGAATCACCAGAGATTGAAGATGCAGTTCAAAATCCTGGGTGGTTGGCTGAATAAGTCCAAAAGATTTTTCTAGGATCATGGAGGTGTTTATGGCGTAATGGTTATCATCATAAGAAATGGATATAGAAAACTGAGTTCAGATACTGGATAAGGCTGTATTTCACATAGTATTAATACCCTTGAGAAAGGTATGAATCCAAGTATTCTTCCCCCAGCTATTGGTAAATAGTAGGGCAGACTAGGCTTTTTAATTTTGGTATGACAACTGGTCTAAGAGAAGGAAAACTCTGAATTCAGAGTTATTAAACTCCACTTCAAAATTGATCCTGCTTGTGTGGAGGGGTTGGGTAAATAAATACATATTCAATAAAAAATATTAAAAATGAAAAAAGACCAATAAAAAATGAGATTTAACTTTTATTTCACAAGCATATGACATTGAGTTATTTAACTCCATAGTCAATATGTATCTCATTTGTCTTTTGGTACTATAGTCACCATCCATCCATATTCTAATCTTCCCTCATCCTCCACACTCCAATCATTATTTTTAATCATCTACCACGTCTCATTGCCATATCATCATTATTAAAGTCAGTCTGTTGGTTTGGACAACTGGCTAAGCACAACTGAACTAGTGCCCAAAACTGCTGATACTTATGGAACTCAGGAATACTCCATTCATGCATTCTGTTTGGCTGCTTGGTTTCTGTGGTGTTATGGTGTTTTATAAATAACCTGTCATTTTGAAGTAGACTTGCAACAAGGTAAGATCCATATTGGGTTACGGCTTCCTTGTTGCTTTGTCTGCCAATTTGACAGTAATCAGAATTTTTCTACAGTGAGTAGTTATTTTGCTTTGCTTTGAGTAGATCTTTGAAAAAAAAGAAAAAGGAAATAAAACAGTTTATAAAAAGAATTGGTGAAAATATGTCACTCTCAAACAATATGTTCAGGAAGGAGCAGTCACCAGTCTGCCTTGCCACTGATTTGTTGTTTATAATGTTGTATTAATTGTGAATATTTTAACTAGCAATATGTGATTTGCCTTCTATCCCAAGTTCACAGAAGAAAACAACACTGAACTTTAATGAGAAGCACAAAGTATGCAAATTAGCAAATGTTGCCTCTCAGAAATTCTACTGTTTTTATATTGTATATAAATATTATCATATTGAAAGATTCTTGCATTTTTCTGTAATAAAAAGAATTGCAAATAAAAACAAAAGCCAATAATTGCAATTAGTTGTAGAGAAAGATTCCAAATTCATAATTACACTTCCTGATTTTCAATTTATTTTTGTTACTAGTCAATAAATCAGTTTACAATGTTCTACACAGAAGAGTTTAATTAATGTTCTTTAAATGGAAGAGAAAAGGAAATGATATGCTTTGCCATTCAGAAAATTATTTTATTCATTTTACAGCAGGTAAATTACCCAAAGCAAAATTTAAACTAATAAAACAAACATTATTTGAAAAACAACTTTGAGATATTATAAAAGTCAAATATAATAAACCTTTCAGTTTAACATCATAGAGACAAGAGAAAAAAGCTTTAATTTAAGTCAATAGTTTTGATTCTATGAAATAATTCCAAACTATCAGAAATACCCAGGGTTGTTGCTCAGTTTGGGCATAAGAAACAAAATGTTTTAATTCTAATATGAATTTAGGCTGATGACCTTATATCTCTTGTTGATGACTTTTTTGACCAATGGGATACAAGCACTGTAACACCAATGAAAGAAGTGTGTAGACCAGGAGAATAATGATGAGAAATAATAAACCTCATTTGGTCACATTCCATGAAAGTATCTTAGTCAGCCTATGAACTTTTCAGCCAATTCATGTATATATTTTAGCATGATTTTTAGAAGATTTTTTATACAAATATAAAACAAAAAGAAATGGTTTTAAACCAAGAAAAATTCTGATTGATTTCTTAAAGCATAAATATGATATTTCTTATTTGTCTGAATTTTTGAGATGAGGCTTTTGATTTTTCAGACTGTTGTCCTCATCTTTATTGTGGTATGTAAAAATACAATAACCATAAAACAAAGAATTAAAAGGCATGCAAAAACAATAACATCATTATTTGAATAAGATCTTCAAAAATTCTTCAATGCCTTATTTGATCAACAGTCAAACTATTCAAAATGATTTCCCAAGTTGGATCATTGCTATGCTAGGATAGACAAGGAACAACTGAAGAAGGCAGGAGGATACAGCAGCCAAAACTTTGTGTTTATACATACAACAATAAAGATGAGGACAACAGTCCAAAAAATCAAAATAACACATAACATTTCTCGTTCTATTCTTTGCAAATATGTGAGAAGCGTGTGGTGTAATGGTTAAAGTCATGGGAAATGAACTCGTCACCCGAGTTCAAATCCTGGATGTGGTAATTGCATTTCACTTAGCGCTAATACCCTTAGGAAATGTATGAATCCTACTCTCCCTCTAGCTATGGATAAATAGCAGACTGGGCACTTTAACCTTGGTTAAGCTACCGGTCTAGGAGAAGGAAAACTCTGAATTCAAACCTGTTGAACTCACTTAAGAAATTGACCTTTGTCACATCCTGCTTGTGCGGAGAGGTCGGTAAATATATATTCTTTGCAAATATAAAAAGTATTTTTTAGTACTTATTCATGAACATCCAACATATAGCTGGCCATGTAAAAAACATGGATGGCTTGCCTCATCTGTCCTACCATTCATAGACATTTTCACACTTTATATCAAAGTCTATCTCACTCTGGCCAGAAATGGTATATTTTGCTATCTGATGATATCCAGTGATCTCAAATGATCTCAGTTATTCTATATTAAAGCACAAGGTCAAATCAATATTTTCCTGAGATTTAACTGTTTAGCTGTGGTCCTTGAACACACATACACAAACTCTGGCATGGTAGTATAGATATAATAAATTGTTCAAAATAGAATTTTAACAGAGAGAAATGAACATTAATAAATAAGCCAATTCAAATGAAATAAAAGCATTTTCACACTTAGCAGTGAAAAGTTTATGTTCAGCAAATTATGCAACATTTAATTGTACAATATTTCAAAGCTGGGAAATAATTACAGGTAAGTTTAATAGAATTGACATTTGAAAGGTCTATTTAACTTTATTCATCAAAAGGTTTGAAACAACTTATATACAAAATGACTTGATAAATATATATTTAAATTTATTGATCATGCAAAGCTTGTTTCAATACAGAGTAAAGAGGTTTTATGGTAATATGAAACATTATTCAACAGCAAAAATGTTACCATAACAACAGAATTTCTTATTACTCAGTCATAAGACCAAGTTGTAAAAAGCATTATCAACATAAGATGTGTCACACTTTTGTATTTGTTGTATTAATATTAACTCACAGTGGATATACCACAATATAATAATTTAATTATTATAATGTTTGATACATATAGTTAAGAGCTATTGCAAATAGTTGAATATGTAAAGAAATATAATAATCTTGATTTAACTCTCTCTCACTCATCTTTCTATTCTATTAAAACAGACAATTGAGCTCTCACTCTCCCCTCCCTAATTTTCTCACTCTCTCTTTTCTATTTTTTCTTATATTTTCTTTTTCTTCCTTCTTTCCTCACAATCAAAATGGAATAGTCCAGAATGGTCTGAGGTGATGACAGGGCTTGACCACAGAGGTACAAGCATATTGATATATAGATCTTTGGTCTAAATTCTGTGGATTTTCAACTTGAAGTTATTCTAATTCTATAAATTAATTATTTTTTTAAATCTATATTTCCTGTTTTATTTTCATAATTTTATTACCATTATTGTTTTAAATACATCCCGAGTAGAAATAACAGATACTACACTGATTTCAGCTTTTGAGTTTAGAAGTTATACCCTGACCCAGAGAAAATGTGCTGGGTAATGATAGTTTGATCCTAGACAGAGGGCACAGATAAAAATTAGTCAGTGGAGTGGCCTAAAGTTGGCATCAGCCAGACAGCAAGGAAGTCTATCCCCTTTTCACTAGCACTAGACTAAGGAGATTGTTTTTAGTGTCTGGGGTGGAGCGCCACGCCTACCATCAGTTCCTTACTTTACCACACAGATCCCTGTGCTACACTGAATTAACGAGGGCCAGTATCAAACCTGGAACTTTGTGGTTACTTGTCGGACGCTCTACCAACTGAGCTAAACCAGTATACACTATACTTATAGGCTGAAGTGATCTATGCATAAATAATTCTATCGTTTTGATAGGAATTATTTGTATATTATATACAAGGTATGTTCAAAAAGTATTAAGACTGAAGCTATATTTACAAAGATAGAAGTGAACAATAAATAAAATATTAATCTTTTTCAAAATAGAGTTTCGTGTGCATTTAACACTTTATTCCAGAAAGTCTTTGATTAGTTGAAGCATTTCTGAAACTTTTCTTTTGATTATGGTGTGAAGTGGCACCATTTCTTTTAATGTCCTCCACAAAATATCACATACAGCTCAGACGAATATGGAGAGTGTTGCACTTTCAGAATTAGGTGTTTTACCAAAAACATTGTGTGAGCTGGGTACTGCTTAGTTGCTGTTGTTCAGACCAACAGCATACTCAGTTCACAACACACTTGGATGCTAATCACTCAACAAATTTCTACAGATACATTTTTAATTATCATATTTGACGGCATATAAGACGCACCCCCATTTCAGCAGGTCGGATTTAGGAAAAAAAGTTTTTAGTGTATTTAAGCATATATTGTTGAATCCAGTCTAGCTGTGCATTACACAAGCAGAAACATAGCTGTATAAAAGCAATTTGCATACACAAGACAACTCAATAGCAGGAAATAATAATAATAATAAAAGTAATACAGGAGGTCTCAAACTTCACCTACAATGTATAAGATGCAGGGCAATATTTTGAGCCAAAATTTTGGGAAAAACGTGCATTCTATATGCCGTCAAATACGGTAAATATTTTAGGTAAAACACAGGATCCTGAAAGTGAGACTGGTTTCATAATTTTTTTTAATTGATACTGACTCGTCTAGAGAGTAGTCTAAATGTCTAGACATCAATTTATTGTATAAATGTTCAGCTGTATGCACATCAGTTAGGTTCAGACCTAACAAAATCTAGAGTTACTCCCCTTGATCAGTAGGGTTTTGATGGGAACCCGGAAGTGGGGTTTCCACCATGACACTTTTGGATTGGGGTTTGTGCCGAGTGGACACATTCACAACACATGTGTGAACTAGTTAAGTCACTTTTAAGGTAGAATCATTCTCTACCCTGTGTTAAATAAAACCTTGTTAATTTCCAACAACCTTTTCATTCAGTGCTCCGTATTTTTATCTGTATGTAAAAACATAACATCTTTGATTAAATTTTTTGAATTTAAAAAAAAATTAAGAAAAGCTCTAGTCTCAATACTTTTTGATCATATCTCATATAATTGGTAATGATTTGGAGATCAATTTTTGTAGAGTAAGAAAAAGATGAGAATTGGGAAGAAAAGAATAGAGCTGATAAAAATGTGTCTAACCCATTTTTATTTTTTAAGAGCGTACATTTTTTTTTTAACAGGCGCAATACTGTTATTAACTATGCAAGATTTTTAGAAAACAAAACCCAATATATTAGTATAAAATACATCTTAATATTTTATGACAGAATAGTCATTCTAGTGAAAAGAAAATGTTTTATACTTAAAGTAATGTATTGATTTTGAAAGCACATCAAAGCATGTTGAGTTATAAGAGGATACAATGGAAGGGAGGTAGTCCATGTTATCTGCAGTAGAAAAGAGTAAAATATAAAATGAGCAATGCTGATTCTAAGTGATTTACAATTTCTTCCTTAGGACAAACTCACAACAAAGTCCTGAATGACCACTAACTGAAAGTACACCAAACACCTACAGTTTCTTAGTAAAAAGAAATTAAATTGATTTTCACTTCAGTAGATCATTTCTATTGTTTGTTACTGTCATTCTCATCCAAATGGGATTATTTTTGTAGATACTGTGGCAAGCAAAAGAAAAGAACCACCTAACTCAAAAATCAATTTAATTTTTTACTAAGAAATTCTAAGTGTTTGACATTCTTCTTTCAAGGTTATTTCAGATCTGTATCTTCCTTCGTACTGTTGAGATGTGAATTTGACTAATTGCGTTACAATCTTGAATAAGCAAAGATGTCACTTCTTGAAGTAGATTGTTAAACACTTACAGCTTTTTAGTAAAAATTAAACAATGTTGTTTTGTTTTGTTTATCAACTATGGCTTATTTCATTTATTTGTCTCTTTAATTGTTGCAGTCAAAAAAGTTTGGAAAATCTGAATACTTCCCAATTGATTAGGAAACATTCCTTGCCAACAATTCATAAGACACAATTTATAGTTTCTAGGTTATAACACTAAAATGTATCCAGTGGTGAGGCTCAAGCTCTGTGGAGTTACCAACCTGACTTGAGTGGTAGTACTTGTTAGATTGTTAAATTGATCTTTGAGTTTGAAAATTATTAGTATTGGATGGGAATGCTTGTCTATATATATATATATATATATATATATTTCTAACTCCCCTGCATGAGTAGGATGCAACACAAGGTCAATTTCTTAAGTGGAGTTCAACAGGTTTGAATTCAGAGTTTTCTTTCTCCTAGACTAATTGCTTAACTAAGGTTAAAGAGCCCAGTCTGCCCTACATAGCTGGAGGTAGAATAGTTGGATGCATAACTTTCTCAAGGGTAGGAGCACAAACAGCCTTGTCCAGGATTTGAACTCGGGCTGCCAAATCCATTTCTTACAATGATCACCATTACACCACATCCTCCACTAACTTGTAACCATAGAACTGATTATTATAGACTATAAGACTAAAAGGAACTGCATAGGAACCACAAGTTTCCTTGTTTGATACCGGCCCTGGCCAATTCAGCATATGAGTAGTACAGGGAACTGTGCAGTAAAGTAAGGAGCTGATGGTAGATGTGGCGCTTCACCTCAGACACAAAAAAATTCCTTTGTCTAGCACTAGTGAAAAGGGGGACTCCCTTGCTGTATGGCTCATACCGACATTAGGCCGCCCTGATGACTTTACTTTTACAAATTAATTAAATTTCAGCATTAAATAACCCATAAGGGGTTGATATACTGTTGAATAAATCAAACCATACACAAATAGCCATAAACAATTTATCCCCAACAATTCCAAGCAATGGATTACAGCCCACTCAATTCATAATCATAAAAATATTCACCTACAACAATTCACACCTGACAATTTTATCCCCAACCTTATTTAACAATATTAATACCAAATGAATTTAATAACCAGAATTCTATTAACCAAAATTCCGATTCTTGTTGCCATAAAAATATTAGCAAAGGAATTGGTGGTTAGTTGGATGAATCGTAAGAAACAAAAGAGATAAACGGTTGGGTGGGGGAGGGGTAATCATTTTCAAAAACATTTTTTTTTCAACTCCAGTTCTAATCAAAAGATTGGATTAATTTTAACTGCATAACAACTTGACAAGGGTTATTTTATGCCTAGAGGTTAGGGAATTGCATTTATATTTACATTTTCTGCGTAATTGTTTCTTAAGAGTTCTTGGTTAAATCGAACTTAACAGACCTAAATTCCACCATCATATGTCTTCACGCCAAAAGAAAAAAATACCAAAAATCAGGGAATTAACCAAATTTAATGAAACTTTGAACCACGTATCTGTGAGAATCTGTGTTATGCCTCAAAGATACATGTAAAAACTTTTTTTTAAATAACTGGTGCATTATATCTTTTATTCATTAATATAGCAACACTGAAAATTTCATTAAATTCGGTTAATTCCCTGATTTTTTTTTTTTCTTTCGACAGGGTAACATACAATGGTGAAATTTAGGTCTGTTAAGTTTGATTTAACAGAGTTCTTTTTTGGGGGAGAGGTGTTGCACACACTCTTATTGAATATGAAAGTTTTAGACAGATCTATTTGACCCATAGATGGGACTAACAGATACTACCACTCCAGGTCAGAGTGGACCTGGGAGTAATGGCAATGAAGGAGTATTCCACACTTCCCAGATCTGGAGCCTCACCATCAGATGCAGTTTAGTGTCATATCCAAGACACCCTCTTTTTTAAGGGGGGGTCTTATCCTCTCTGAAGGGTGTAAATCAGAAGGGCAGAAGGCCCACCTAAATTTTAAATAGAATTTAAAGTTAATATCTTTAATCCAAATCCAATCATGAAAATGAACATCAGTGAAAATTATTACCTTTCTTCACTCTTACTGGTTAACAACCTAGTCTCACAGATCCATTACTATTAAATAGCGAGATCAATCCTGGATGCCCCACACTTGTGACCTTGGGTCACATCCTACCTGGCAAATGGGTTGGGTGAATACCTACTTTCTTTCACTCTTTATTTCACTTGTTACCTGGAATTGTTGATGATGAATATTCCACAATCTAGATACAATTTACTGGGGATGAACTAGTTAGATATCTTTACTGAGACAACAAAATCAAAGCTTTTTCTCATGGAGACAAGAAAATCTATCAGTATTTCTAAACTAGTGAATTTTTACTTCGGATCATAATTTACAACCAAGTAAAAGAGTCTATTCCTTTAATCTAGATCTAAAACTAATCTTGGTTATTTACACATTAATTCTATCATTTAATGGCTACCCTTTTCATAAAATGGCCTTGAAAATCAATACAATTCATTTATGCAGAAAAATCCATAAAACTATAATCTGATCAGAACCAATATTTAATCAAATTCACCATGAAATAAAAAAAATGGTAACATATGTTCAGAATAGAGTAATAAAATACTGATTATAGATCAAAATGCTGAGAGAAGCCAATATCTTCAAACCAGAACAGAAATATTTCAAAATATCACAAACTGGACAATTTAAATTAAAGCATGTAATGAATACACTTTAAAAAATGAGTGACAGGTGTTATAGAATATCTAGAATTTACCTGGAAAAGAATGGTCTCTTATCAGCAGAATATCAAAAGTGTCTATTTCTCTGAATTTTTTAGATGAGGCTTGATAATTAGCAATATTTGGATTATTCGGATTATAGTCCTCATCTTTATTGTTATCTGTACAACGTTTTGGCCGATGGGCCCTCCGGCCTTCTTTAGGTATTTCTTGTCAGACTCAAGAATCTTCTTGTCATAGTCAGGCACCTTCTTGTAATCAGGAGCCATGGGACTTTGAACCCAATCCTTTATTCAAGTCCACGGGGTATCCTGTTCTCATTCCGCTAACCATAGCTGGGGTATAGGTGTTAAGCTGCATTAATTATTATTCTATGTTATTGCTGCCCCTGACCAGGATTGAATCTGCAGTCTAGAGATAAGGTTCCCTGAGTCCAACAAGAAATACCTGAAATGACCAGAGGGCACATCAGCCGAAACATTGTTCAGATAACAATAAAGATGAGGACAATAGTCCAAATAATACTAAGTGTCTATTTGTTGCAAAATATTATTTGATTTACCACAAAATAAAAAATAAACTCATAATTCATTTAAAGTTTGCCTCCGGATAAGCAGACATTTTTGTTTAAAGCTATCTCATAATTTTGTTAAAAGAAAAAGTTAATTTAGCATCTGATGTGATGAGCCAGAGAGCAAAACATTAGCAAGATTATAATGTATAGTAGAATAATGCTCAGTCTCAAATAGTGGTCTTATGGGTTCAAAGAGTTAAAGTGCTCTTATAAATAAACATATTTATCTTGGCATTTATTCCAGGACAAAATTCTCAGCAATAAATAAATAATAAATAATTAGTTTTTTTTTTTAATCTTTTTAACATTCCTTTTTTTCTCATTTTTCTTCAACTGCAAAAAAATCATCAATACAATTTGTAAAATCATTTTGAAAATTTTATTGATTATTTCTTTATTTTTGATGTTTTTTCATTATTTATCATTTTCAAAATGATACATAATGAAAAAACATCAAAATAAATTGATCTGTTTTATTGTCAATAACTAAAATTCTAATCTCCATAAAATTTAATGTGGAGGTATGTGGTGTTATGATTATCATCAAAGGAAATGAACTTGGCAACACAAGTTCAAATCCTGGATGAGGTTGTTTGCATTTCATAGAGTGCTAATACCCTTGGGAAAGGTATGCATTCAACTATTCTCCCTCCAGGTAAATAGTAGGACAGAACTTTAACCTTGGTTAGGCAACCAGTCTAGGAGAAATAAAAAAAACTGAATTGAAACCAGGTAAACTGCTTAAGAAATTGATCATGTGTCACATCCTGCAGAGGGATTGGTAAATAGATATATATAAAATTTAATGTTTGCAACACTTTTTACAGCACTAAAATAAGTGTTAACCCATCTAGGGTTATTTTATGCCTAGAGTTTAGGGAATGATGTTCATTATATATTATATTTACATTTTGTGTGGAGTTTTTCTCAAAAGTTTTCTCAGTCCTATCAAATATGAATAATTTTTAAACAGATCTATTTTACCCATAAATGGACCCTAATAGGTCAGAGTAGACCAGGGAGTAATGGCAATGGGTGGATATTCCATGCTCCCCAGGATCTCCAGAACTGGAGCCTCACCATCAGATGCAATTTAGATTCATACTCAGGTCATCCACGTATTTTTTTGGGGGGGGGGTGTACCTCTCAGCAGGGGATACAACAAATTCTAAGCCCCACTGACAGTGTATCACTAAAATATTATATTTCAAACCAAGTACACATTGTGAGTCCATTAACAAAAAAGTGATAATTAAAGTACAATAAATACGGGAGGCACCTGTGTTGTAATGGTTATCATCATAGGAAATGGACACGGCTAACCAAGTTTTAATCCTGGACAAAGCTAATTGCATTTCATATAGCACTAATGCCCTTGTTAAAGGCATGTATCCAACTATTCACCCCCCATTTATGGGTAAATAGTAGGACAGACAGGGCTCTTTAACCGTAATATGGCAACCAGTCTAGAAGTAAAACTGAATTCCAACCTGTTAAACTCCATTTAAACAACTAACCTTGTGTCACATCCTGATTGTGAGGAGAGCTTAGTAAATACATATAGTAAATATAAATATATGAAAATTTCATTTCATTTTCTGTGTTTTTAGAAAATAATCAACTCAGAAATTAAAATAAATCCGTAATTTTTTTTTTCACTGTTAATAATTAGATCCTCATAAAAATTACATTTAGTGAATAAAATTACAAGTCAAAGATTCCAAATCCAATTAGATTTTAAATTACAAATCTGATTCATAATCGTCTAATGTAGTCATGTCACGATAAACTAATTTATTGTCTAATTTATTACTGACTATCAATGTGCAGAAATTTCAATGAATAAAATCAGTAAATTTATAACTTTTGGATAAAATATTTAACAGTGAAAAAAATACTTATATATTGTTTAGCAAACTTTTTTTTTTTCTTTTTTTTTGAAAAAAATCTTTTTTTTTACAAAATACTTATTTATAAATAAAAGCAGTTTTTTTTCTAATTTATAACCAGTATAGTACTCCAGCACTCTCTTTTGTATTCTTACCAATTTTAATATACTATTGTCATAATGTTTTCAGTTCTTTATTAAGCTTTCAATTCCTGTCGTCTCCTTGTACTCGTCTTTAGGACTATTTAAAATATTCCATTACTGATGATAGTTATTCTTATTGTAGATATATCAAAGGCACTTATAAGTAATCATATATCTATCTTTTTTTTTTTAAATATTTCAACTGCTAACCATATGATTAGCAGATTAAGACAGCTTGCCATTTCTTATGAGCTTGAACTTCAGTGGGAGCTTATTTATCTTGGCCTTATACAAAACTATATCCTAGATATCTATAAACAAGCATACATATATATATATGACATCCAAACAAATCTTATTATAATGGAGATTATGTGGTATTCTGTCTGTAACCGAAACTATATAGCTACACAATTCACAATTCCCTTAGTTATTTACGTAACATTTTCCATGATTTAATTTCTTTTTAAAACTCAGTTATTAATAAAATTGTTTTACATTATTAATACAGTTGACCATATCTACAAACTAATAACATGCAGTTGTATTTATGTATACAACAAAATAGCGGTTTACAGTGCGAACGGGAAGGCTAATTTTACATATCGATTTTAAACATTTGATTTTAATAAATATGTGCTTAGTATTATTGATTTCTAATTGTTTGGTTTTATCTTAATGAATATGAGCAAAGATCTCTTCAATAAATCTTAAAAGAAATTTATTAACGAGAAGAATTAACTGTAATTTTATTCTTTACTTCCTATTTTAACTAAATAGGTAAAATATGAACATTTAGCAATGAAAGGCTGGAGTGATTGCAGAGTAAGTTTCACTTGTTCTGTTTTTTTTTATTATAGCCCCCTATGTTTCAAATAGTTTTATCTGCATTCTTATTTAGTTTCATTAGTCTTTCTAATTTAATATAATATCTTATTACATGAAAACTTAAATACGTGCGCCCGGAGGGTGCATATATTAGCTAGTACATATAAAAGTGTGAGTGTGTGTGTATATATATATATATATATATATATATATATATATATATATGATAATTACTGAAAATCCAGAAAAAGTAAATATCCAAATTTAAATAGTTTGGGATTCACAGTTCAACAGACGTGTAAAAAGTGGTCAATAAAAAAAAATATTATTAAAAACCAAATGTTTGAAAACCAGACTGACTCAAGTTTCTTGTAATTAACAAATCATGTTTATATATATATATATATATATATATATATATATATATTTGTATATGTATATGTATACCACGGCCTTAAAAGAATGACCAAGTGATGTGGTGTGTTGGACTGCGACATTATAGAAAGTGAGTTCAAACTCCACTCACACTATTACGCTCAATAATGCAATACAGTTGAATACTGATCAGTCAACACAAATCTCTACACTCGGACTAATAACCTTGGGAAAGGTATGAAACTCCTCATTCCCCAAACTATGGGTATAACAGTACTACAATTGTTCTTCTACAAGACTGGCTTTGGAATTAAATAATCCAAGAAGGTTGATATGTCATTAAACAAAACCAAACCAACCAAAATAATGACATTGGAAATTTCCTGATTTTGAAAAATTCTGACTTTAAACAAGTTAAAAAAATCTTCTCATAATTATTTAATAAGTTTTCAATATTAAAAACAATATGGCACTTCTAATATTGTGGATTTATATTTTGAAAAGTGACTTTACTGGTTGATGAATTTAAAGTTTGTATTTTAGAATTAGTAAAAATTAGTGTGTTAACATTGAACAACAATGACATTTATGATGATCAGTGAAACATTTTTATTTTGGTATTATTTGGATTATTTGTACTATTGTCCTTATCTTTATTGTCATCTGTATAACATTTCGGCCGATGTGTCCTATGGCCTTCTTCAGGTATTTCTTCTTGGACTCAGGAACCTTCTTGTCATAACAGGGAGCCATCATGGAACTTTGAACCTAACCCTTTATTCAAAGTTAGGTTCAAAGTTCCGTGATGGGAGCCATTATGGAACTTTGAACCTAACTTTGAATAAAGGGTTAGGTTCAAAGTTCCAGTTACGACAAGAAGGTTCCCGAGTTCAAAAAGAAGGCTCCTGAGTCCAGCAAGAAATACCTGAAGAAGGTCAAAACATTGTACAGATAACAATAAAGATGAGGACAATAGTCTGAATAATCCAAATAATACTAATTATCAACCCTCATCTCAAAAATTCAGAGAAATTGTTTTTTGTTATTGATTTTTTTTAAGAAAAAAGGCTGAAACTTTATATAGATCATCTCCAGTGATGGGAGACAATAGAAGCCAATCTGTCCTACTATTCTCTCCCATCCCATAGATAAATGTTTTCTTTGTTTTTGTTTTTTAGTGAATAGAAACTGCCTTCACAAGAAGGTCTATACCGATAACCATTACATTATCCACACATCCACAGGGCAGTAACTTGACTTTCCTATTACTTCTGCCTCATCGTGTATTTGTTCCAAACAATAAGTACCATTCTTAATAATATACATATGATATATATAATAAAATAATATAGAAAGAGAAACAGTAATATCCATCTTAAGAGGACACCAGTAGAAATTTTGCATTGAAAAATACAAGAACAAAAAAAAAAAAAAAAAAGTTTGTTATTCTGTACAAAAGAACCATCACTTGAGCAAAATGAATCTTTACTCACTCACGCACATATCTACGTATTGATATACATGAATGAATGTGTATGCATATATGGAAGGTGCATTTGCCACTGGCCAAAGCAGCTGCAAAGTGTAAAAGAGTAGCTAAATGATGAAAGAAGAAGATATGCTAACAACAATAATAATAATAATGATGATGATAAATGATCATGATGAAAATGGAGAGGCAGTGTGGGGGTGGGGGAGAAAAGCTAGTAAAGAAAAAGTGAAGGTCAAAGTGACTTGAATGGTTAAGTAAGAGCAATGTTGTTAGTAATATATTTCTTACTGCATTGTTATACAGACTCCATGTCTATAATGTGGCAACAGATAATTATTTCCTAAGTGGAAAACATTCAATTCAGAAATGTATCATCATTAAATCAATTTCTCTACTTTTCTCTAAGTTGAAAACTTAGTTTTCAACAGCATTGACAGAATTCAATGGTAGGAATAAAAATGGAGGAATGGACGTTTAGAGAAAATGAATTTAGACATCAGTCCATTATCTTTTGTAGAAATTGCAATAAATAACTCGGCAGATAGTAGGCTGCTTTAGTAAACAAACTTAGATTTAAATATTCAAAATATGTTTGAAAATTGATATTGAAATATAAAGGAAGAATTATAGACATGAATAAAATAGTAAATTGCACACACACACACACATATATATATATATATATATATATATATATATATATATACACCTACTACTTAACAAAACGAATAAATCTTGCTAAGTCCGTTTGGTGTGGTGGTAAGACGCTTGCCTGTCGATTCGACAGACGGGTTTCAAGTCACACACGGGGCGGTCTTCGTATCTATAGCTCTGCTAATGAGGCCTAATAGGCCGAAATGTACATACAGAGATTGATTTTTCTCGATTTGTTTAGCCTTACATTTAAATAGGTAAATCCCACCTAATTAATTATTAATGAATTAACTTTCATAAAAATTAGGTTCGACTTCAATTAAGCACATATTCTCCCAAATACTGTCGGCTGAAAATAGCCATATCACAAACGTCGTCTGTTTGTTTACTTCTCATATATATATATATATATATATATATATATATATACACACACACATATATATATATATATATCAGAGATAATGAAGATGGATCCAATGTTATATAAAATATGAAAAAAAAAAAGAAAAAGGTATTCAGAGGATAACTTTATTATAGTTGAAGTATTTACCAACAGCAAATGTTTCGTTTTTTTATGTTAAACCATCATCAGGACACTGTCACAATATTATGTATCTTCTTAATTATATTCATTTTCAAATGAAAAATGAGTGATTTTTTATTTACTAAGATTTTCTCATTTTTCTTTTTATATATAAAATTGAATATATATATATATAAATATATGTGTATGTTCAGAATTTGTTTGAAATTGTTTCCATTACATTTACATATCATGAATAAAAATTTATATGCAAATTGAGAAAATGTTTAAGGAAAAAGTTTCTTATTTCTTAAGTTATATATATATATATATATATATATGAGGCTTGGAGTAAATCCGACAGAATGTAGTAAAGAATAGAGAGAAAAATGTGGACAAAGGAACAAAACTCAGACAGTTGAAAAATAAACTTAGAATTTTCAATAAATTTACTTTATTTTATCAACAGTTTCATTATTCTGTCCGAGTTAAATTCTTTTTTATAGGATTGGATCAATCCTTTTATATATATATATATATATATATATATATATATAATATATATATATATCTTTGTAGTAAAGAATACAGGGAAAAATGTGAACAAAGGAACAAAACTCAGACAAGTATATGTAGGAGATATTTTACCGTGCATTGAGCTCGGCTTCATCAGTCATTTATTCAAATAACGACTGATGACACCAAGCTCAATGCACAGCGAAATATATCTACATATACTTGTCTGAGTTTTGTTCCCTTGTCCACATTTTTCCCTGTATTCTTTACTACAAAGATATATATATATATATATATATTCTGCTGCCATTCACCATATTCTGCTTTTATATATCTGTAAATTCTAATTAATATGCAACTGTCTAGTGTCAAATCAAAATTCAGTGATTGCTGCTTTATATGTAATAACTCTGACATTGTATGGGTGAGAAATATACATGAGACAATGAATGATAGAGAAAACTGACACTAAATGAACAGGGAGTTTTATATGACCAAATAAATCTCCACAATTAATCATGTTACATAGAAGATCTCAGGTTGGTTGGTTGGATTTTACGGCATGTCAAACCCTTGTGTTATTTTATGCCAAAGACGTTTTTGTTTTATTCATTCTTCTTGGGAATTCAAATATTTTTAAAACTCATTTTTTTTTAAATCTATTTAACCCATAGATGGGACACTAACAGTTGCTACCACTCCAGGTCAGAGTGAACCTGGGAGTTATGGTAAGGAAGGAGTACGCCACACACCCCAGAGCTCCAGAATTGTAACCTCACCATTAAATACAGTTTAACATCATAGCCATAACTTATCATATGGCTCATATCGACATTAGGCCACCCAGACGACTTTACCTTTTTTACTTTACTTATCAATCAATCTATGTAATATCAGAGTTTAAAAAAAAAAAAGGTAATTTATGAGGAAGTGCGTCCCGGTCTCCAGCCTCAAAAATTGCTGCCCGGTGACTATTAAAATAATGACCCCAGCTATGGTGTTACTTGAAAGAAAACAACCAACTTAGGGCGTTCAATGTATTTTAGGGGGGGGGCTTCTCTTTTTTGTCGCAATTCTTATTTATTTATCAAACAAAGTAAAAAAAATGAACAAATTGAGGTAGATAGATAGATAGATATCCATCTTCATATCTAAACAAGAATTACGACAAATTATGATAAATAAACAAGAATTATGACAAATTTCTATAAATAAATAAGAATTACGACAAATTACGATAAATAAATAAGAATTATGACAAAAAAGAAAAGCCCCCCCCCCTCCTAAAATACATTTAACGCCCTAAGTTGGTTGTTTTCTTTCAAGTAACAGCTGGGGTCGTTATTTTAATAGTCACCGGGCAGCAATTTTTGAGGCAGGAGACTGGGACGCACTTCCTCATAAATTACCAAAAAAAAAAAACATCTTAAAAAAACTAATATCTTTGAAAACATAAAAGTTAAAAGTAGAATTCAATTTCAGATCTTGACTAATTCTTATTGAAATCATCTCTTCAAAGAACTCCCATCCAAATTTCTAAACATCAATATACTTATGTATATGTATATTAAATAATAAAAGTTCACAAATGACCTGGTTAATTTTCAAAGTTTTACAAAATCAAATATTTATTGTGTATGTTCAAAAAGTATCAAGATTGAGCTTTACTATAAAGACAGAAATTGAACAATGAATGAAAAGTTGTTGTTTTTTTTCAAAATAGTCACCTTGTCATTTAATTTTTGAGTTTGTTCAATTAAGTTATTCACTGGCCATGTGCATATTTCCATTTAAATTTCAAAATTAACGCTTAACATCCTGTTGAGAATTTTCAAAGTCCAGAGCCCCTCTAAGGATTTATCAAAATATGGCTAAAAATGGCCTTTGCATCTAAAGTTACCTGTTATTTCACTTAAATCAAAGACCCCTAAATATGTTTAATATTACATTTAAACAAAGACTATTGTTTAGGGGCAGATTAGGAAAATGAATGTGACTTCTGGTCGGGCGGAATGAGGCGGTATAGGACATTAAGAGTTAAAATAATTTAAAACTTCAGTCTTGTAAAAAAATTTGTCTCACTTCATTTTTTTTCTTTTGTTGTTAATGGGACATTATCAGATTATTGATTGATCAATTAGTGGCATGTCAATATGTCTGGGGTTATTCTATGTGTATAGGTTAGGGAATTGTGTACATTTTGTACAAAAAGGGTTAGTAGAGTTCAAATGTTAAGGCTGCTTTGTTTACTCTGCATTGATGTCTTAGGAAAAGTGTATAAATCCACATCAATGCATTATCATCACATTGCTAGATGACTTTAACAAAATGTCTCATTGATGACACAATAGAAAATAGAGTAAATATATGAATAGATGGACAAACTACTTTCCTATTACAATCTTACCTGCAATGAGAGTAACAGCAAAAAGCCATTCATCCTAGAATCAAGATTGATAGAGTTCAACTGGATATCAAGTAAATACATACATGTACATGAGAAATGAAAAACATATATACCTATATGATACTAATAATATTATTGTTAGAGGGAAAATAAAGGGTCTACCATGGTTTCAATCAAATTGAAATGATTTCCTCAGGATCCTACCCTACATTAACTAAGTTGATGTAATTAGTTAATGTAGGGTAGGATCCTGAGGAAATCATTTCAATTTGATTGAAACCATGGTAGACCCTTTATTTTCCCTCTAACAATAATATTATTAGTATTATTACTGCTCTGTATTTTTAATATATTGAGCATTTTTGGATTATTTACTGATGCCACTGCGATGGAAAGTTAAAGCAGCAATTGGATACTATATATATATATGTGTGTGTGTATGTGTGTTACTTTTTTGTTTTACAGTGTATCAACCCTTTTCAGATCACTTGATGCTAATTCAAGTTATTTTTTGATACACAAAGGACTCGGGTTGCTTACAGTATCTGCTGTTGCTTAAGTGGTCACCCAATTAAGTATTGAACAGGCTGATCCCTGCTTAACTTCACTAGCCTAGCAGAAACTGGTGTTTTCAGTGTAATTTGACCATAATTTGGATAAAAGGAAAAGATCTGAAAAGTTTTCTATAGAAAAATAAAAAAACACACTCAAAAAATTCCAAATCTATTTTATCCTAAACAATGCCAGGTAACCCTGCCAGTTATCAATAAATTTCATTTGAGACAAGGCCAAAATTTCTATATCCTTCAATAAACTTAGCGAAAATGATGAATCCAATTGTCTGTCACTTTGGAAAGATAGATAAAATTATTCAGTTTCATGGATGTGTTTCAAATTCAATTTTCCTTCAACGTGTATTCCCAAAGTTTCATTATGAATGAAAATATTATTTCCATTCATAACAGACAATGTTCACTGTTGCTTTGAGCAAACAAGAAAGTCCTTGGTTTCTTTTTAAAAAATCTTTAAAATAAAAAGATTTTTTAAAAACATCTCTGTAATAGTTCTCTGGTTAGAGCATCAAATTCAAGTATAGTTTAATCTTTCCTATAAGCTATTTGGTTATCGGGTGCCACATTGAGTAATTCTTCCTTCATTCTATCTCCCATGACAATAGAATAATTCTACTATCAGCCAAGCATCCATCTTTAAAATGAACATTCAATGTTGTGAATGGTATGCCTGGTCTTTGTAAGATTTTAAGACAGAATTTGATCTACATTGATTTCTTTATAAATGCCATGTTGTGCTAATCTTAACCCTCTCAACTCAGAAAACTGATATTTCAAGCTGAGCACCATTTTACTATACACAATAAGCATACATACGAAAAATAAAAATGTTTACCCACTGTCATATATAGTACCTAAATAACGAAAATGGAATCGTCTGTGTTCCCTATAAATAATGTCTGACAAAACCTCAGAAGAGAGAAACGAGATCTCATGAAACTTGTTAATTCAACAAAGCAATTACTAATTACATTCTTTACCTTGTATCTTTGCTTAGTAAACCTTTTTCCCTATCTTAATACTCATTGTGTTTCTTCTTACTATTTCTCTGTTAATTCTAATACTCTGGGTACAATACCCACCAACCCTTTTTAATGGAATGACAGGATAGCTTGGGACATGAGAAAAGTTTAAATATGTTTTGTGCAAAATTATAAATTCTCTAAGTTCAGGTATCTGAGGACCAAGGAGTTAAGGATTCAGGTAAAATAATATTAGGAAATGTTTACAAAATCTTGGGCCATCTCTAAGTTTTTAATATTCTAAAATCAAAGAAATTGGTTAAATATTTTCCTATTATTAATTATTAATATTTAAGTTTAAAGATTCAATGGAACTTATTAACATTTAAACAAACTATAAAATGACCTTTTTTTAATTACACTGAATAACATGAAGCTTTTTAATGTCTTTTTTATTTTTCTAATTGAAACTGACATAATTTAGATTTATTATCTAATCAATTATGTAAGGTGGAAACATCTTGTAATAAATTGAGTTTAATGTATGTATTTTTTTTATATCTAATGAGTCAACAAAGTATAAATTAAGTCAATGATGGGACTTGAAAAGTGTCATTCAGCATATAATAAACTTTTTCTCTGTATTGCAATAAAGCTTAGATCGAGTTCTATCATTAACTAAGTGTCTGCATGTGTAGGTTTATATATTTCATTTACATTTATTAAATGTCTATCAGTCTACTACAAAAAAGGATGTCATATAAAACTGATTAAATTTAGATTTTTGCTCTTAATGAAAAAAACTAAAACAATTCAAACTTTGTTTGAGGTTTTATCTTTGTTATAAAAATCTCAAAATCATCAGGCCTCTGCTTTATAGATATCATAATCCTCCAATTATTATACATTAGCATAACACATCATTATAATGAGATTTTTATTAGCATAATAACATTAAGATTTTTTTTAACTTAAAAGATCAAGCAATTTCCAATGCAATTGACAACTTCATAATAAGCTTGTGTTGTTTTGTGTTTGTGTTCACTCTTATCATTATAATTTCTCAAGGGAGATAACTAATAGATGCTGATTATAGAGTAATACTAATTAACTATACTATCAATAATTAGAATGTGACGACTTTGTGCTTAATAGTTGCTGAAGGTGACCTTTAAGCAAAAAAATAAATTAATACATTAATATAAAATATACCACAAAGTATTTATTTCTTTATATCTATATACTAGTTCCAATTAACATCGAATTGGTAAGACAAGGCAGCAAGCAGTCGTAACTTAATACAAATCTGTTTGCTGCCCCTCTTACCAATTTGACGGTAATTGGAACTAGTATGATTATTCTACACTTTAAATGTAAGTTTAAAACAAAAACGTCTTTGACATAAAATAACCCAAGGGTTGACATGCTGTAAAATCCAACCAACCTAAAAAATATCTTAAAAACAGAGCTGATTTTTTTAAATGAATAAATCAAAAATAGTGGCACAAAGTTAACATAATTTAACAGATTATCTGTTGTTAGTAATGTAAGTTAAAGTTATTCAAGATGTCTAAGAAGACATGGATTCATGAATGTCTTCGTATCTTGAAAGAGATTCAAAAAGTATAATTTACTCATAAATCTTCTTGATAAAAGCAAACAAACAGTGACCCTTTCAAATAAATTTCAATGGAAAGAAAAATCAAACAAAAATCTGAATGGAACACAAGAGAGAGAAAAGTTAAAGTAATAATCTACAAAACAAAGGAGGAAGACAACAGGTGGCACCAAATTGTGTAAATAAAATAGAGGACAAAAAAAGACAAGTAGATATGCATATAAGAATACTTTCTTAAAAATGACTGGACCAAACTCAATCAAATCTTATAAATTTGATATACACTGTCTATAATGTCCTACTAAGAATTTTGTCTGATTCACTTCAAAAATATTTTTACTTTCTATTTATGTAGATTTAAAAATTATTTTTAAAAATGCTTAGACAGTGAAAATCAATGTAACACTTTGCTGAATTTTCCCAAATAAAGATTAAGAATGTTTGATTATAAAATGAAAAACAACTTTGATTCCATATTTGATTTTGTCTAAGGAGTTGACAGTAAGTAGCAGTTGCACCTTTCTCAAAGAAATCAATAGTGATGGGTCCTTTCATGTCCCAAATGACCTTCTTTACTGACCGTTTCACCCAGAACTTTTTCTTTACCAGAGTCAGTGTGTTTCCACTCCATTGACTAAATTACGCTTCTCCATGGATATCATACATTTTTCTGTAAATTTCACATAGTTTACACTTCTCCGCCACCAAAAATTGGATGATGGACCTCTGTTCAAGCCGATTTTGCTTCTAACACTGAATAAGAAAATAAACATTTTTGGCTTATAATGCTTTTTAGGGGGGGCATGGTGTAATGGTTATCATCATAGAAAATGGACACAGTGAGCCAAATTCCAATTCTGGTTGAGGCTGTTTGCATTTCACATAGTACTAATACCTTTGGGAAAGGTATGTATCCAACTATACTCCCTCCAGCTATAGATAAATAGTAGGGCAGAATAGACTTTTTAACCTCGGTATGGCAACCAGTCTATGAAAGGAAAACTATGAATTCAAACATGTTAAACTCTGCTTAAAAATTGACCTTGTGTTGCATCCTACTCATGTAGAGGGGTTGGTAAATATATACAATGCTTTTTCATTTTAAGAAAAATAAAAATGCTACTCAAATGCAAAAAAGGTTTGCACAGTTTCTTGAGAAGATTGTGCATAATTAAATATGTCAAAAATGGTTTGCCAATTCTTATGCTGGAAAATTCTTGTTGAATTCCTTGTAGAATAGTTGGTTTTGTTTGGTTTGGTTTTACGGCATATCAACCTCAGTGGGTCATTTAATGCCAATAAAGTTTTGAAATAAATCAATTCTTAATGGATAATACAATTTTTTTATAAATACATTTTTCTATTTAACCCATAGATGGAACCCTAACAGGTACTACCACTCCGGGTCAGAGTGGACCAGGGACCAATGGTGATGAAGGGTGCTCCACATTCCCCAAACCTCCAAAACTGGAACCTCACCATCAGATAGGGTTAACGTCATTCCCAGGACATGTAGACCCTCAGTCACCGCCTTCTAGCACCCATATGATAAAAAGGGGTTGGGGCTTGTCATAAGGACAATAGGGTTGGGAAAATCATATAGTGCTAGGGCTTGACATGACCAGCCAATTGATCGGAGGGGGCCTCTCCAACCGCCCGTCTAGCCCAAGATAGGGCCAAAGTGGAGTATTGCAAGTCATGAACTGCTCATCCACCTGGGTTTTATCCTTAAGCATCATGGGTCGCCACCCAGCCAACAGGTGGCTCCATTGGGGGAGTCTTACCCCTCTGCAGAGGTGCAGTCGGTGCATTCTAACGCCCCAGGCGACAGGGCGGGTAGAATAGTTGATAGTGATCAAATTAAAACATAACTTAAGAATACATTAAGGTACTATCATGATAAGATGGCCAACATACTAAAAATATCCAAATTAAACTTTAAAAAAAAACAACATTTATTTAGTTTTGTTATATCACATAATTTTAAAAATAACTTGATATTCTTAACTTTATATCTGCACTATTTGCACTCTACCAAAAAGCTTAGAAAGAAATGTGGAAACAGTATCCCACAAAAACATAGCTTTATGGCCACTTACCTCGAATCACAAATTATCCAAGTAAAACAAACAAGGCATGCTGGAGAAACAAGGACGAACTCATAAGTGATGTTCTCCTGTGGACACCTACATATATACAATGCTTTTTCATTTTAAGAAAATGAAAATGTTTACAGTTTCTTGAGAAGGGTGTGCATATACACACCAGTTTAGGCCAACCAACAAAAACCTACATCAATCAACACTGTGCAGATTGTGGATGTCATGCAGAAGACCTGCCAGGTGCAATAACTGATTCATGGGAATCTGTGCTGATTGAATTCTCTTATGGAAAACTTTTTGCCTAAAAGACTCCAAACAACAATTAGAGAAATTCTTCACTCAGAAAAAAAGTTCTGGGAAGTATAAAATTGATAGAAGAATAAAAATGAAAATATTTTTTCAATAAAGTTAATGTAAAAGATTATTTATAAATTGGAAGGTTATTGTTTGCTCGAGATCCTTCTCAATGAGAAATTCCCTTTCCTCATGAGGAATAAAACCATTTTTTTTTTTGGTTATATACACAATGTTTCAGCCAATGTACCCTTCGGCCTCTTTCAGGTGTTTCCTTGTCAAACTCAGAACAAGAAGGTTCTCAAGTTTGACAAGAACACCTGAAGAAGGCTGGAGGGCACATCGACCAAAACATTGTGTATATAACAATAAAATTAAACAATTAACAATAAATCATTTAAATTTCATCTCAAAAAGTCAGTTTTTATGTTTTTATATGAAATATTCTCTGCTGAGTCCAATAAGTATGGTATTAATTTTGGTGATTTTAAATCAAATTTTTTGGTCATCTACAAAAAAACAGATAAACTCTTCATTGCTGTAGATTAAAGAGAATTAATTTAATAAATCCTTTCCATAACATCACTGAGTTGGTGAAGGCCAGTATTGAACCTGGAACCATATGGTTCCTAGTCGGACACTCTACTAACAACTAGAGTAGCACAGGGAACTGTGCAATAAAGTAAGGAGCTGATGGTAGATGTGGCGCTTCACCTCAGACACAAAAACAATCTCCTTTGTCTAGCACTAGTGAAAAGGGGATAGACTCCCTTGCTGTATGGCTCATACCGACATTAGGCCACCCTGATGACTTTACTATAACATCACTAATTTCATAATCAAGTACGAAATACATATAGTGAAATTTGAACACATTTATTTCCATACTAGAAGCAGCTACTCAGCATCGCCTGGATAGAAGTGGGGGCAGTAAAAAAGGTAGACTTGTAAATCCATTATTGTTGAATTGCTAGCTGGACCCTCACAGCATTCCCCATTAAAATCGCTACATAAAAAAGACCTTGCATTGATCCAGACACTCTGAAAAGAAAAATTAATGTCTCCAATTTGAAATATTAAATGCAAAAACAAATTCCATCCTGTTATCATTTCAATTTCATCTTAATTATCTTCATGAATATAAATCAAAGCTTCATCATTTTACCTCAAAAAGCAAGATCTGGTGATAGTGAATGTGTATATATATTTACTTTGTCATTAATTATTTTATTTTCATAGTTTCCTCCAGACATACATACACACAAACTGCCTTTTATATATGTACTAGAAGTGGCTACCCGGCATAGTCTGGGTAGAGGGTTTTTTTTAAGTTAGTCTCACAGATCCATTATTACTGAATCATGAGTTGGATCCTCGCAGGATGCCCCTTAAAAATCCATGAATAAAAAATGATCCTGTGTTTATTCATCAACTCTGAAAAGAAAAACTCATGTCTACTATTTAAAATATTAAATGTAAAAGAAAAATTCCATGCTGTTATCATTTGAATTTAATTTTTTTAATTATCTTCCGAATATAAATCAAATCTTTATTATTTTTGCTCAAAATGCAAGATCTAGTGATAGTGAATGTGTATATATATTTACTTTGTCATCAATTGTTTTATTTTCATAGTTTCCTCCGGACATACATACACACAAACTGCCCTTTATATATAAATTCAGCCATTTCACATTTAATTTGTTGTTAATTCTACCTACAAATCATAATAAAGAAAAAAACTATTAGCTGAAGAAATAATCACAATCTTAGAAGCTAGTCCAGGCAATGCCAATAACATTGCTGGTAAAATATATGCTTCAGACCACCCGGACAGGTTTACTTTGGTTGAGAAATTAATTGTTCATGATACTTGAAGCAGCTGGACACAGAAATATGTACCTGTTTATTGTCATAACACAGGTAATACAGTTATACAGAGGGTGATCAATATTGTCAGTGTTCAATAAGCAGCTATGATATCTACATAGAAAATAGGTTTATTAATTGGCACCTAACTTAGCAGAGACTAGAATTCTACCATCCTTTCTACATTGGTAGGACAGCTAATGTGCCTTGGGCAAATAACAAGCTGAGCTCAAAGTAGTCATTTTTACCTTAAGTTGTTACTGATTATTCAAAGTACATAAATAAAAAAAAAAACAGATCATAGTGGGAAAGATACAGGTAAAAAAAATTTAGAAAATATATATATAACAATCTAACAAATTCAGATCTGTTCTTTTTTTGTTCTTTTTCTTTTCATGGTATAGTTAAAAATTGAAATCTTTCTAATTTTTTTGCTTTTTCTTCAAAATAACTTAAAAGAACTTTTTTGCAATTACACCTAATTATGTTCAGGTTTCAAAAGCCTGAAGGTGAAATAATAGTGAACTGTAAATATCATTATCAGGTTGCACTGACAGCATGCATTCACATGACTCTCCCCCACCACACATACCTGTCATCACTCGTGGGAGGTCTTCCACACGACATCCAGAATCCCTACAGAACTGATGATAAATGCAGGTTTCTGCTGGTCGGCCTACACTGGTATGTCCATGTGTAGGTGTCCACCGGAGAATGTTTGTCCTTGCTTATCCAGCAGTGTCCAGCATGTCTTGTTCATTTTATTTGGATGGTTTGTGTGATAGGAGGTAAGTGGCCATACAACTACTTTTTTGTGGGGGGTGCTGCTTGCAAAATCGTTCAGTATGCAGTATTCTTGTGTAGTTCCCATCTAGCTTTTTCACACAGCATTTCCAAGTCCAAGTGGTGCAGCCATACAGTAGTCCTGAAACAGCTACAACTTGGATGAATTCTCACTTTAACTTATCAGAGAGATCAGATGACCATATGATTGATTATATATATATATATATATATATATATATAATTAAAGATGACTTACCAGGGAATAAAATATCAAATTAATCGCAATATTGACCGTCAATACAAATATTAACTGAATAAGTTAGTGTTATAATGAATAGAAAGTGCTCAATACGTTAGTAGACCGGATTTAGTATTAAGGTGTATATAGAAATAACCTACTCAAGTTTCATCATAAAGGATTTCAGGGTTAATTGATATTGATTAATTACAAGCAATTGCCTGTAATTAATTCAATATCTTGATTAATTCATTGCAATTAACCCAGAAGATCCTTCATGGTGAAACTTGAGGAGGTTATTTCTATATACACTTTAATACTATATATATATATATATATATATATATATATATATATATATAATTCTCATTATATATCTCCAATAATGATAATAAAAAAAAAACAGAATTTTTATAGATTAACATGCCATCTTTCACCAAAGTTAAATTTACCAATACATTACATAGAAATAATTCCTCCACTAATATCTGTCAACTACCCAAACAAAATGCTAGAATTCTCTGCTAAAATAAATTGTCATCTTTTATTTTAAAGTTTTATCTTTTAAAATAAAACAACCAATAAAATGACTTATGATTTAAGAGCAAACATTCTAAAATACTTTTGAAACATAAATGACATCCCAAATATTCAACACAATTTACTAATTGTTTTTATCCTTTTTTAAATTCTATAAATGCTAGGATTTATATAAAAATATCAGATTTAAACTTTTTACTAATTCTTTTTTTGGTTAATGGTGGCCGAAAATATTCAAAGCTGGAATTATAAACTTTGGGTTGTGTTTATAGAATTTCAATTCTACACTAAAACACCAAAAACAAAATCAAGAGAAACTTATAAAAAAGCATAAAAGACGTAAATTGTCTGTTATTTCAAATAACATGACTAAAAGAAAAATTGCTCACTCACTCTTGCTCTCTCTCAAAAAAAAAAAAATTTTTTAAAAGATAACAGCACATCATAGCAAGATTTTTATTAGAGCAATGCTGTGAGAGAATAAAGCAATTCCAGTTTGTAACAGAATAATTTTCTGGGTTCTAAATTCATATGGAATATAATTTTTAAATTTACATCACTCTTTGCTAAATAGAAGCATTAATATCATCAGGGACCATGATTAACTATGAAATGCTAATTAGAATCCTCAAACCCAACTGGTCTCGTAAGTACTAGCATGTCAACAACTTTTCACTGGGAAATCCATACCCTATTTTAAAAATGTAATTGTCAGCTTCATATTAGCACCATTATTGACAAAATATCTGGGTATTATCGCATAAATGCGTCCTGGCCTCCTGCCCTAAAAAATGCTAAGTGGTGCCTGCTGAAAATCCAACCTGTGCTACTATTGAATTCCCTTTGTGACAGTTGTTTGGTCTAATAATGTATTGATTGTTTTTATTTTTAAAACTCTGTCGTAGTTATTTAAAAATTTGTGACAGTTGAATTGAAAAAATAAAAGGAAAATACCCCCCCAAAAAAAGGTATTTCAGGGGGGGGGGTAAAATTGATAAAAACCTTGGGTGGCTTACTTTTAACGCCTTCAAACCACTAAAAAAAGTTGTTGATAATAAAAACGCCTTCAAACTGCAAAAAAAAATATTTTAAAGAGTGGGGGGGGGTAAGATATTTACATTTACTTGTCAAAAAAGACTGGGGGGGGGTAAAATATCACTTTTATATTGCATTAACTTTTCAGGGGGGGGGGGATGCCTTCAAACAGCTAGGGAGTTCAATAGTAGTGCAGGTTGGATTTTCAGCAGGCACCGCTTAGCGTTTTTTAGGACAGGAGGCCTGGACACATTTATGCGATATGCACCAAATATCCTAATTTTGAATTAATATAAAACATATCACTTTTACCTACCCATGACAGCTGAAGGGTGTTATTCACCACCACCCTCGCTCCACCCTAATGACTAAATGATGGGGTGGGGGTAGTGTTTACTTACATGATCAACCATGGAATTAATTAGACAAAAAAGAATTCAGTTGTTGAAGAAGGATTTTTTTTTCCTTTTCAATTTGAAGTTTTCCCCTTTAGGAGCTGAGGACTCAACATTTTGATGGCTTTCAAGATATTTAAATTGATTCAGTTTTATATTTTGAAAATACTATTATCATCAAAGGGTTTGGTTTAGCTCTGTTGGTAGAGCATCTGTCTAGGAATTGCAAGGTTTCGGGTTTGATACCAGTCCTCGCCAACTCAGCACATGAGTAGCATAGCTTTGGTAATCTGATATGTTCATTAAGTGGGGAGCTAACAGTAGCAATCTCCCTGGTCTAGTGCTATGAAAAAGGGGATAGACTCCTTCGCTGTCTGGTTGATATCATTAATAAGCCACTCCACTGAATTTACTTACTTATTATTATCAAAATATGTGTCTTTAAAGAAGTTAAAAAGTAAAATTGGTGAGGTGTTAGTATTGATAATTTTAAGTTGGTCTTGTTAGATATCTAGCCATTCTATCCAATTTATTCATTTGTTTATAATGGTGCAAGAGAGATAAAAACATTTGTTGAATAAAACAAAAATAAAAATGTGACAACCAAAATTACACAAACAAACAAGTGAAATATTTGACATTGTTTCACAGACAAAAGTGTGAAAAAGAAAATGTTTTATAAAATAGAAATATTATAGTTGATCATTTGAGAAGTTGATTTGCTTTTACTCATGGGTTTCCTTGTGCAAACCAATTTAGGTTGAGGGTTTTGTCAGAGTAATAAGATTTAGGACGACACGTGTGAACTTTGTAGTGAAGATTTCATTCACATGTTTCATCTTTGAAGTCAGCTGACAAAAGAGAGAAAACGGTAAATCTTGTGACTCCAAATTTTGGAAGGAAAATTCCTCCTTTGATATTTTGTGATAAGTTTCATTGTATATATACAATTTTTTTATACATTTCAAATTATTTCAAAAATATTATATGAAACTAATATACAGTAAAAAAAATAAAATACGTCAATTCTTAACTGTACTATCAACTAAAATATTTTATACTAACTTAAAAATGAAATCGATATTATGGAGACAGATGCTGAAACTAATAGCAGAAGTTAGATATAAAAACCTAACATTCCTAGTGAATATGTACAAGAACAAGTTTGAAAATTGACCAGGTGAATAACAAGAAGCCTATTTCCATACAAACTCAAAGAACATTTGTATTATTTACTTCCTTACATGAAATAACATTTCTTTTCAATTGATCCAACATAACAAAATTCACAAAAACTATTTTCAAAATATATTTCAAAATATCATATAATCAAAATGTAAATCTTTAATTTTGAAAATATAAATCAATGAATTTAAATGTCCTCAAAATCATTAAAGTCTCAATCATCAGATCCATTTAGGAAAAGTTCAAATTTTAACTTTTTTTAAATTCCTTTGTTAAATTCATGAAATCATTCTCAAAATGTTGGGTTTGATAATTGTTAGAGTCAATTAAATATAGAAGTTTATCAAATGTTAAAGAAAAAAACAATTGTCAAATTATCATAACAAATTTTATTGAATAAAATTACAGCAAAGAAAGGTGTATGTGTGTATATTCAAATGAAATGAAAGATTTGAGAAAAGAAGGAATAGCCATATTAGTTTGAGACCATTTTCTTTTGTTTTCTATTACATCCATGTAGATATCATGGTAATCATTATTTGCCAGAGTTCTCAGTGGTAATAAAAAAGATAGGCTTCAAGCAGAAACAGAAATAAGGGTGTTTTACATACTTCTTGCCTTACTGCAGGCGTTTTTTTTTTTTTTTTTTTTTTTGGGGGGGTCTGTGGCAAGTGTGATCCCATGACCTCTATGGTGTTCTCAAAAATATTCTAAGGAAGGGAAAATAATCTAAAATAGTTCATGTACAATATCTACTAAGGGGCTGGGTTAGCTTACTCAGTAGAGCGTTCGGCTAGAAACCACAATGTTCCTAGTTCGATACTGGTCCTCACCAACTCAGCGTAAAGTATGGAGCTGATGGTAGATGTGGTGCTCCACCTCAGACGTCAAAAGCAATCTCCTTGGTCTAACGCTATTGAAAAGGGGATAGACTCCCTCGCTGACTGGCTGATACCGATTTTAGGCAGCCCCGACAACTTTACTTTTTTTTTTACAATATCTACAATTTATGCATATATGGCACAAGGCCTAAAATTGTACTAGGGGGAGGGGGGTCTTCACTATCCAACTAATTCCAATCACTGATACAAACATTCTTTATTATTCTTTTGACCATAATGTTGCTTTTATTCTGAAATATTTCAAACTGCAGTCACCAAAATGCATCCATCACGTTACAAGATTCTAAACTATTTAATATACATACATATGTTGTGAGAGAGGAAAGGATCATAATTTTATTTACAAAAAGAAATTCCCAATGAGATGTGAATGAAAAAAAATAATAATAATATTCGCAATTAAAAATGATTGTTACTACATGGATGTACCACAAAAGCTAATACGGGGGGTGGGGTGGGGGTTGCGAATTAAACAATTGAAAAACTGATGCAAAAAGTGAACAAAAATTATGAATAATGAAAAGAATCAAAAGCATCCTTACATCTCTGGAGAATTTGGTTCCCCGTCATTTAATGGGGAAGGGTAAAACTGAAAAGGTGGAGGGAACTAAAAATAAAAAAATAAAATAAGAACAATGCACTTCCATACACTAGATAAGTTAATGTGTTGTTGTTGTTGTTTTGGGAGGTAGTTTCAAAATAAAAGACAAAAAACTTAGAATGGCTTGTCTTTTTGAGAACACAAACTAATTCTTTTAACCTGTATCATCCTTAGAGAATTCAAGATCAGCGCCTTTCACTCGATACAGGCGCAAGACATTCACTCACTTTTCGCCAAATTCCAATAATGACAGCCTATGTCTCTCGGCTCTCATCTTAATTTGACAAGAGTAGCACAAAATAATGTCATAAGAATAAGGATGAAAAAGTTCATACACCTGACAATAAGGGGAATCAACAAAAATAAAATGATAATCTGATTTTAATAAAGTTTCTGGTATATTAAAATAATAATAGAAGAGCTTTTCTTTTTCTCTGAATTTTTGAGATGAGACTGATAATTTGAATTATTTGGATTATTCAGACTATTGTCCTCATCTTTATTGTTATCTACACAATGTTTGGACCGATTGCCCTCAAGCCTTCAGGTATTTCCCGAGTCTGACAAGAAATACCTGAAGAAGGCCAGAGGGCACATTGGACAAAATACTGTGTAAACGATAAAGATGAGGACAAGTCAAATATTCCAAATAACACAAAAGCTTTTCTTTTAAATAAATGTTTACTCTAAATTAGAAAGGCTAAGTATTTTTTTTTGTGTGTGTGTGTGTGTGTATTACACTTATGGCTTACCATAGAAAATAATCGTGGCTTATACTAAGGCACAAAAAATTATCTAAATGTGTTAAAGATTCATCAAAAAATGATTTTAACCAAAAAAAAAAACCTACGTTATGTGTGACAGAACCTTTTACTCCTTCCTCGACAATAGAACCTTTTACTCCTTCCTCGACAAAAGAATCAGTATCATCATGAACCATTGTTATCTGAGGAAGCTAACAGAACTTTAAAATGGTTTCAACAAAATTAATTCAATAAACAAGACATTTATAATAATTTATTCTAATCTGCTAACAAAAGATGACAATCTTCTTGATTCTATCAGATCAGTTTAACAAATAAGAAAAATATTCAATGTTGCACTTAATGCATAGAATATTCAGGTTTAATCTGGTAGTCAAATACTAGACTTATGTTATTGATATATGCAAATCATAAGTTTCAGCCAACAAATTGCTTTATTCCAAATGTACCAATCAAGCAATTTGTTATAATTTCCATTAAATCTAATAACTTCTCAATTCATGAAAAGTTACAAAAAGATATTAAGTACAACAAGGTTAGATAAAACGTTGAAAAGTTGAACTAAATAAACAAAATGTAATTACATATTCTGGCAAAGAGCAAATTTGATATAAAATTGATTTCATTACAAAATGGAATAATTATTAATGTTCAAGATGGATGGATACTTTTAAAACAAGCAATATACACAATAAAACATTAGCTCTACTGTTAGAGAAATGAGTTTTTTTTTAAATAAAGGTGTATATTAATAATTGATAATCTGGCTAAACCTTCAGTGTGAGTGCTATTTTAGTATACACCATAAGTCACATATTTTGGGTTCAGAGAGATTATGTCATATAATACTAAAATATTTAATTAAGTAACCATTTTATTCTTTTACTGAATAACTTTAAACAAAGATGTCTGGGCCCTAAAGCAGAGTTAGAATGCGATTATACTATGGCGTTCTAACATCATGGTTTATGCTCATTTGTTTTGTAAAGTTCAGGTACAGTACCAAGGTTCAAAATATTCTTATTTCAATTGATTATATAAAATATATGTTAGCAAATTTTGAATAAAATTGAGTAATATTTTGAAATTATACTAGTTCATATTAAGTACGATATAATATTGACTAAGACACAGATTTCATATTTTTTCCATTTGTTTTGTTATTTAATACAAACCAACAAATCAATACAAATTTGATAGTTCACTTAATAACATTTTTATAGGTAATAAATTTTTTTAATCCATTTCTGCTTACTATGCCACATATGGCATAGCATATCCTAGTCAAATAAAATAGTTATTTATATGTTCAGTCTTCACATTTCTGTGCATTGCATTAAAAAATCAATTTAATTTCAAATAATGTATTTTAGAAACCAAAAGTAGTACCTGTAGTCAAATTCTTTTTTTTTTTTTTAAATTGGTGAAATAGATCACTAATTAGGACTGAGCCTATTCTAGTAGTGACCACCCCAAGCAAAGTTTAATAGGTTTGAATTTCAAAGTTTTCCTTCTCCTAGACTGGTTGCCTAACCAAGGTTAAAGAGCCCAGTCTGTCCTACTTACTTCATCATATTATTTATTTACCTACCATATAAAAATGATAGAAGAGTTGGATTTCTTAATATTATTTAATATGTCTAAAATGTGAAACCTCAGAATCTTGGTTGAAGATTTCTAAAGGTTATTAGGACAAGAGTTCAAAAGATTAAAAAACAAAGGAATCTGAATTAAAAATTCATTTATGTCCTTAGAAATAATAAATTAAAGCAAAAGATATATATATATACTTGTCTATCATGCAATTTTCTGAGATCTAAATTTTAGCCTAATATCAGGGGGAGTCTTACCATATATGAAATACAAACTTTGTGAGTGTAAATAGTTGGCCAGGGCAAGGCATAGGCCAACTGGTACACCTACAATTTCCACCAACAAAAGTCAACAAATAATATATATTCAAGTATTTCCAGGAACAAAATCTTAGAGAAAACTAAGCACAATTTCATCCTTTTAAATTTTCTGTAGTCACAATGCCAATTGCTCTACAGAATTAACTGAATCCATATCTTTGTCCTATAATTTGTTATATTTAGTGTATTAATTTTTGTGCAAATGTAACAACTATTTTGGGACAAAAATAGTAGTAATTAAATTATTCAATTTGTTTTGTTATGAATATTATCAAAAAGAATGAATCAAAATGAAAACTTAATAGTATACTTCAAAGATATGAAACAATTATCAGAAAGATTTTTATCTTCACTTTACAAAACAACAATCTGAGATAATGATATCATTTTATTCAATTTTATGACAAATTTTGCTATAAAGAAATCCTCAACATGAAGAAAAAATTTGTCTTCATTTTTCATAATATAATGTTGAGAATATGAAAAGTGATGTAGTCAGTTTGTATATTTTCTTAGAATGTTTTTTTTTAAATGTTTATGTTTTAATGGTTGGTTGATTTTACAACATGCCAACCTTGTTGGGTTATTTTATGCGAAGACATTTTTGTTTAATTCATTCTTGTTTGGGTATTCACATTTTTAACACATTTTTAAATCTATTTAACCCATATATGGGACCCTAACAGGTATACCAATCCAGGTCAGAGTGGACATGGGAATAATGGCAATGAATAGGTACTCCATACTCCCCAGAGCTATAGAATTAGAAGCTCACCACTAGATGCAGTGATGAGGTTCATACCAAGGACATTCATGTTTTGAGAGGTCTTATATATATATATATATATATATATATATATATATATATATATAATAGATAAATAATTTTTTTTTAAATTGACAATGTAAGTTGATGGATCCTCATATGTCAAAATCAATGAGAGAGTCCATCATATATATATATATATATATATATATATATATAGTTGGTATTTCTATTTAAATATACTCTTAAATGTCATAGGTTTGCAAATATTAGTTTTAAAATGACAAAACATTTTTGTTTTAGAAAATAAGGCACCACAGAGCTATCTAGCTAAAAAAATTAATTTGTTTCACTTTTACAAAAAGATTCTAAATGTTTGACAATATATTTTCCGGAAGAGTATGTGCAACCCTTCCTGATTGTAGGATAAGTTGTTGCATTTCCATTGATAGAGAACAAAAGAGATAAAGATCTGAATGCATAATGCAAACAGTGAGCAGAGATTTAAATCTGATACTCAAAGTTTTCACTTGCAGTAACATTAAAAAAAAAATCTTTCTGCTTGAACTTCAAAGAAATTAAAAATTAAATATAACATTAAATGTACATATATTTCATTGAAGTGAAGAGAGCGACTTTATTTTAGCAACAAAAATGCTTACATTGAATGAGCAGGTCAATTCGGGATTTTTAGACTCAATACCATGCAGTTACATAAGTCGGCTACACACCTTTTATAATATTAATTAAGCAGTATTTATATGATTGAGTATTAAATCATATCAAAACATGAAGTTAAACTTTATTCAGGCATTCAAAAGAACTACTCATATATTACCATATTTAATAATAAAATAAAATGAACTTCTAAGTCTTACATGCTAAGTTGAGTGTTTGGTAGGTTAATATTTACCCAGATGCCATAGACTACCAATACTTGTATTTAGCCTAATTTCATAATACAGTATCTGAAGAATTGCCAACAAAACGTTCAGGTTCAAATTTTTTGTTGACCAAACAGTTAAAGTTTTATATATATATATATATACACAAATAGGGAGATAACTCAACATTTTTATAAGGTTATTTTTCAAAATATATCAATAAATATTAATTTACAATTCAGGAAAAGTTATGAAAGCCTATATGTGTAAAATTTCCTACAAAAAAGTTACACGGCATAGCCAAAACATGTAAAAAAAAAATTTTTTAAATAACACAAGGATATTTTGAAAAAAAAAAAAAAAAAGAGGAATAACTTATGTCCTTTTAGTCTTCCATAAAGAAAAAGAACTATCTTTAGTAATATTTTAAATATATATAAATCTTAGAAAAGTTGTAGTGCAAAATTGTGCGTTTTTAAACGTACATTTTTAGATAGATTAAATAGAACTTTATCTCTGGTGAAAATATTGACTTCAACATAGATGCTTCCAGATATTTAAAATTCACTATTAAATTTTTATGTGAATAAAAATAGGCTAATTGAATCAGAGAAAATCCTTTTTGTTTTTAAATTATAGGAAGAAAAATATTGTTTTTAAAACTAAACAGAAAAAAAAACATGCTACATAAATTATTTTTTGAGTTTTAAAAAAATCACTTTTTTCAGGTATTGAATTTTTATTTCTTTTATATGTTCTTCAGGATTTTAACTTTCTAGAAATGTAAAAATTAGGAACCAGAAAAAGTGTCCCCCCCCACCTACATTCTGAATTGATAAAAAAAAACTTCTTGTTTTCCAAGTTGTTGTTTTTTTAAAATAAAATAAGCAATTCATAAAATGAAGTCATCAATTAATAAAATAGTGAAAATTTCATTAAAATCAGACAATTCCTTGACTTTTGGTAATAGTTTGAAAACTTTTTTTTTTAATTTTTCATTTTTATTACCTCCCCTTACGGAGAGTGCCCATCCCTATTAATTTGTTACAGTTAACCCTGATGATCCTAGGGTGAAACTTAAGTAGGTTTTTTGCCTATATATTACATTATCGTAGGACGTAGAAATAATTAAAATTTTCATCGTTGGCTATTCTGAACAAACTCATGATTATTTTTAAATATTAATTTTTTTTTTTTTAAGTAATCCATTTAATGCCATCAAAACCATTTAAAGTCTGATTCATCTTATCTTAAGAGCAAAAGCTCAAATTATCTTCTTTTTTTTTTTATTCAATGACATTTTTGTCTGAATCCTTTCATTTTTTTTTTACAGCTGCTGGGCAAGTTATGAACGTCATCAAATCAACTTGTCTATTGTAAAATATCATTCACCATTAATAGATGTATCAAAATCGGTCACAGATGAAATGTAGAACTGTTTAAAGACATCTGCGGGTGCCAGCGAGAAGGAAGTATGAATATTTTGTTTGGGTCTGATCCTGGCTTGGTCGTTGTAGCAGGATTTGTAGCCCGGCTGTTTTTATTTGGAGAAGGATACATTCGGAAATAAACAACTCAAAATGCACCCAATGAAAAGGCAAACATAAATGTCGGTTTCATTTTAGAATCAATCAACATTTATGTTCCTTGTTTCATGGAATGATCTTCGTAGACTCGAATCCACACTGGTGTCTTTTACCTGAAATGTTCAGTTCTTTCGAAAAATGCACGTAATTAAGATTTTGGTCAAATTTGGTTCCGGTGTTCATTTCAGAAATAAAACCCCGAGAAATTTTGATATTTTTGATGAAAAGAAAAAGGAGACTAAAAAAACAATGGAGGGTTGGTTCAGTCGAATTTAGGTAATAATGGCACAAGTGACAAAATGGCACAACTACACTAAATTTATTGAAACAAAATTAAAAATTGTTTAGGAACATTGTTCAGACATAAGAACATCTGCTTAAGCGCCATTTTTGTTTCGTTTTTAATCCCAAAAAATCGGCTAATAATCGGATTTTAATTTTTTTTAAATTCGGTCTTTTAAACAATAAAAACGAAGTTTCTTTTAAAAGCCTTTTTCCTCAAAATTCTGAAGATATGTTGCTTTTTTTAGTCATGTGTCCCCTCAATCAAATCATAACAAGTTACAGGCGTAGATAAATATTTCCAGGAAATAACCTCCAGAAGTTGTGAAACAGCTGACGATCATATGCTGTAAATTTCTTTGTCAAACTTATTTCTTTCTTTAAAAAGCAGGCATTCCAATATAGAAATGTATTGACATAAAATTTTAAAAAAAAAACAAAAAAAACAGGTATTATTATGCTTTTGGATTACCATACTTTAGAAGTTCAGTGATATCGCCGGTATTAAATATTTATGGAGACAAAAACTACTTTAACATAGCTCAAATTACAGTTCTGACTACTAAAACCAGTTTTTTACAGACCCACCCCTAGAAATCTTATATTTATTCTATGTATAAAAATTGAAAACAAACTTTGTACATTCCTTGTGGTTATGAAATCATAAATATTTACTGATTTAATTAAATCAATAACTGGGTACCACTAAAAATTCGCTCTTTTTCACTTAAAAAAAAAAAACAACAAATTTAAATTAATTATTTAATGTTAAACTTTATTTTTAGTCGAAAAACAGTAACATAATGAGCATCAGTATAAAAAAAATAAATAACATTACATCTGTAATATTTATTTTTAATCCATTTTAAACATTAAATTTACTAAAGTGCAGACTTACTACACACTGAAAATAAAATACATTATTAACATTTGAAAATCCTTATAAAAGTTTCTCCTTAGAAATAAATAACAAAAACCATTAAATACGCGATGCAGAAAAATTACTCACACGTAGGTATTTCTTTAGACAAGTAATGTCCAGTCTTTTTTTTTTTATTCATGCAGAAACACTCCCGATGGCGAAGACGAATGAAATTGTGGTGTTCATTTATCATAATTTTTCCCGCCAAATATTTGAGAAGACCGGAATTTTAAGAATCAGTAAAAAAAATTCCAATAACATAACTAAACCTGATTAATAAAACAACAATTACTAAAAATTAAGGAATTATCTGATTTTAATAAAATTTTCAGTATTGATACATTAATCAATGAATTTTATGATGCAGCAGTTATTTTATTTTTTAATTCAGTTTTCTTTCAGGTTACTTTACAGGAAACAAATCGAAATTCTTTAAAATAAATATTAGTTAGGGTTAGGTCTATCCATAGTAAATTCTATTGTAACATTTTTTAATTCATTAATAAATAGAATTTATTTAAAATTATAACCGTTCAATTTCTAACATTAAAATTTATATTTTCAAATCTGTAAAAAAAATTATTTAATAACATGTTAAGATTTGTGTGCCGTAATAGAAAATTAATTCAAATCTCAGTTTAAAATGAAGCTCCCCTCTATTTAAGCAGAAAAATAATAGATATAACATTATTTTTCTGATGATCAGAAAGAACATTATATTTCATGTACATCAGAAAAATTTAAAAATCTGAAAAAAAAAAAAATTTTAAGTTTAATTTTTCGATTTTTCGTTTTTTTTTCTCTCTTCCTTTTCCTAATGTTAATTAACAAAAATATTTTTCATTCCCTTGATATCTTGTCTTTATTTTCTACTTATACAAAAATTAGAGTCAGCCTTAAATATCCAATATATATGTTACACCCCAAATATAGAGGGGGAAGGGTCTCAAAGTTAATTGACCTGAGAAAATGTAAACATTTTTAAATAGAATAACTGGTGCATTATAACTTTCATTCATTAATATATAATCACTGAAAATTTCATTAAAATTGGTTAATTCCATGATTTTTAGTATTTTTCTTATTTTCAGGAGGAGGATGACTCTTGTATTGTCAAATTTTACTCTAACACTTGAATTGTTGGTCCCTATCACAATTTTTCTTCTGCATAAACCCATCAATCACAGTGAATATATTTTTTCTTGTGCCAATATTACTATTCACGGGTTCAGTCACCTATGGTTTTGTGTTTTTCATAGCATGTGTACTTTTCACACATAGGAGTCTGCTGGACTCTGGAACCAAGCGTTAGTACAACTATCATATTGCCAAGATAAAGAGAGTGATTTTTTTGTCATTTACTAGGCTCTGCCTAGTTTGGTACAAAACCAAAACTAAGAGGCATCTAATGGAAATCAGACTCACTAACAAAACAGGTGCCCAAAGGATTGAATTCTTTTTGTCACATATCTTTTTACAAGAACATGTAACTGTTCTCCAAGTTTCACTGGCAAAGGTAGGTAATTGTGTTTTTATTTTTTTTTAATTTTATTGTATTCCCTTTTTTGTCAATATTTCTCACACAGAATTAGTGGAGCCTTTATTCAATTTTAATAACAGGGAATATTTCATTAATAATTAGAAGCGGCTACTCAGCAACACCTGGGTAGAGGTAAGGACCCTGGTGTATAGATTTACAAATGCTGGACATTTTAAGTAGAATTTCAACGCTATTTATCTGTATATTTTAATATTTAAACATCTTCGAATATAAATCAAATCTTCATAATAAACCAGGCCCTTACCCCTTTTAGACAATGGCCAGGTACTGCCTGGGGGGAAAGCATCCTGGGACAACGCAATTTATATTTTTGCACTCACCTAACCAGAAACCGAAGCTCCTAATCTAGGTATCAATGTGGGTGGGGGGTGTCTTGAAACCTATCTATCTGAGAATGGTAATGTAAATGGAAGAGATTTTAGATGCCATCAGATACTATAATCAAATTCACATTCCAGACAAAATATTGTTACTGAAATTTTAATACTTTATACAAGTCTGTATATACTAAGTCATGCAAGGTAGCTTTCCTTAACAGCTTAAAGTTTAGCACAAATCAAAAAATGTATATTGTTGGAAACTGAGACTACCTTCTGGTGAACAGTGAAGAGGGTTTTCTCTCTTCTAAGAACTTGAAGCAAGCAACAAGACATTGAAAAGAAAGACTATAAAAATGGAAGACTGCCTTTTTCTAGACAAGTCACATTGACATGGGATCCGAATTAACCTAGTCTTCACTACTGTCAAGAATATGGAAAGAACATGCAAGAAATTGTACTATGTTGGGAAGAATCCTAAACCGGTTATTCATAAAATCTTTGCTGTCAAAAGGTATTATACAAAAGCTTAATTCTATAGTTTTATTCAACTACTTCAACTGCTAACATGACTCAAGGTTTCTTTTTAAAGATTTTCCCCTTCATATAGTTTTCAATTTTATCTCCCCAGTCTGTTACTAAAAACAAAATACTTATTCTATAGTTATTTACTAAGCTTAGCTTAGACATGGCACAATCCAATAAGTATGGGACACCCAGTGAGAATCGAACCCACTAACAATGGTCTGCTAATCCAGCTTGCTAATCTTGAAAAACAACTTTTCCAGCAACTGTAAGTGTTTTTAAACTGCAAAATAGTATCGCCAAAAAATACAACAGGTGCCAGTTCCAAAATAGAATAGCTAGTTTAAGAATGATTTGAGTGTCTAATACAATGGGAAAACCTTTGGCCTTCCATAAACTTTTCGAAAAACCAATTAAAATTGCTCATCTCCATGTTAAAACCTGATATCCCAATGCTTTTTTGAGAGAAAAAAGAAGAAAAAACAATCTAAAAAAAGTAGAGTTAGTAAAGTGTTTTTTTTTTATTTAAGTAAAAGTTATCGGAATGACCTAAAGTTGGTATCAGCCCGATAGCAAGGGAGTCTATCCCCTTTTCATTAGCACAAGACCAAGGAGATTTTTTGGGTGCCTAAGGCAGAGCACCACTCCTATCATCTTCTCACTTTACCACACATATCCATGTGCTACTCATACGCTGAGTTGGAGAGGGCCGAAATCGAACCAGGAACCTTATGGCCCATAGCCGGACACACTACCAACTGAGCTAAGCCAGCGCTTAAGTAGTATATAATAATTACATTTAAACTAAGCTATACCTTTAGTAAACTTTAGATTTTGTTGTAAGCATACAAAAAAGAAATAACTAAATGTAGCCTGATGAAGAGACAATAAATATCAATTTCTTGGAGGCATGTGGTGTAATGTGTCTATTTCCTATGGCGGAAATAGACACAGCAAGGTGAGTTCAAATCCTGGATGCAAATGTTTGCATTTCACATAGCTCTAATATCTTTAGGTAATTTACAAATCTAACTAATCCCTCTCCAGCTATGTGTAAATAATAGGGCAGACTAGGCTCTTTAACCTAGGTATGGCAACCAGTCTAGGAGAAGGAAAACTCTGAATTCAAAGCAAAGGGGTCTCTCTTCTCGTTAGTCAAAATTATTTTGAAAGCTCCTCCTCCTCCTCCTCTTTCCTCTAAATCAAAAAATATTAATAAAAATAACTATGGCTTTTAAAGAAATATACTATAATACATTTATCATAAAAGATCCACTAATTACACCAAAGTATCTCAGAAAAAAAAAGGAATTTTTTAATAATGATTTTTTTATTTTTTATTATCATGGTTTATTAATTCTCTAAAAAATAAACTATTAGAATCCTTATATAATTAGACAGAAATAATAATTGGATTTCAATTAAATTTTTAGAAACAATTATTTTGTAATTTTGAATCAATCAATCACTATAGATTCATAAAATATCATTTGAATGTTAAAAAATATTTACTTTTCTGTAAAGATATCTCGCTAAAACTTATTCAAACTCTTAAGAAATAACAATACATCCAAAATATACTTTTTGACTCTTATAATCAGAAGTGATATTTCTGAAAATGGTACAGGCAAAAGTATTGGAAGTGGATGTTAGGTTAGATGTGTAAAGTTTGAAGATAAAGGTTGGAAGTGTCTTTGAGAAGAAACCATGCCAGACCAGAATCGTGACTTGTGATGGTATTGTGAAAAGCAATTGGTTAACATTGACAGAGATAAAGGATACTGTATATATTTAGACAGAAGAGTGTCCGAGAGAGAAGGGGGGGGGGGAGTCTCCAATCAGCTGTCAGTTAAAGTGATATTATTCCATGCATCTGGAAAGTAACATTATAGTTCTCTCTCTCTCTCTCTCACTCACTCACACACACACACACACACACACACACACACACTAACCAATGTTTTTATTCCAAAAATATTTTCTTTCACCCCAGCAACAAAAGCATTTTTTAAATAAGGGGGGGGGTCCCATATGTCATTGGCAACAAAATGATACTTGTGGGATTGTTTTGTTTTCTTTTCTTTTATTCATGTTTACAATTTTATTCCAGTAGGGGTACAAAAAAAAATCCAATCATAGTGCACAATGTTTTCACTTACAATCTTTTTCTTTTGTTTTTCAGCCGTATCTATATCTCATATTTACTGTGTACATTTTTTTCTGACAAACAATACATCTCCCAAAGAAGACATATCCTGGTCACTCCTCAACCAGAAAACACCTCCAGCTTTTCAATATAACCAACATTATATATTTACCAACGTGAGCAGTATGTGACACAAGGTCAATTTCTTAAGCGGAGTTTAACAGGTTTTAATTCAGAGTTTTCCTTCTCTTAGACAGGTTACCTATCCAAGGTTAAAGAGTCCAGTCTGCCCTACAATTTACCCATAGCTGGAGGGAGAATATATGTATTCATACCTTTCCCAAGGGTATTAGCGCTCTGTGAAATGCAAACAGCCCTGTCAAGGATTTGAACTCTGGTCGACAAATCCATTTCCTACGACTCTAACCATTACACCATTGACCTCCATATATGACCACAGTTAATAACACTATTGAAAATATCATACAAATATTATTATTACTTGCCTGAAGGCCCTCTTTGGTTTTAAGTCATAAATTTATATTATAATTGCTTATAAATAAAGAGAAGTACTCTAATTAGCATTTAATAGTTATTTCCCTTGAAAAGTTATAATGATCAGGGAAAGCTTGAATGCTGATTATCAAGTTGCAAATTGGATTGGAAACTGATTTACTAAAAGCATCTTAACACTATTGCACTACCATGCATCTTGCTACAATGTGCCATTTTTTATAGTAACATACATACAAAAATCAGATTATTATAATATAGACCAGGTTATTTAACTAATAATTTCATACAGTGGCTGTTTAAACAATAGCATTGCATC
Organism: Doryteuthis pealeii; assembly: GCA_023376005.1. Taxonomy (NCBI): domain Eukaryota; kingdom Metazoa; phylum Mollusca; class Cephalopoda; order Myopsida; family Loliginidae; genus Doryteuthis; species Doryteuthis pealeii. The sequence goes on from CM042167.1 coordinate 11,651,866, forward strand.
ATCAAAGCCTTCATCAGATGATGACTCTGGGTTCAGGCATGGTTTTGGGCCCGAAGCATCATTACCACTAACCGAGAGCGCCCCAGCAGTATCTCACCAGACTTTGTTGGTTTGTTGTCACAATGTCACACAGTGGGATTGCCATATCCATGCTGATGCAGTTAGAGCCTTATCTTGGATCTTTTTGATGTACTTCCTCTTGTCTGATGGAGAAAGTCCAAGTTTAGTAAAAAAAAATGCGGATGTCGAGTAATACTTCAAACAAGTAATACTTTGTTATTTATTAACTGAAAGTAAAATTAAACTGAATTGTCATTTTTCTTTTTGTAGAATCACGATTAAAATGAGCTTTCCAAATATTTAGTCTAAAAGGTTTTAAAAAAAAAAAAATGAATATGATAATTATTTTCGTGCAGTAGCATCAATCATTATTGTTAATATTAATTTTGACTTGTCATTAATAAAGATGGTTGATGCTCCATCAAAAAAGTAAAAATAAATAAAATATCTTAATAAAACTATTTGTGTGTAAAAGCAATAACAAACATGGTGCTGACAAAACAGAGAAATGATAGAGAATTAATTATAAGAGTGATTTAGGCTTCTACAATAAAAATTGCTCTCATAGCTTAGACAGTAAAGCAGCTAGTGAAGTTGACCAAACTTCCCAGAGGTAAGTAATTGATTTTTTTTTTTTAAATATTAAACATCTTATTTTATCTATTTAATTTTCCCACACCCAATAAATATCTTCTTTTTTTTTTAATTTCTTTTTGTTAGTATAAATAATGATTCATTCTTGAGTAATTTATTATAATCAAGTTGAAGTAATTTCCTCAAATTTTCTAAATTAGGCATTATTCATTTCCTTAATAAAGAATAATGTAAATAGATTTTCATCATCATCATCATCATCATCATCATGTCATGCTGACAGCACAGATTTTCATGACACTGTCTTGCCAACCATTCCTATCAGTCATTACGATGTCTACCCCATATCGAGAGTTCTTTGCCACGATACCAGTTCGTTGTTCAGGGTTTCCCGATCCCTCAAGATCGAGAGGTGTCTGAACATTCCAGGTGGCTATTATTAGCCTAGGTTTGTTGTTGTAATATTTTCTTGTTTCCAACCTGTTAATGTGAACAGCCGCCGGTTGCTGGCCAGTTTGATAGGGGATCAGGCATTTGTTTAGGTCACCTTTTCTATACTCTTCTCAGATGGGTGTTATATTTCTAAGCAGATAGTGGTCAATATAATTGATAGAGCGTTTATATTTGCGTTGAGGTAGCATGTACATGGAGTCAACACCTGACAGATTCTTGTCCATGCGATCTTCTGGTCCATGCTACCTTAACTCATCTATATATATATATATAGGAGAATATCACTTATGAGTTTGTCCTTCGTTTCCAGCAGTGTCCAGCATTTCTTGCTCATCTAACTTGGGTGCTTTGTGTGATAGGAGGCAAGTGGCCATACAGCTGCTTTTTTGTGGGGTGCTGCTTCCAAGATTTGTTCAAGACAGCATGCAGCATCCTTATATAATTCCAATCAAGCTTTTTCTCTAAGCATTTCGTTAGAGTCCAAGTGGTGCAGCCATACAGTAGCACTGGGATGGGGTCAGGAAGGGGGAGGGGTGATTTGCATTTGCATAAATACTTAGATGTTTGTCTGCATTTTAAAGCAGAATGATATTATGTAACATCATTGTATATTGACATTGTTTTTTTTTCAGATGAATATTGTCAATTGAAAAGGGTTAATCTTTTGTGCATTCAACAATCCTAAATTTTGTAAATGTTTTGTCTGATGAAAATATAGAATTCTAACAATGTAATAAAAAAATAAAAGTAAGTAAAATCAGCAGAGTAGCCTAATGTTGTTATCAGCCAGACAATGAAGGAGTCTATCCCCTTTTCACTAGCACTAGACCAAAGAGATTGTTTTAGCATCTGAGGTGGTGCACCACACCTATCATCAGCTCCCTACTTTACCGCACAGATCCCTGTGCTACTTATACGCTGAGTTGGTGAGGGCCAGTATTGAACCCAGAACCTTGTGATTCCTAGGCTGACATTCTACAGCCTTCTAGAAGAATGTAATAACTTAAAGAAAAATCAAGTTTTTTAGTCTTGAAATTTTGGGCTTCTATCAAGAGCACACTGGAAAGAGGTTTTCAAAAAGGAGTTTCATCAGACAAAGCTAAAATAGTTTTTTCTAAAATTCTATTTGTCACTCACAAAACACTCACAAGGAAACAGGATTTTTTTTCTCTAATTTTAGAAGAAAAAAATTAGTAACTAAACATTCTTGTAAAAGTCAAAATTGAAATGCTCATCATATATTTATGAGCACATAAAAAACAGTTACACATGATCTAACTTGGTTTTGTTTTGTTTTTTTTTGTCATTCAGGAATTTCTTTTCTTTTTTTTTATCTTAGCAGTAAAGACATGCGTGCACTTGACTTCATGACATCTAACTGAATAACGGGAATCCATCCAATTCACTGATGTGTCAGGATATGTTAAGTGTGTCCAAAAAGAAACAGCTTTTAAAACAGTGAAACAACAACAAGAGGTTTTTATTGTGCTTGCAACTGAAATCTTGTAGAGTAGAAATCTTGACCTTTTGTATTGAAAGAAAGAAAGAAAGAAAGAAACTGAATAGATGTTGGTACTGGAGTTACACATGCTAGAGTGAACATGCACAACGTTCTTGCATCTCTCACCCCCACAAGATGAACAATGAATGATCTTCTTCACTCTGAAGTTAGGGACATAGCCCAACGGATATAAGGGTTAAGTTAATACAGTTCTAAGTGCGATCATCTGGAGGTTACAGGTTCAATCCTGACTACAGGCAAAAAAACTAACTTAGAATACTTAACATAGCTTAACACTTACGCACGCCCAGTCATGGTTAATGGAATAAAAACAATCTACCTCAATAAATCAAAGGGTTCAGTTTAAAGTTCCATCAAGTTTCCCGAGTTCAACAAGAAGCACCTGAAGAAGGTAGGAGAGCACACTGGCCAAAATATTGTGTATATAACAATAGATATGAATTCAACAGTCTGAACAAAATCTAAATAATACAAAACATGAAATCTCATTTGAAATTAAGAAAGACTTTCATGGAAACTTTTCTAATGTAGCAACACACCTATGAGAAGGAATGTTTGTTTGTACTAAGAATGAAAGTGAACTCAGGGGAGGGGGGCACAGTCAAGTTCGACGTATATGCTATCCCAACTGCCAAAGTCTTCAGTCTACAACAATCTCTCACAAAAGTACTACTCTCTTCTCAACAGCAAGATCCAAATAGTTTTCTCTTCCACTCATCTTGACAGCAAAATCTGACTACAGTCGTGTCTCCCCAGTCTGGGAGGGCAGGCCCTTAAATACACAGTAACTGTGTACATCCAGGCTACTCACTCTGCACTGCCCGTGCGGAACTTTGACATTCACCAGCACTTCAAGTACGCGTCAATCCTCACGATGAGACTGTTTACATCTGGGTTACTCTGAACTGCCCGTCCAGAATTTCAACAGTATTTCAACGACGAGGAGGTGGCGAGTTCAATTTCTGTGGTCACTCTCCTCCCTGTCGCACAGGCCAAACATATCCAGACGCACTTTGTTCGTGGGGGTTGGGAATCTGTGTATTCATTATCATAAGTTTTAAATCAAGAACAACATTCACCAAAGATGATCCAAAATCTTGATGACCTTTTATGTCAATGGATAGTTTCATTTTTTTTATGGCATATCAACCTTCATGGGTTATTTAATGCCAAAGCCATCCTTGTAGAAGAACAGATGGGGTGATGAGGGGTTCATACCTTTCCCAAGGGTATTAGTTTGAAAATGAACAGAATAGCATGACTGGAGTTTGAACTCACTTACTACAATGTAGTAATCCAGCATGTCAGTCATTATGCCACAGAGATTCATCCTTATCAATGGATGAGGATCACATTAAGGAATTTTGATGAACTATAATACAATTCTCGTCTCCTACTTGCTCTAATCTTTGAATTTGTCTCCATAATTTATTTTATTTGTTTTCAAAGCTGAAATCTATTCTAAAAGTATATTTAAACTAATTAATAGCAAACAATGCTGTCCTTTTGTTGTATTTTAGGAACTTACTGAACTTTCTAATGTATTCCTTTTTTTTTTTCTTTTTGATACTGAGATTATTTCCCTGTCTATTTTATTTTACAAGTAGAATTGGCTACCCAGCATTGTCTGGGTAGAGGGGGGGGGGGCATAAAGAGTTAGTCTCGCAGATCCATTGATTATTTTGGTCTTACATAATTAATTTGTTTTAATCACAAACACCTCTCATGACTTTCCCTTCTCTTACTATTCAAATTCTAATTTTTAAACATTTTCATAGATATGAATAAATTTTTCATTATTTTTGCAAAAAAACAATCTCTGGTGATACTGAATGTGTATATATATTTACTTTGTCATTGATTGTTTTATTTTCATAGTTTCCTCCAGACATACATACACACCAACTGCCCTTTATATATATGTATAGATGTCTTCAGTATTTACCCCTTGGCCACCTTCTGGTGACATTGGATTTATACGACTGATGGCAGCTGGTGTCCAATTTTCAGTAGAATTCAAATACAATTTTTTTTTAATCATTTATAAATTAATAAATCAATGCTAGTTAGGTTTCAATGACAACTCATGTGGAATCATTTTCACAAAAGTTTTTTTTTTAAGAGAGTTTCATAATTTGCTTGAAGCATTGTGTATGTATTGGAGGTTGATTTAGAAGGCTATCACAATGCAGTTTGGAATAAATAAAATAAATAATAATACGGTAACAATGGTGTTGTGTGTTGACCTGTATTTTTATTCTTTCTTGAATTTTTGAGGTAATACCTCTTTATCAAAAGAATTGAACTGAAGCAGTCTAGCTATGGCATTTCTTCCCAAATGAATTTTTTTTTTTTTGAAAATGATGTTATTTTTTAAATAACTGTATTCTCGTGTGAGCGTGAATGCGTTTATTTTTGTTTGTACGTGTGTGTATGTTGTAATGCGCATGACATTGAAAATGCGTGTTGGTTGTGACGTTAAGACTGTATCCTAGCGTGGGATTTTGTACGTGTGTATGTGCAAATGAAAAAGCGTAATTGTATTTTGTGGCCATGGTGATGTATAATATTTTGTGTTGGTTTTTTTTTTCTTTTTTAGTAAAGGTTCCCAAATGGTGTCTGCCTCATTTGGCAAATAAATAGACCACATTTGGAATGTTAACTGAAAATAGGGTCATCCTTGATTTAAATGAGTCATTGTCACAAAGATTAACTAGAATTTGGTCTATCAATTTACAAACAATAAAAAAAATTAATTTTTATGAATTTTTGAGATGAGGCTTGATTATTTGGATTATTCGGACTGTAGGGGCTTATCTTTCCTTGGCCTGGAGGAGTTATCTGCCTGGCTTGTTGTCGCTTGTTCCCACCAGGGGACGTATGATATTTAAGCGGCTGATTTGAATTTCTCTTCCTCTTTCCTCGCTACGAGACCACATAGGTTAGACACGGTCTACCCCCTTCTCGGTGGGGCTCCGGCCCCCCTCCTTGTAAGTCATTTCTATCTATGGACGCTCCAGTCTTTTTATATATGTAGGTTTATCTACTCTTGTATTTGTATCTTATGTATCCATGTACTCTTCTATTATGTATCCTTTGTATTCATGTGCTGTTATCTATTAAATATATTGTCCCTCAACCCTTGTCGGAGTTGTATGTTCAATTATGACTTTGAACCTTACAGGACTATTGTCCTCATCTTTTGTCTGATATGCCCTCCAGCCTTCTTCAGGTATTGCCGAAGGGCACATCATACAAAATGTGTAAAAAGTCGTCAGTGTGGCCTAAAGTCAGTATCAGCCAATCAGCGAGGGAGTCTATCACCTTTTCACTAGTGCTAGACCAAGGAGATTGTTTTTGCATCTAAGGAGTGGCGCCACACCTACCATCAGCTCCTTACTTTACTGCACATATCACTGTGCTACTCATACGCTGAGTTGGTGAGGGCCGGTATCGAACTAGGAACCTTGTGGTTTCTAGCCGAACGCTCTACCAACTAAACTAAAAATAACAATAAAGATGAGGAAAATAGTCAGAATAATCTAAATAATATAGAAAAATTAATATTTTGCATTTGAATTCAGTAGACACCGACTGCTATCAATTGAATAAATCTAACATTATCAGAAGAAAGTTAAATGTTCTGACTAAAATATCATAAATAGAAAAAAAAAAGAAAATAGTCTAATTACAAGAAAAATAAATGAATAAAAATCTTTATATAACAAAATACACACAATAACAAACATGTATTGTATTATCATTCTTATGTATTTGAAGTGAAAAGATTATTCTTATATATATATATATATATATATATAAGGAAACACATTTTAGAAAAAAATCCAACAAAATGTAAAAAAGAAATATAAATGGGAAAATGTAGATAAACAATCAATTCATGTGGAAAATTTCATATTTCATCAAAAATTAATTTTCAAACTACAAATTTGAAAACATAAACTATGAGGAAAGGAGAAAAAGGGAACAAAGATAGAGTAAAAGACAGGAGTTGGTTGTTTGGTTTTTATGGCATGTCAACCCTTGTTAGGTTATTTTATGCCAAAGTCATTTTGTTTATCCATTTTTGTTGGGTATTCATTTTTTTTTTCAAACTCAATTTATTTTTAAACACATTTTTTAACACTCATTTTTTAATCTATTTAACCCATAAATGGTACCCTACACTGGTGTGTCCACAGGAAAACACCTTTTTGATCTCCATCTTTCTAACACACGTAGGCATGCCTACAAAGTCAGAAAACAGCATTGCTCATACGACTTTCAGAAACATTTTTTCACGCTCAGAATTGTTGAGGCATGGAATAAGCTGCCTGCATCCGTTGTAGGCTGCCGAAACACTGCATTTTTCAAGGCCTGCATGCTTCCTGTAGTCCGCCAACACCATACCGGATGCCCCTCTGCACACAGATGCACACATACATGCATATTATTACTGTAACTGTTCATGTTCCTGACACTAACACATTATTCTGTGTACTAGACATGAGACTTTGATGAGTTGTGGTGCACCTGAGCACTATACACAATAAATTTCATTATTATAAGAAGTAATAAAAGGTTTTAAAAGTATTTATTGAGGTATCTGTCAATAAAATTCATTTATATTTAAAACTTTGTTGTGTTTTTGTGTCACATTCAAAATTGTATAAACATATAAGGGGTGTACTTATTTTTGCACTATTACTTATTTATAATTTTTCTGTAGAGTTTGGTCAGAAATAATACCTAATAATATCAGTTTTGATTATATAATATTCTACTAGAAATAATAAAAATTCTGGTACATTTGGTTTAGATGAAAATTAATTTTTATAAAAACTTGTTAGGGTGTGTACTTATTTATGGGTGATACTGTATTAACTAAATGTATTGGTATGTGGGTATCATTATAGTATGTGGCCCTTTTGCATGGTATTCCCTGGACCATGCACTTCCTTATGTAAAGCATATTATAAGGTTATAATAATAACTGTTAACCCTAACCCTAACACAGAATTTTAGAATATTTTAGGATTAAATAGATCTCTGATTCATGTAAATTATGGATAAATTCTTTTTTAATTATTCTTAATTACTATATATAGCTTATGATTGAATTGCATTTCTTGAAATTGAATACATGTGAAAAATAATTAGTTTCAATAAATTACCTACTACTTATATCTATAAATATCATAAATATACTCTTACTGAGGTAGACACATTCAAAATGGGTAGGCCACAGAATCAAAAAGGTAGGTTACATACTATAACGGCACCAACTAAATTTTAATCTGAAATTTTGACTGATTTCCAGTCAAAATTTCAGATTAAAATTTAGTTGGTGCCGTTATAGTATGTGACCTACCTTTTTGATTCTGTGGCCTACCCATGGTTTGTTTGGTTTGTGTGATTTATATTCTCTATAAAATCAGATGCATTAACAAGGAAGGAAATTATGTTGAAAATATTTTCATTATTATTTGGCTACAGATTGATGTATCTATATACAGTTGAGAGAAAGAAGTATTTGGACACTCGCAAAATAATTTCCTTTACTTTAGAAAAGGTGTGTTACAATTAGGCTATAGTCATTGGTAATGGACATGGCAAGACGAGTTCAAATCCTGGTCGAAGCTGTTTGCATTTTCACATAGTGCTAATATCCTTGGGAAAGGTATGCATCCAACCTTTCTCCTTCCAGCTATCAGTAAATAGTATACCATACTGAGCTATTTAACCTTGGTTAAGAAACCAGTCTAAGAGAAGGAAAATTCAAACCTGTTAAACTTTGCTTTAGAAATTGACCATGTGTCACACCCTATTCATGTGGAGGGGTTGGTAAATACATGTATATTTATTTCAAATTACCCAGATGATAGATTTTAATAAAAAATGAGTAATTATTAAGAGACAATATTTCCAAGTATACAATTCAGAATATAAACAAAACTGTGGAAAAAATATTGAAACACTCTTAAGATTTATCATGAAAATGTTATTTAAAAAAGAGTGCAATTCTAGAACTTTCTGCACCTGCTGAGAAACTCTACTTATATTTTATTCTGCATTTGTATATTTGGAAATATGATTTTTTCCCTAGTAAATGTTAATCTTATAAAAGAATATATCACCTGTAGAAATTTGAATATATACAGTGGAAGTATATTAAATAAATATTTTGCAAGTCTCCAAATACTTCACCATTTAAACAATGTACATCTCACAAAGGTACTGCATTTATTTCCCACTAAAAATTGGGGACCATATGACCTTTAGGCAATCCTTTTGCAATCTCGATTTGTAGGGGCATTTTTTCCATTTACACTGTCAAAATCCGGTTAATTGTTAACAGACAATTTTTATAGTTTTTTTTTTTAAATTATAAAACTAACCTCTAACCCTAACCCCTAACAAACAAACGGATTATGATGGTGTAAATGAGAAAAGTGTCCTTGTGAGTTGAGATCGTGGAAGGGGTGCCTAAAGGTCATATGGTCCAAAATTGGAAACAACTTGAATATTTTGAGCTATTTTACACCAAAAATCATTGACATATTTATTAGACGAATTCATTTTATGTCATAATGGTTATCATCATACAAAATGGACTTGACAACCTGAGTTCATATTCTGAATGAGTCTGTTTACATTTCATATAGGCTAATACCCATGGAAAAGGTATGCATCCAACAGTTTCCCTTCCAGCTATGGGTAAATAGTAAGACAGACTGAGCTCTTTAACCTTTGTAAGACAACCAGTCTAGGAGAAGGCAAACTGAATTCAAACTTGTGAAACTCCACTTAAGAAATTGACCTTGTTTTGCATCCTACTAATGCAGGGTGGGGATATATATATATATATATATATATATATATATATATATATATATGAACCCCTCCCTCACATATATAAGAGCATCTAAAAAATACCTACCTCATAGATGTTCTTCACAACAAATGGACATGCTACTATTAAACACACTTACCCGGATTTTAACAGCATGTTCCCACACAAACACTTGAACTTTTATAATTCTTCTATAATGCTTTTCTAATAATCTATCAACAATTTCTTCAAATAAGAAATTTTCTCCTGACGATGACCTAAGGTCGAAACTAGTTGAGAATAAACAACATACAAGAAATATTCCTGATTGTCTTAATACTTTTTGTTCACACTATATATATATATATGTGTGTGTGTGTGTGTGTGTGAGGATAATTGTAAGTTTTAAATTACTTTATAGTGTTTTTAAATATTTCTATTTTCTCTATTACAACTCTGACGTTAGATATTAATAAAGACATCTCACAGATGAGTAGGGACACATCGTCAGTGGTTTCAAACCTTTCAACAGACTCACCACCCAGGTGATCCAGCTGGGGTCAATCACTTTCCAGATTGTTTCCCCAGCAGTCACAATCCATAGGCTTGATTTTTCTCAGACTCCATTACGGTTCTTATATCACCCTTTTTTTAGCAGCTCCTATTACACTGTCTAGACAACACCCTGCAGATTGAGGCAGAAATAAGTCAAATATCTAATAGGGTTGCAACGTTCTAATTAGAACAAAGCAATTGTTTAAATATTTATTTCTTCTTTATTACTTGCTGAAAACCTGTCCTTGCATAAACTGACCATGAATTTATCAGTTCAACTTTTTATTGCAGAAATAAACATAAAGTATAACATTGAAATATATAAGTTAATAAATATCATCAAGAGGCTAACATTTATGGTCCCCCTGGTGGCCATTGCTCATACTACAAATGTAAACATATCTTAATTTTCAGGTAACTAGAAAAACAAAATGAATAAAAGGTCCTAGCTTTCATTTCTGATAAGGAAATTTTCACTTAAACGTCTACTTTGTATGATTAAACAAAAAGATAAAGATCTTGTTTAGCTAACCTGATGAACATTAAGTAAGGGTCCAGTTTACTTACAGGGTAGTCCAAAAGTCTTTTCACCTATACCTATTGTTGTAACTTATATTGTTTTTTTGTTTATTATTATTATTATTATTATTATTATTATAACTAGTACAAAATAAAAAACGCCCTCGGGACGATGTAAAAATAGATTTTTGAAACATATTGCCTGAGGGGTGCCAGTAAAAAATTCAATGTCAGCGAGTTTGTAAAATCATCAAATTCATTAAAGGATTAAAAAATAAAACAATTTGAAATGTAAACTTTAAATATGTATTAAAATAAAACAAACTATATATAGATATATAATACCAGTTATGTATTTATTAAAACTTAGTCTAATGTTGCATGTTCAAATTTTGAGTGTATTTATTCTATGTTATGATGATTTTGGGTAATGTGATGTAACTTTTGTTACAGACAAAAACCGGAAGCGAATCTCCATTATTAATAGATAATAAAATAAAAAATAAAAAATTCTATTTCAGACGGCTGACATAAGCTCCTACAGTTTAGAAGAGAGGCAATTGTATAGACATATGATTGTGTGCATTCTGACAAGAGCATGAAAGATGTGTGACATGACTTCACTGCAAGATTCTTGTTACTTTGATTGTTTGATTTTTATTGTACTCATTACTTTTTGGTAGGGGGTAACAAGACTTTTGGACGATCCTATCCATTGTAAATAGTAAAAAAAGTTTAAAATATATTGAAATTTTCAAAAATTAATATGTTAAAAAACAAATTCATCTGGAAGGGAATTTCCATTCACTTGTAGCTAAAAGTTTTTCAACAAAACTAATGACTTAACCATTTTATTCATAATTTCTTTTTCATAAAAAATTTACATAAAATGAGGATCAGAAAAAAAATTCAATTTAACAATGTAAAAAACTCCCTCCCTGTTGGTTGGGGCTGTAGAATATGCTGACTGCACTTCTTCAGAGGGGTAAAACCCACCCCAAATGAGGCCACCTGTTGACTGTGCATGACAACCCAGAATGCCTCAAGACAGGATTGCAGTGGCTGAGCTGTCTATGACCCAGGTTCTAAGTGGTCCTATCACATGCAACACTCCAATTTGGCCCTTAGATTGAGCTAGACGGGCAGTCAGAGAGGCCCAATCTGATCAATCAGTGGTCATATCAATCCCAAGCAACTAGATGATTGTCCCAACTGTATTCTTCAAATTGCTCTAATGGCAAACACTCAACCCTTTTTATCATATAGGTGCTAGAAGGTGGTGACTGAGGGTCAACCACCAGTATTTATTTCCAAACATGAAGTAAAAGAAAATTATTTCTTCAATTCATTAATACACATGAAGTTAAACAAATAATATATAATATATATATATATAACATTTATTTCATTTTATTTTCCTATTAAGTTATATTCAGTTGTCAAAAAAACTTGACAAAGGGTGAAGGCCCACCCGAAATATTGGAAAAATAAAGCAAAGCAAGGGCCAAAAAATGTTTATATATTAGAACTCTGTTTTTTGTTCAGTTTTTATATATTTGTTATACTTCCAATATCACCGAAAATGTTCACAAGAACAATATATTGATACACAACTATATATATATATACACACATGGTGACTTGCTACATGACAGTATGAGAAGTAAATAAACACACAATGTGTTTGATATGGCCTTAGCCGACAATTTTTGGGAGAATATGTGCTTAATTGAAGTCATACCTAATTTTGAAAATTAATTAGTTGATAATTAATGAATTAGGCAGGCATATCTGTTCAAATCTAAGGCTAAACAAATCGAGAAAAAGTCAATCTCTGTATGTACATTTCAGCTATTATGCCTCATCAGCAGAGTTATAGACAGGAAAATTGCTCTGTGTGTGATTCAAACCCTAATTGTCAGGCTGACAGGTGGTGATTCTAACCATTACACTAGCTGTTTTTTCCAGATTTTTCGTTTGTTTTGAACTCAGTTATATTCCACTTTTGGTGACTTGCTACACGACAGTATGAGAAGTAAACAAACAAACAATATGTTTGATATGGCCTTAGCCGACAATTTTTGGGAGAATATGTGCTTAATTGAAGTCATACCTAATTTTGAAAATTAATTAGTTGAAAATTAATTAGTCGATAATTAATTTTCAAAATTAGGTATGACTTCAATTAAGCACATATTCTCCCAAAAATTGTCGGCTAGGGCCATATCAAACACATTGTGTGTTTGTTTACTTCTCATATATACACACACATATATATATATATATATATATATGTATACAAGATTTGGCATTAAATAACCCACAAGGGGTGATATGCCATTAAACACCAACCAACAAACCTGAAAAAACTTAATTTTGTAATCCTCAACCTGATTTGTTGAGAAATCTTTCATACTGGGGAAAAAAAGAAACAATTTCTAACTGAATCAGTGCAAATTCCTATGAAGAATACCTTTTCTCCATCAATAAGGGTCTCAAATTAGATTTAACAGGAGAGAGAGGGGGGGAGAGAGATAAGGGTACAGAACTCATCAACTCCCTCAAGAAGAAAACTTTGTTAATTTGACATGTCGCCAACCAAATGACTAGTGTCTATTTTTTGAGGGCCATTTCTTCTTAACAAGCCAAGGAAGGCAAGCATAATTCTTGATACTTTTTATCTTCACTGTTCAAATAATTTTCAACAACTCCCCCCCCACACACCTTTTTCTTTTCTTCCAGTAGATATTTCTAAAAGAAACACTTTTTGTCTACAGAAAAAGAATTCAACTTTCTCTTGAAGACAATTTCATGAAAAAAATGACCCACAACATCTTCAGAATAAGTTTCCCTTTTTTCAACTTTTTCCAGGAGATATTTCTGATAATCTTCCAAGTTAATAAACTGTTCATCAAATCTTGATAACTGACAGTGAACATTTTGTGCAAATTTTCAAATCAAACTTTAAAAGAAGAAATTTCTTCACTGTAGAATGATCATACTAATTCCAATTACGGTTGAATTGGTAAGACAAGGCAGCAAGCAATCGTAACCCAATACGAATCTAGTTTGCAGCAAATACTACTGCAAAATGGCAGGTTATTTATGAAGCCTCAGAACATCATAGAAACCAAGCAGCCAATCAGGACTCAAGGAATGGAATCACCCAAATGCATGAGTGGACTATTCTGAATTCCCATAAGTACCAGTTGTCTTGACACTAGTTCAGTTGTGCTTGGCCAGTTGCTGTTGTTCAAACCAATAGTAGACTGACTTCAATATTCACTTACTCAACATTGTAGTGAGTCTAACTATTTTGAAACAGTGAGAGAGATTTTATTTTCATACTACATATTTCTTCTTTTCTTTGTAGATGTTCTATACTATATAAAATAAATGTTTTTTAGCACATTATTTTCTTTTCTACACCATTTCCCTTTTTCTTCTTCTTTGTTTTGATATAATACTTATTTTGGTCAGTAGTAAGTGATACAAGTATCTAATATGTAAAATGAAACAGGAAGTGAATCCGTCGGTATGTTGAAAAAATAAATAAAGGAAAGAAAGTATAGAATGGATAAAATAGGATATTTTAATCAATTTTACTTACACGTGTTTCGGTCTGGAGTTTATCCATGTGTACATTATTCAAACTATCATTATTTTTAAATAACCAAATGAAATGAAATAATAATAATAGAAAAAATGTAGAAATGTTCCGCACTCAAAGAAAATCCGACCTTCATCAGAGTAAATCCTTATTTGAAATGAAATTCGTTGGAAAAAAGCGGAGAATTTTTTAAATGTTCGAAAAATAACTTTTTTTTAAATTCACGTTCAGACGTGTATCTAATATCAATGTTTCTAATTTAAGTTATAAAGTTGTATATCTTGTAAAATTTAAATGCCTATATATTTAAGTAGAATAGCTTAAGATCAATACTATAGATATTACTCATACATATATATATATATATATATATTAGTAGAGAAAAAAATTAAGGGTCTACCGTGGTTTCAATCCAAATGATTTCATCAAGACACTATGCTTAACTAAGTCAATGTAATTCCTTAGTTAAACTCAGATACATTTCTATATATAAGGGGGATGTAAAAAGTTCTTGGGTCAACCAAGAAAGAATGTCTTTTCACTGAATTTACTTATTTTTATTTATTTATTTTTTTTAATTTTTTTAAATGTCAGGAAATTTGAGAAATGAAGTGCTAATTCTGTAGAAAACAATTATGTTTCATGACTCTAGATAATTCCGTTCTTGATAGTCAAGAACTTTCCCTGCATCCCCTTATCATTCATCTCATATTCATTAAGCAATATTTCAGCAAAACATATTTATCAGAATCAGTACTAGGCATTATTCTTTAGTGGTTAAGTGTGATGATGTATATAATAATTCCATAGCCTGATGATAAAAAAAGCATTTATCTTAATTCATCTTACATAGCAAAGATTTATTTTTCAACAATCTGTTTCTCATACACATCTGAAATTATACAGCGAATATTTCAGATCAAAATTCTGCTGCATTAGACTATAGACTTATTGATCATATAAGTGTATTTACCAACCCCTCACCATAAGCAGGATATGACACAAGGTTTATTTTTAAGTGATGTTTAACAGGTTTGAATTCAGAGTTTTCCTTTTCTTGGAACAGCTTGCCATACCAAGGTTAAAGAGTCAAGTCTCCCCTATTATTTACCCATAGCTGCAGAGAGAATAGTTGGATGTATACCTTTCCCAAGGGTATTAGCACTATATGAAATGCTACCAGCTTTGAACAGGATGTAAACTTGTGTAGCCGAGTTCTTTTCCTATGACATTAACCATTACACCACAGGCACCTTCACAATTTGCACACGCCTTAATATATACATATATATATAAATATATATATACACACACACACACACACACACATATATATATATATATATATATTAAAGGGTGTGTCTTTTTATTCTTTAACTTGAAACTGAATACACAATGGAAATTGTTTTGTTGTTGAAAACATTTACACACACCTAATACACACTCACATATGTAGAGAAAGACAGAAAGAGCATCCACGTATGTCTTTGATCATAACTCTGTATTTGCAAATATCAAAGTTAGTAATATTCCTAAATTGTCTAAGTATTTCAATTCTGCTTTTCTCAAACTAATTAGCACCTAGCTCTTCTTTTCTGTGGTGTTAATGTTGAAACAAAGTTGATTCTATTTTTATTTGATTATTATTCAATTTTCTCTTGTCTCTTTATATTTAACAAACATTTTTAAAGAAACAAAAAACACTTTAAAGACCATGCTGATTATACATGAATTAATACAGATTCGAATATGTTCACACTCATTTTTACATTTGTAGTAGTTTATATTGTTTTGGTTTCAAATTAGTAATTTAAGTGTTAGGATTGTTGGTTTAGAATAGTTGCTTTCTTTGAGGTTACTATTTGTTATATATTAGTTGTTTTTAAGAAGAAAAGTAGGAAGAGGTATTATTGTTATTTACTAAGTCTTACTTAATTTAACACATAAGCCTTGAGGTCACTTACATTACTGGACCATATTACCTTTAGGCACCCCTTTTTGATCTTGATTAAGAAAGGACATGTTTTTCATTTACACTGTCAATATCCGGTTGTTAGTTAGGGGTTAGTTTTATAATTTTTTTTTAAATCTAAAAATCGTCTGTTAAAACAACCGAATATTGACGGTGTAAATGAAAAACATGTCCTTTCTTAATCGAGATCAAAAAGGGGTGCCTAAAGGTCACATGGTCCACATTACCTGCTATTATTAAGTGGTCCCTCATTTAAGTACTGGACAGGCTTATTGTTCCTTAACTTCAGTGATCAAGTGGAAATCAGTGCTTTAAGCATGATTCAGTTATAAACTGATTGATTGATTGATTTTAATAGCATGTCAGCTTGTTTAGGGTTATTTTATGCTTAGAGGTTAGGGAATTGTGTTCATTGTATTTTTATATTTACTTTTTTTTGGTGTAGTTGTTTCTGAAACATTTTTTTTTTGTCACATGGTCCTATCAAATACAATTAATTCTTAAACAGATCTATTTGATGCATAGATGGGACCCTAACAGGTACTACCACTCCGGGTCAGAGTAATCCTGGGAGTGATGGTAATGAAAGGATGCTCCACACTTCCAAGGGCTCTAGAATTGGAGCCTCACCATCAGATGCAGTTTAGTGTCAAACCTAAGCCCCCTTTTTTGGAGGAGGTCTGACACCCAGCAGAACATAGTCAGTCTATTCTAAGCCCCACCAACAGTGCAGATCATAAGAAAGAAGTATTATATATTATTGTTGTTGTTGTTATTAATGATTGCATCTTCATTTTCTTTGAAAGGGTCTGTTTACTTATCAATTAATGTAACAACATTATCAATCAATAACAAAAAGAAACAGATGAAAGATATTTATAAATTTAGGTAACAAAAATATATTTAATTACAATTAATAATCATCATCTTCATCAGGTCATACTAACAGCACAAACATCATGACTGTCTCTTGTTATAAGTCTCTATCAGTCATTGCCCCTGTCAACTCTTCCATACAGCATCCAGAATCCACACAGAGCTGATTGAAGTAAGTTTTTTTTTTCTTGGCCTATACTAATGTGTTCATATGTAGATGTCCACAGGAGAACATCACTTATTAGTTCGTCCTTGCTTGTCCAGTAAATCTTGTTCATCTTACTTGGATGGTTTGTGTAAGTAAGTAAAGTCGTCAGGGCGGCCTAATGTCGGTATCAGCCATGCAGCGAGGGAGTCTATCCCCTTTTCACTAGTGCTAGACCAAGGAGATTATTTTTAGCGTCTGAGGTGGAGCGCCACACCTACACCAGTTCCTTACTTTACCACACAGATCCCTGTGCTACTCATAACGCTGAGTTGGTGAGGGCGGGTATCGAACTAGGAACCGTGTGGTTTCTAGCCGAACGCTCTACCAACTGAGCTAATGGTTTGTGTAATAGGATGCAAGTGGCTGTACAATTGTTTTTTTATAGAGTGCTGCTTCCAAAATTTGTTCAAGACAGCACAAAGCATTCTTGTTTAGTTCCCATCTAGTGTTTTGTTAGAGTCCAAGTGGTGCAGCCATACAGTAGCACTGACACAGCTCTGGTTTGGAATAATCAGATTTCCATATGATTGATAATCTGTCAATAGCAATATGCTATTGATATCACTTTCTGTAGATGATATATTACTACCAAGTTTTACTAATTTTACCATCCAGTGTGGAATACTGAAAATGAATTCATACAAAAGTTTACATGATAAAAAGTCACAAAGGAAATTATAGACTCAATTTAAGATGTGAAAAGAAGATTTACTGCTGCTAATTTACAACATGTGAGTAATATAAGAGAAAAGATACTGGCCTGGGGGTTAATATTTAATCCCTGGATATTGCGGGGAGGGGGGCTACACTCTGCTATGACGAGCTTAAGAACTAACATGATATAGTTGTAAGCAAGGTTCTGCTAACAAAAATTATTGCTAAAGATATTAAATATTGGGTTTCCTTTTTTATTTTTATTTCATATTAGGCTATTAAAGATTTTTATTGAATTGAAGCTTGTTCGGAAGTTAGTGCTTTATTAGATCTACAATTGTGCAAGTCTCATTGTTCTACATTTAGTGGAAAACTATAACATTTTATTGAATCCTTTTCCGACAGTGGAAGTTCAATTTATCACTACACATTAAAAGTATATATATATATGGGTGTGTGTGTGTGTGAAAATACAAATGGAAAAGGAGGATAAACCAACACAATTAATTCAATTCATAGGTAAAACTTGGTTGGTTGGTTGGTTGGTTGGATTTTACAGCATGTCAACCCTTATTGGGTTATTTTATGCTGAAGACATTTTGTTCTAATTATTCTCGATTTAACCTATAGCTGGGGAGATGAGAAGTTTCATACCTTTTCCAAGAGCATCAGTCTGAAATCATAGTGTGACTAGAGATTGAACTTGCTTACTAAAAAGTCACAGTCCAGCACATTAGCCACTATGCCACATGTATTGCCCCTCTGTATGCATTAGTTACAAACTGAATACAAAATAATATTTACTACATTTTTGCTCACAATTGAAATATATCTTCATTTATGTTTTATTTTTACAAAACATTATTATTATCAATAATTTTTTCTCTTCCTTCATTGTATACAACCTTCAATTTATCTTATTTTTTTGTTGTTTTATTGCAATTCTTTTATGTTGTTAATCTATGACTAGGAGGAACAGTGCAAATAATAATGAGAATCCTACACTAGCTGCTCTATCAACTGAGCTACAAAGGTTTGAAGAGATCTAAATTAAATTAAACCTTTAAACTAACCCCCTTACTCTATTCTCTATCTCTCCACTGACTTATTGATTGCTATTGTCTTATTTACACAAGTAGTATTAATAGTATCTTTGTATTCTTAAATATTTCCTGTAGCCCATAAAAAGTACTGTTCAGAAATATTTAAACAAGCACAAAATCTGTTGTTGCCTAAAATTAAAAGAGTTATTAATGATTTTGAGCAGAAGGGATGCCTATTACAAGTTTTGCAATTTCTTTTTAAAACAGCAGTGGGTTTGCATTTTCAATTTGCTTGATTAATTCTGAACAAGATTTTAGAAGAATGATTATTTAAAAAAATTATCATTTGAATTCTATTTCCCTAATTATTCAAGTATAACATGCACCACTGAATTTGAGATGAAATTCTGAAAAATAAATATCTTGTATATAATACACACTGACCTTTTAGAATTTGTAACAGCTTAATCATAAGTTCTGTACCTTCAATCTCAAATCTCAATAGTGGATGAATATACCAGGTTTCCACTTGCTTTTCTTTGCTCCAATATGCATACATTAACAGTAATCAAATATCTTGACCAGTTATTTTCACTTACTGGCCTCTTGGGTTATATAAATTCTGACAGAGGTGTGTCCTTCCTATTAAAAGAAATGAAGACCTACCTATTAAATAGAAGCATTGTTGCAAGAAAACAACACTCTACAACCCTTGTGGTAATGGACAGGTGGAAATGTACAATGGTATCATCTGGTATTTAAATATATACCATAATTACTTATGTGTAACATGAATTTTTGTATAAAATGCACCCCTAAATTTAAGCTACTAAATTCTGACTACCCCTCCCCCCCAAAAACAAAAAAAATATTGTGTATATAGTACCCACTTTTTAGAATTTTTAGAAGGTAAATTTAACATTTGTTCAACTTTTTATCTGGTTTGTATAGACTAAAAATAAAAATTCATACAGTTTACTTATGTTTTGAAACAAAACATTTACACAATATCTAGAGAAACACACAGACATGTTCACACAAAAATGTAATACACTTATGGCAAAAATAAGAGAAACAGTATTATAAACAAACACACATTCTAGTGGCTATTTCTTTGTCATGGCATAAAACATAAGTGTTTGTTACACACAAGTGTTACTTTGGATCATAGATAAAACTTACATTTAGTCATAGCATCCTAAATATGACGATGCATGTAGACAGAGAAAAAGGGATTATTTAGTTCTTGTGTATAATATGCATCTCTAACTTTTAAGCTTAAAAAAGTGCATGTTATACACAAATAATTAAAATACTTATTTTATTGTCTAGTCATGTTTGGTTCTATGCGTAGATTACATTTCCACTGAAATTATGTATTCAAAGAATTGGCAATAGATATGACCCTTTAAAACACTACAATGTTACTGTTGTTCATGGTACATATTTTCTACAAATATTAAAAAAACATAACTTATTATCTTGTCATGTACGATTCAATGCACCAAAGAAAGTGGTGTATTCAAAGAATTGGCAGAAATATGAAATTTTAGAACACCCCTAAGTTAGTGCTATTTATATTGTTATTGATAATAAGTTCACTAAAAAGATTTAAATTTACAAATTATTCTAGTGAACATTTTCCAGACATTTAGCATTCAGAACCAGAAAATATAACTAAATACATAGTTCATAATACTGATTTTGACTGGAGGTGCATGGCAATAGTTAGATTTTGTAGGAAATGGACTTATCGACCAGATGAAATGGACTTATCGACCTAGATGAAACTGCTTGCATTTTATATAGCACTAATACCCTTGGGAAAGGTATGAATCCAACTATACTCCCTCCAGCTATGGGTAAATAGTAGGGCAGATTGGGCTCTTCAGCCTTGGTAAAGCAACCTGTCTAGAAGGAAAACTCTGAATTCAAACCTGTTAAACTCTGCTTAAGAAATTGACCTTGTGCCACATCCTGCTCATACAGAGGGGTTGGTAAATATACATAATACTGACTTTGATAAAATTTGATTCTTCTTGTGTAATATTCCAGTTTTTAATTCTCAAACCCAAATGTTTAGAAGCAAATTATCTGTTTATCAGATACTTATAACAAATACTGTATATCAGAATATACTATCTACTTTTTATTAGCTCAATAAAAAAACATTAGAAGTAACATTCTATACACATTTACCTTGAAATGCTTTACAATTTAAATTATTTTACTACTAAGTTAAATGACTAAAATAGTCTATGTACTAAGTTCTACTTAAAAATTTAGAATTTCTTTAATGGTATTTAAAGTTATTTTCTGTCTACAGACATGTTCATAAAATTACCCCATTTGACGAAAGTTCACTTTGATTTGATTGGTGGTTGTTCTGCTTTGATTTGATTGGTGGTTGTTCTGCTTTGATTTGATTGGTGGTTGTTCTGCTACAGCAATTAAGCTTTCAGCAATCTTATTTACTGCACTTGTTAAACTCATTCAATTCAAATAATCACATTCAATTCACATTCTACATTACTTATGTAAAGAGTAAATCTTTTTTAACTAACAATCTGGATTAACTTCATTTTTGTATAAATTTAAGGTTAAATTGAACCCAACAGACCTAAATTCCACCATCGTATCCCACCAAAAGAAAAAAAAAACCTAAAAATCAGGGAATTAACCGAATTTAATGAAATTTTCAGTGTTGATATATTAATGAATAAAAGATATAATGCACCAGTTATTTTATTTAAAAAATTTACATTTTTTTAGGTCAGTCAATATGAACCACATATCTTTGAGGCATAACACAGATTCTTAAAGATACATGGTTCAAAGTTAACTGACTTGAAAAAAATGTAAAAGTTTTTAAAAAAATAACTGGTGCATTAAATCCTTTATTTATTAATATATCAACACTGAAAATTTCATTAAATTCGGTTAATTCCCTGATGTTTGTTGGGTTTTTTTTTTTTGGCAAGATGACATACAATGGTGGAATTTAGGTCCATTAAGTTCGATTTAACCAAATTTTACATTTTTTCAGGTCAGTCAATTTGAACCACATATCTTTGAGGTGTAACACAGGTGTAACACAGATTCTCAAAGATATGTGGTTCAAAGTTAACTGACTTGAAAAAAATGTAAAAGTTTTGAAATAAAATAACTGATGCATTATTTAGTAATATATCAACACTGAAAATTTCATTAAATTCGTTTAATTCCCTGATTTTTTTGGGGTGGGGGTCAACATATGATGGTGGAATTTAGGTCCATTAAGTTCGATTTAACCAAATTTAGATATTTCTTTTGAGTAAATAAAAAATTTTTCATACACAATACTACATGTCATTGATCTTTTTAAATCAGAAGCCTTTTGTACTAAGTTGAGTACTATTTGACTCTACTCCATTAGTTCAATGTTTCTGGCTCAGTGCTATTTTACTATACAATGTAAACTCAAGGAGGCATGTGATATAATGGGTATCATTGTAGGAAATGGACACAACGACATAAGTGCAAATCCTGGATGAGGCTAGTTGCATTTCATATAGTGCTAATACCCTTGGAAAAGGTATGCATCCAACTATTCTCCCTCCAGCAATGGGTAAATAGTAGGACAGACTTTGTATGGTGACCAGTCTAGGAGAAAAAAAACTCTAAATTCAAAGTTGTTAAACTCTGCTTAAGAAAGCGACCTTGTGTTGGTGTGTATATATATATATATATATATATATATACTAGCAAATATATGCACCCTCCGGATGCAAGTATTTGAATTTTAATGTAATGAAATATGTTAAATTTGAAATACTTTTGAAACTAAATAAAAATCCAAATAAAATGATTTGAAACAGAGGGGGTAGAATCGAAGAATAGAACAACTTTGAAACTAAGTCTTCCGTCATTTTTCATCACTCCCTCCTTTTATTGCTGAATTTTCCTAATTTAACTATTTAGTTAAATTAGGAAGTAAAGAATAAAATTACTGTTATTTCTTTATTAAAGGATTTCTTTTAAGATTTATCCCGAGTTTTTTGCTCATATTCATTAAAACAAAAAAACAATTAGAAATCAATAATACCAAGCGCATATTTAATAAAATTAAACTTTTAATATCAATATGCAAATTAGCTTTCCTGTTCACACTGTAACCCGCTATTTTGTTGCATATATAAATACAATTGCATGTTATTAGAATGTAGATAAAGTCAAAAGTATTAATAAGGTATAACAATTTTATCAATAACTGAGGTTTAAATAAAAATAAATTCATGGTGAATGTGACACAAATAACTAAGGGAATTATGACTTGAGTAGTGATTTAGTTTCAGCTTCAGACAGACAAACACACAATCTCCATTATAATAAGATATATATATATATATATATATATATATATACTATCATTATATTCTATACATTTCTGGCAGATTTATTACCGTCTGTTTCAAAGCATCACATGCCTTTCCTCTGATAAATCGCCTTGTATGTGAGATCTAAATAAATATCCATTATAAACCGTGTTCTCACTTTATTTCATTGCATATATTTCTCGTACATTCGTTATGTTAACATAATATTTGGAAAGATTTTCCTTTTAAGGTGGTTGATCATCTGTTGTTACTTTTTCAGTCCAAGATCTTAATAAAAATGTATTTCTGAGTGGACAAGCTCTGAATATTTCTGATTTCGTATTTAGATGTTTTTGTATTGAATTTAGACCTTGTAGGATAAATACAGCTCTTACAATTGTAATCAAGCACTATATTTTCCTTCATCCAATTTTTTTTTTAAATCACTATATATATATATATATATATATATATATATATATATATATATATTGTAAACTGAATGTTTCAGCCTCAGGAAGATCACCTCTGATACTAAAAGATTTAATTTAATACCAGCCAGAATTATTTGAGGGGAATTTTTAAAAAACAACTTTTCTTTAATAATTAGTATGGAGGCCTTCCAAAAATAAAGTATACATGGTATGAATATTTATTACATGTAAAATTCCCATCACATTTATGAGACATTGGTGAGTAATAAAATAATAAACATAACAAATTTTGTAAATGTCTCCTGGTATCTACTTGGCTAATGTCATGACCTTTTTGCTTTTTTTTAATAAAATGATAGGATAGCTTTAAACAAAGATGGCTGTGCCCTGGGGTGAAGTTTGAATGTGCTTTGTGCTTTTCCAAGAAATCAAATAAAGAGTATCTGAGAGCCAAGCAGTTTAGGGTTTAAAGAGTTGAGGATAAAATGTCATTTTCTTTTACATCATCAAGTGTAGATTTTACCTTGAAAATATAGAATGAATGTGACTATTGTTGCCTATTATAAATATGGATAAGACTTTTATTGCCTCTTATAAATGTGGATAAGAAAAAATTATATCCAACCTTAAAAGTTTTTAAGGATTTCCCATTACCATGAAAATGGTAACCTTTAAAATTACTAGGGTCTATCAAATGTATTTTATAACAAAATTTATTTCATGTACACATCTGAAATCTTTATGACTAGCTCTAGCTTCACTATGTTAATACTAGTTGAAAACCCCACCCCCTAAGAGTAGGGAACAATTTTATAACTTATAAATTCATAAAGGTCATTGAAAGGTTAATTACCCTCTGGTGACTATTGTGTGTACTACAAATATAAACACAATGACCTGATTTTTTTTTTTAAGTCTTGATTTTCAAGTGACCAGAAGAAAACATAGGTAAATTTATTAAAACTTTGGTTTTTGGCTAGATTTTCAGTTATATGGCTACATTATAAGATTAATATAGATAAAAAGATAAAAATTGGGTTTAGCTAACTTGAGACTCAAAAAAGGGTTCAGTTTGGCTGGAAACAGAAACACCTTTAAAGGTTATAGAATTTTCAACATATAATATGTTAATAAAGTGTTCCAGGATATTATTAGCAAACCAAAAATTTGGTGGCTATAGCTCTATTCATCATTGAGTTATATAATGGAAAAAAGACAAAAGACATTTGGTAAATTATAATAAAATTATTATATATACATATAATAATTTTATTATAATTTACCAAATGTCTTTTGTCTTTTTTCCATTATATAACTCAATGATGAATAGAGCTATAGCCACCAAATTATTCTCAATAATATGTCAACTGTATCTCTTGTTTCAGATGAAAGTAACTCATAAAATTCAGTTAGTGAAAGGAAATTAAACATTTTTAAAGTAATATCTCTTGTGTCTTGAAATAAAGTTCTGAAGGGAACAATGGTTAGTTGTCAATTATAATGATTTAAAATGCAAAGTAGAGAACCAGCATTGGAAAAATTCCTAAGATTATCAAAAGGTACCATATGTAGACCATTACATAAACTTTAAAAACATAGTTGTTTAAAAAAGAAATTACTCTTGATACACTCTTTTTTTTTTATATATATATATATTTATATATATATATATATATATATATATGGAGGCGCGTGGTCTAGTGGTTAGAGTCGTGGAAAAATGGGCTCGTCAGTTCGAGTTCAATTCCTAGATGAAGCTGTTGGCATTTCACATAGCGCTAATACCCTTGGGAAAGGTATGAATCCATATATTCTCCCTCCAGCTATGGGTTAAATAGTAGGGCAGACTGGGCTCTTTAACCTTGGGTAGGTAACCAGTCTAGGAGAGGGATAACTCTGAATTCAAAATTTCTGAGGTCAGGCGTTGATTGGGTTTGTGGCATTCCTTGTGCACCAATTCTTTCCTATCGATTGTGCCAAAAAGTGTGGAATGGTCCTACACAAGCCTTCACCACTATAAACAAATCCCTGTGTTGGTTGTTCACTGGATGAACACTCATGCGTTGAAAATCAACGAGAGAGTCCATTTTTTTTTTTTATATACACAGTAGTACCTTGACTTATGAGTGCCTTAACTTACAAGTTATTATATATATTTTTTAATATATTTTTAATATTTTTAATATATTTTTAATATTATATTTTTAATATATTTTTAATATATTTTTAATATTTTTAATATTTTTAATATTTTTATTTTTATATTTTTTTATATTTTTAATATTTTTTTAATATATTTTTAATATATTTTTAATATATATTTTTAATATATTTTTAATATATTTTTATATTTTTATATTTTTAATATTTTTTAATATATTTTTAATATATTTTTATATGCATAGTAGTACCTTGACTTATGAGTGCCTTAACTTACAAGTTTACCAATTTACGAGCTGTTACTTGGTCAATTGTTGGCTTTGTGTTGAGAGCTAAAATTTGACATATGAGCAATCCTCAGCAGATACACTTATGTTAGTAAGTTCACTTACAAAAGTTTTCAAATTTATTACGCGAAATAAAAATATTATTTGTAAAAAAATGAAGATCAAAATATATTACAGCACATAATTCATTAGATTCTATTTTGTTACGTTTCTATACAAAACACTGATATTTTTCTTATTGACAGAAATTAGGATTTGAGGAGGGCTGAAATGGATTAATGGCATTTCAGTTTATTTCAATGAGGAAAATGGATTTGATTTATGAGCCAAACAAATTAAACTCATAAGTCAAGGTACCAACATAATGCTCTCCTATAAAAGGGATGGAGCACTCTATGACAGCCTTTACATACATAGAGATGTGTGTATTAAAACAGTTAAAATCCCCTTCGCATTCTGTGGGTGATGATGGCCAAGCAGTTAAGCTGTCCGACTGCTTCTAAATCGATAGAATTTCTATCCTGGCTGTAGGTAGCTCACAAAATGTCTAGCCACACTGAAGAGACTTGATAAGTTGAAACACATGTCTGTGGATGACTATATATATATATATATATATATATATAGTGGAGTCATTGATAGTCTTTAGATATATACATAAAAATAAACTTTGGAGTCGTCGGGGTGGCCTAAAGTCGGCATCAGCCAATCAGCGAGGGAGTCTATCCCCTTTTCATTAGTGCTAGACCAAGGAGATTGTTTTTGCGTCTGAGGTGAAGCATCACACCTACCATCAGCTCCTTACTTTACCGCACAGATCCCTGTGCTACTCATACGCTGAGTTGGCGAGGGCCGGTATCGAACTAGGAACCTTGTGGTTTCTAGCCAAACGCTCTACCGACTGAGCTAACCCGGCCCTTTGGAGTAAAGTCCTATAAAATAGGAAAATACTTCTGATAGACCCTGATAATTTAATTTTCAAACATTCAGCCATCCCAAAACATATCCAAGTTCTACATTGCTTCATTTCAAAAAATTAACAATACCATTCCCCAACAGAATATAGCTATAAGCAAACATTCATTTTATATATGATCAATTTACAAAAAAAAATAAAAAATAAATAAAAAAGAGGCATAAAATCACAAATAAAAAATAGACAAGCTTAAATAATCTTTATTAGAGAATGGTTATTCATTCCAAATAATAATTAGATTCGATATTGCCTCAAAAAAGAAACCTTAAAAATAGTCATTTCATTGTTATGTAACAGTAGGCAACTCAGCAAACTCTGAAGAATTCATCTATCTACATTAGATGTCCATTATTATAGCCCCCTTGGGGATTTAAAAGTGTTGTTATAATGAATTTGCCATCATAATGGATGGACTTTTATAGGAAATGTATTCATAATTATCTTGAGCTTATCATTAATTGATAAGATTTTTGCTTTTGAATTTCTTTTCAGATTTCTGTGCCACTTTAGGCAAATTATTTTAAAGGTTTATAAAACTAAATGATCTGTAAACCCATTGGTTTCTCGTGATCATTTTTAGGTTTCTATTTTGAAAAAAAAGTGGAGGATTTTTATTAGAATTTTATAGTTACTTTCATTACAATGAGAATTTGAATGCAGACCCCACAAAATTATTCAGTTGCAATTTGACTGGAAAATACTATATATAGTGCACTCATAAAAATATCACTAAGATATTCAGTTTTTACTGGGTTGTATTTATTAAATATACAGTGGTACTTTGACTTACAAGTTTAATTCATTCCACTCGTGTAACCTGCCACTGAATATATATATATATATATATATATATATAAGTAAGTAAAGTAAAGTTTGTGGGGTGGCTTATTATCAGTATCATCCGGACAGTGAGGGAGTCTATACCTTTTTTGCTAGCACTAGACCAATGACATTTTTGGCTGAGGTGGAGCGCCACACCTACCGTCAGTTCCCCACTTTACCACACAGATCAGATTATCCAATCTGTGTTACTCATACTCTGAGTTGGCGGAGACTATTTTCAAACCAGGAATATTGTACCAAGGCGGGTGCTCTACTTACAGAGCTAAACCTCCTCCTTAATATATATATATATATATATATATATATATATATATATATCATTGACAGGTGATGTTTAATAATTACTTATTGTCGGATTTACTTCCATTTTTTTCCTGACATTTATTTATAAATATACAAGGTGTGTCATAAAAGTATCGAGATTGAAGCTGTATTTACCAAGATAAAAATGAACAATGAATGGAATGTTAATTTTTTCAGAATACAAGGTGTGTCAAAAAGTACAAAAATCTCGATACTTTTTTGACACACCTTGTATATATCAAGGTCAGTCAGTCTACTGTTGGTTTGAACAACAGCAACTGGCTAAACACAACTGAAGCAGTGCCCAAGACAGTTGGTATTTATGGAACTCAAGAATAGTCCATTCATGTATTTGGGTGATTCTATTCCTTGAGTTCTAATTGGTTGCTTGGTTTCTATGATGTTGTGGGGCTTCATAAATACCCTGGCATTCTGTAGTAGTATAGCAGTAAAATAGATTCGTATTCAGTTACAACTACTTGTTGTATTGTCTTACCAATTGGAACTTAATTTGATTATTCTACAGTATATATATATATATACATACACACAAACCCAGAATATAGTAATATATTGATAATGTATTGAAATCTTCTTGTGTTGTTATATACTAAACTTTTCATAGTCTGACACAAAGGACTTAAATTGCTTACAGTACTCTCTTCTAAGTGGTCACTTATCTAAATATCATCATTTCATCAGTGTTCTGGAGGGAACTGATGCTTTCAAAATGACTTGAATTGAACTCAAATCTTCACGTGTTGTTGCTTCAAGCAAATCTTGCAAGAAAATAAAAACGTCATTAGAATGTATGTGTTAGTAAATCGTGTCATTAGAATGAATACCATTACAAAAAAAAGTGTTTATTTTATATTCAGTTTCATAATCGTATGAGCTTAAAATAATTTTCACTGTAAAATACAACCACTTATAAAATGTAGGAATAAAGTTGGGGTTTTTTTTTGCTACTGTGATATCAAATATAACATCTGTTCTGCTAAAATATTCTATACCCATTGATAATTAGCAAAAGGTTTTATCTCTATTGCTATGAATGTGCTGTGTTTAGAAATTTGTCCTTCTCAAAATATACATTCAAATAATGATTAGGTTCTACATTGCTTCAGAACTGGTACAAGTATTGTACTTTCAGGGTTGTAAAGCAACAAATAGCTACCAACTTAAGAATCTATATTAATAATTAGGGTGATTTAGTTTCTCTGCTCTCTGTAGGTTACCAATTAGTTTGAAATAGTGCTACCTAATTTGGTAAATATACTGGGAAGACATAAGGGAAGGTTTTAAGGCAGACAAAATGTTGTTCCTCATGGAATGAAAATAGAAATAGGATTTCTAACAATAATTGTTGAAGTCAGCCAGTCAATCAGTATACAATTGGACAACAGCAACTGGCTAAGCACAATTGAACTAGTGCCCAAAACAGCTGGTACTTATGGAACTCAAGAATAGTCCATTCATGTATTTGGGTAGTCCTGATTGGCTGCTTGGTTTCTATGATGTTATGAGGCTTCATAAATACTCTAGCATTCTGCAGTAGAATTGCAACAAGGTTAGATCCATATTAAGTTATGGTGCCTTGTTGCCTTGTCTTGCCAATTCGACAGTAATTGGAACTTAGTATGATTATTCTACAATAAGCTATGTTGTTGCAAGATATAACTAATCACACAGAATCTTAATTTCTAAACGTCAAAAGAAAAAATAAACATTTGTTTTATCAAAATAATTATCTATAATTAATTAAATATTAGTAATATTATAGTTAGCTTTATTGCCAGTTTGAAAAACTAAGTCCCAACTAAGCAATAAAAAAAGTAAAGTTGACAGAGTGACCTATTTTCGGTATCAGCTGTACAGCGAGGTAGTCTATCCTATTTTCGCTAGTGCTAGACCAGGAGATTGTTTTGTTGAGGTGGGGCGTCACACCTACTATCAGCTCCTCACTTTACTGCACAGATCAGATTACACAATCCATGCTACTAATGCACTGAGTTGGCAGGGTCCAGTATTGAACTAGGAATGTAGTGATTCCTAGGCAGGTGCTCTACCGACTGAGCTAAATCAGCCCCTTCAACTAAACAATAATGCTATTTAATTATTATTACTTACCATTATTGATTAATAGTGAGTAACAAGCTGGGCAAAAAAGGTTTAAATCAATGGCCACTCAATTTTTTTTTTTAAATTCACAGAACAATATTAACTTGATAAGATGATATAAAAATTTAAATTAGTAATTCTCTTTTTTCTGTTATGTGGATTTATATTTTTTTGTAACAATGTTTGGAATTTTTTTAATTGTCAAGATGATAAAGTAGTTTTTGTTTAGAGAAATGAAATAAGTAAAAGGATTTTTTCAACCCATTTACAGGCAGTGCAATAATTTTGTCATCAACAGTACACACATATAGCAACACTTTTGTCACCAACAGTACTCATGTATAGCAACATTTTGTTACCAACAGTACCCACATATAGCAACATTTTGTTACCAACAGTACCCACATATAGCAACTTTTTGTCATCAACAGTACCTACATATAGCAACATTTTTTGTCACCAACAGTACCCTCATATAGCAACATTTTTGTCACCAACAGTACCCACATATAGCAACATTTTTATCACCAACAGTACCCACATATAGCAACATTTTTATCACCAACAGTACCCACATATAGCAACATTTACCTATGGTTTAAATTTCATTCAAATCGAAGGGAAATAAATTTTCTGCAGGTGTATGTTTCCCCTGAGGACTCCCTTTAATCAAAATGAAATATACTTATGCAAGTACCTTGGGTAATGTAGTTTCAGAATATATAGAGTTAGGGGAGTCTATATCCAAAACCCTAAGAGGAGTTTGTGAAGAGACAAACATACAGACAGAAATTACAACTTATATATATATATATATATATATATATATATATATAGAGAGAGAGAGAGAGAGAGAGAGAGAGAGAGAGAGAGAGAGAGAGAGAGATAATAGTTTCCTTGTAGCTTGTTATTCATTACTCTCAAAAACCCCAAGGAACATAAATTAATGATTTCTTGGACCAAAATCAAGTACTATGCATATGAGTATAAATGGGCAGCCCTAATTACTATTTAAAAAAAGTGAACAAATCCGAAAATGAGTAGTTTTTAAACCGTAGAAGTATTGCAGTATAAGCAGCTCTGAAATCTAACTCATATTCAATCACTGACAACGGTATTTAAAATATCACCTGTTATCTTAAAAAAAAAAAAAAAAAGGTAAATGGGTACTAATATAATTCACTTGAAACACCTGTAGAGTGTGCACCTCAACGAGCAGGTCTATGTTTAGAAATTAGTACACATTAACTGTGATCAATAAAGCTATCTTTAGATATCTAGTGGTATATAACACACAGGTTGATTGCTAAATGAGCGAGAGAAAAAAGGAGAAAGAGAGGGAGACAAAAGAGTTTATGAAATCCTTGCAAACACACACACAGCCATTATGCACTGACATTTAACAGCTAATCTTTTCTAATAAATAAAATTAGATTATTAAACTGATGTAATCAAAGTTGAAACTCTACTTGTACTACATATTCACAAGAATGGATTTATATAGATACACAGTTTACTTCCTTTTCTTTTTTTCATCCTAGGGGATCATTAATAAATATATAAATATCACCCCACCCCAATATGCACCTGGTTGACCTATATATTTATCACTTTGCAATGAGGGAGGGGTAGGGGAGTAGGGAAGAACAGACATTTAACATTGTTTTATCAAGTTCATTATATTTTCTGCTTAACAGAAAATGACACCAGATAACAAAAGTGACATAAAAAGTCTGAAATGTGTCAGACTTGTTTGACATTCCCAAGTCAATGTCATTTTAACGTAGAGTTCCTCTTGTAACAGCAGTCCATGATGATATAAATGCTTCTGTTTAGGAAGGTGTGAAGGATTAAAGTAAGCATTCTATAATGATCTATATTATATTAGAATTTTGTATGATTAAGAATGATTAAAAATGGTTTGGATGCAGACCCTATAAAATTATCATTCACTTGCAAATTGGACAGGAAATTGTTTTATTCTCCAAGAGCATTTTAAGTGTATTGCTCTAATAAAAAATTCAGTATCATATAGTATTTTTGGTGGGTTATATGTAAGTCCAGTTTTGCTCAGTCAGTAGTGCGTCACCCTAGGAATCACAAGGTTCCCGATTCGATATCGCCCATGCCAACTCAGCGTATGAGTAGCACACGGATCTGTGCAGTAAAGTAAAGAGCTGATGGTAGATGTGGCGCTCCACCTTAGACGGTAAAATAATCTCCTTCATCTAGCACTAGGGAAAAGGGAATAGACTCCCTCGATGTTTGGCTGATACTATATATATATTACATTAGGCCGCCCCGCCGACTTTACTTTACTTAAATATACAAGGGTAAACCCCAAGGTAAGGTTTCCAAAATATTTAGAAATCACAGAAATGTTTATTATATATTATCAATAAGGTTTACATCATTTTAAAATTTGAACATTTATTTATTTTTGTAAAATTGCAGCTCTAATAAAAAATAAGATTGCATAAATCTTATAAAATGATTTTAATGTTGTTGTTCGTTTTTAATTATCTAACCGTATCTATATTTTTTGAAAATTTAATTCGCTTTGCAAACTCACTTTTCCCTAATCCCAATTATCTACCAGAGCTCAGTGGGTGACCAAACAGGTTATGTTTTGTCTAGTATATAATAATGACAATAATGAAATTTATTGTGTACAGTGCTCAGGTGCACCATATATATATATAACTAATATTGATAATATAGTTTGCTATATTTATAAGTAAAGAGTGCTCAATATCATTGATAGTGCATGTATATCTAAGTTAGGGTAATGGACACATGAAGTCAATGGTGCTTGGTAACAGGCAGTTTATTGCCTATGCAATTTTCAAATCAAGTGACTTCACTTTGTTTGAAAATCACATAGGCTGTAACTGTCATTTACCAAGCTCTGTTGACTTCATGTCTTCACTACACTTATATATATATATATATATATATATATATATATATATACGTGTGTGTGTGTGTGTGTGTGTGTGTGTAAGAGACAGATACACACAAACATAATATCTTATTATAATGGAGATTGTGTGTTTTCTCTCTGTAACCGAAACTATATTACTAATCGAGTCACAATTAACATAGTTATTTTCATCACATTCTTCATGATTTTATTTATATTTAAACCTCAATTATTAATAAAATTGCTTCACCTTTTTATTAGTGTTGTCCATATCTACATACTAATAACATGCTATTGTATTTATATATACAAAAAATAGCGGTTTGCAGTGTGAACGGGAAGGCTAATTTGCATATTGATATTAAAAATGTGATTTTATTAAATATGTGCTTAGTATTATTGATTTCTAACTGTTTGGTTTTATTTTAATAAATATAAGCAAAAATCTCTCCAATGAATCTTAAATGAAATCCATTAACAAGAAAAAAATAAGTGTAATTTTATTCTTTATTTCCTAATTTAACTAAATAGTAAGTAAAATTCAGCAATGAAAGACCGCAGTGATGGAAGAGTAAGTTTCATTTCTATTTTTCTATTATAACCCCACTCTGTTTCAAATCTTTTTATCTGCATTCTTATTAGACTTTCTAATTTAATACGATATTTCATTACATTAAAACTTAAATACTTGCACCCAGAGGGTGCATATATTTGCTAGTATAGATAATGTGAAATGACTGGAATAAAAGGCAATAACTTCAAGATGTAACTCAGAAGTCACAAACTGAAAGCAATAAGCTAGATTCATTTCAAGGTTTATCCCCCTAAAATATCACCAAATATAACAATTAATAATTTTTAATAAATCTAAATAAATAGCTTTTTATTTTTTATATTGGTACATATTATAAATGGTTAACAACTGATGTGATTAAAACATAGGAGAGATTGCCACTAGCTTACATTTTGAATTAATCATGACAAGTTTAGGGAAATGAAAAGACTTTTTCTTAACTCTTTCAATTGTTAAGCCCCTTGGCCCTCAGATATTCAAGTCACACCTGATCTTGGAAAAAATCTCAAAAATAATCAAACACAAAACACATTCAAAACTTTGCTTTAGGGAGCAGACATCTTTGTTTAAAGCTACCACATCATTCCATTAAAAGAAAAGGTTGGGAATAGTTTGCTATAATAAAGCTTTTCATTATGAGTACATCTTATGTAACCTCCCTTAGAAAGGCTTACAAAGGGACACTGAAAATATCTCAGCCCAACCAAAATGGTAATGACCTTTTTTCTTTTAGATTCTTATTGATTTTTGGAATGGTTAAAGAAACAGGTGAACTTTAAGATTCTCTCTCTCTCTCTCTCTATATATATATATATATATATATAATATATATATATATATATATATATATAGCCTGGAGTGGAGGCGCATAGTGTAATGGTTATCCTAATAGTAAATGGACATGGTGAGGTGAGTTCAAATCCTGAACAAGGCTGTTTGCATTTCACAAAGTGCTAATACCCTTGGGAAAGGTATGCATCTAACTCAGGGTAAATAGTAGGGCAAACAGTGCTCTTTAACCTAGATTAAACAACCACTTCAGAAGGAAAACTCTGAATTCAAACCTGTTAAACTCCGCTTAAGAAATTGACCATGTGTGATATCCTACACATGAGGGGTTGGATTAATATGTATATTATTCCCTTCTCATTTGAGCCAAGAACATTTTTGGCTTTTCCTCTTACAGTTTATAATAAAATGTTTTAATCAATAAATTTCTTAAGTGTCATTCATTCAAAAACAATTTCCCTACAAATCTCAAAAAAAAAAATTTTTTTTTCACAGGACAATATTAACTTCATAAAATAAAAATCTCATTTACAAATCTCTTTTATGTGAATTTATCTTTCATAATAAGAATTTCCCTTTGAAACAATTTTGTGGAAATTCATTTAAGATTGTAAAATAGACAGAAAAATTAAATTAGTATAAAAGATTGTTGCCATTTACCTTTTAGTTTTACCGTATCAGTCTGCGTATGAACATTTGATGAAAGTGTAGGAATTACATTCCTTACTTGCCATGGTTCTCCTACTTGACACTAGGGGACATAAAAGGTAATTATGTGTCTGCTAGTAGGTGCTAGATAGCATAGCAAGCAGCATTATAAAAGTGAAAGCGATAAAGTCAAAAACCTCTTTTAGCCTTTACAGAGGTAAAATGCACCAGTTGTGTCTCCTGTCTACTGACAAAAGGCTTTACACCCCCAGTATTTTCATGCTGCATGGCACATGAAATCATACCCAACATGTAAATTTACACTTTCTTCTTCTACCAGCTATATAGTAAGGACTCAAGGCTTTCTCTACTAAAAGAATATTTTCCTATTTGGACATTTTGCTCACACAATTATGTATAAACTCTTATCTTGTTGTCATGTTTTGCCTTCTGTTAAGTTTGCTCGGGTAATAAAATATCCTTGTTATCACTTTGTCATGAACAACATGCAAATAATAATTGTTCTTCAACAAACGAATCATTTTACTGTCATAATAACCAATTATGATTCAAGTCTTGACCTCTTACCTAGTGTAGACAGGTACATCAACTAGTTGTTTTTATAAACAATGTTAAAATGTTTTTGGTCAACACAAATTATTCAGTGAATTCCATACAGTGAAAAGAGCTATTTCTTTACCCTTGATTTGACTCTTTTTTTTTTTTAAATTGTTCAATTGTTTGATCTGTTATTTGCTTCCAAAATTGTCCAAGTCTGCTTCATGACTTTATTCATTTAACTTATCAATGGCCATTACCAATGCAATTTTATTTTATGATTTCATAAAATAAGATTGAATCAATAAGAAAAAAAAAGAAAAAGCAAAAACCACAATTTTAGATTCTTTTGTTATTAAAAAAATTAGGTCATGTATAATGCTAGTTTTTACTCAATTTGTTCTAAGAGTTAAGATTTGTCGCTAATTATTTATATTTAGTGATATTTTGAACAAGAAAGAATTTTATTGATCTTTTCATAGTTCTCTTATTATTAAAAAAATTTGTAATAAAAACCAATAATCTTTAGTTAATAGATTTTCTATAGGTTAAAAATAGGAAATTGAAAGCAGTTTTCATAAAGCAAATCAGCTACCATGTTTATGTTTATTTTAATGTGGTTTTACAATTATTAACAATTGT
Organism: Doryteuthis pealeii; assembly: GCA_023376005.1. Taxonomy (NCBI): domain Eukaryota; kingdom Metazoa; phylum Mollusca; class Cephalopoda; order Myopsida; family Loliginidae; genus Doryteuthis; species Doryteuthis pealeii. The sequence continues at coordinate 11,688,377 of CM042167.1, forward strand.
GACAAAGAAAAATCATACATATCTTTTTCAAATTTGAACCATTTTTTTTTATCTTTGGTATTCTCTTTCTAATACGTAATACTAGCAAACTTTCTGTCATTTGTGAGAAAATTATTTATATATGCATTTTTTTTTTTTTGACTTGACAATTTATAATTTCAAGAGGATAACAGAAAAGCATATAACATCAAATTTTGTTTTATATATTAAACTAGTTTAAAAGCCACCCTATCAGGTGGCAATTATGTTAGTTCCTGTGGAGGGCTCTTGATTAGGTCTTCAGCCCAACAATGACACTTCCTGCATTGAGTACATATTAAATTTTATTAAACTCTAACAATATCTTTCAAACATTTCACAGTTTTCATCACAATCATATAAATTCATCTATTTGGAACTTATTGCAAAGATGCATGATATTGTGTGTATATTTATGTATCAACATCTTCAGGGACAGCCTTCAATATCTGTGGGTTTTTTGAACAAGTCACAGGATAACTTCAGGGTCACAAGAACTACATTCTTCGAGACTGCAATCCAATGATTGGAAGATTTTTTCTCATTTGGTTCAGTACAAATAGGTATGTGATAGGCAGCAAATAAACTACAGAAGAACTTAAAATTGATCACGTATTAAAAATTTCATTAATATTTAACTTATATTTTTAAAAGTTCAATGATAATTCTTCTATTACTACTAAATTCAAAGACAATTTATCTATGTAGTTTTTACTTTTGTACAAACAGTTATTTCACTGGATTGCACAATTACTTTTGATTATTCCTAAATTTATTTCCAAGTGATAAAAAACTGTTATTGTACAAAAAAAATTTGTCACAAAAAATAAAATAAAAAATCTACGAAAACAATTACAGTAATTAAAACTTGGGAATCCAAAATTTCAGGACTGCAGGTCCAGATTTGCCTGAAATGTTTTTAATTTGCTCACAGAGCTGATTCCAAAGCAGTATGATATGTTGAGCTATTGCCTCTAGGTGTAAAGTTGAAAAAATGTGACATAATGACATTCACATTTATTATTAGAGAAGATGATTATTCTACCTATAACAAAAGTTGGTAAATTTAGTTTACTCACTTTGGTTTGGTAATAGAAACTAAAATCTGTTGATGTGCAATGATAGTTAGAAATTATCAACTAATGTAGAATAACTAAGTATTAGAGTTGGGGTGTGTCTCATATGGTGTAATGGTTAGATAGTTTGGTTAGTAGACTATTGCTAATGAGTTTGATTCTTACTAGATGCTCTATATTTCTGGCCTTGTGCCTAACTAAGCCAAGGGAGAGTCCTTGTGGCATAGTGGCTAAAGTGCTAGACTGTGACATCGTGGTAAGCAAGTTCAAACACCATTCACACTATTATGTTCACTTTTTGACTAATACCCTTGGGAAAGGTATGAACCCCTCATAGTACCACTACTGTTTGAAGAATAATTAAAGTTCCAATTACCATCGAGCTGGGAAGACAAGGCAACAAACGGTTGTAACTTAAATACAAACCCGAATGTCACAAAGTCTACTGCAGAATGACAGGATATATATAAGACTCCACAATGTCATTCAAATTAAGCAGTCAAGCAACCAAGCAGAACTCAAGGAATGGAATGACCCAAATCACCCAAATTCATGAATGGTCATTCTTGATTTCTATATATACCAACTGTCTTGGACACTGCTTAAGTTGTACTTAGCTGCTGTTATTCAAACCAACAGCAGACTTACTGACTTCAATACTGTTCTTCTACAAGAATGGCTTTGGCATTAAATAACCCTGAAAGGTTGATATTCCATTAAACAAAGAAATCAAACCAAACCCTAAACTAAGATTAGTAAATGATAACTGAAAATATTAGTCACTTCATAAAAATTTTAATTATTTTATGCTGTCAACAAATAGAATTATAAATCCCTAAAATATCAGTTATTTTAAAATTAAAATCATATAATTTTGCCTTTCCAATATGACTCCATATGAGTGACAAGTAAAATTTCTTTATTTTTCCTTCAGATTATCAACATGAAAACTCTGAGTGGTAAATAATCACAAGGCTTTAAAGTAATATGTTTTGAAACAATCATTTTTTTGGTTTCGGAAAACGTAACACTGGGAGTTAATGAAAAATGGAATCTAAGGCAACAAAAGGGTTCACTGAAAAGTGAGGGAAAGAATGTTTGTATTAGCATAAATAATACCATTTCTCCTAAAACTTATCTCTCAATTTTTATGCATTTTTTTAATTTAAGAAATGAAATTACAGATATTAATAAAATCCACTTATACCTCTTAATACTAATAGCAAAAACTCATAATACAATTTACACATAAAAATACAGAAATTTGCCCAGTTTATTTGTATGTTAACTTGCTGAAAACCTGCCCTATAAACAGGAGGTGCTAATGGTGTAATAGTTATCTTCTTGGAAAATAGACAAGGCGAACCAAATTCAAATTCTGGATGTGGCTGTTTGTATTTCACATAGCACTAATACCCTTGGGAAAGGTATATATCCAACTACTCTCCCTCCAACTATGAGTAAATAGTAGGGCTGACAGGGCTCTTTAACCATGGCTAGGTAACCAGTCTAGCAGAAGGAAAGCTCTGAATTCAAACCTGTTAAACTCTACTTGACCTTGTGTCACTTCTTGCTTGTGCAGAGGGGTTGGTATATATATATATATATATATATATATATATAAGAAGAAGAGGCTACACAAAAAATACATAATGTAGGAAGTTAATCACAGTTATTAGAATAAATCAATTGCAACCAAAAAATACCAGATCTACTCTTAGTTTTAGTAGAGCCAGTTTAGTCAGTAGAGCATCTGACTCAGAATCATAAGATTCCAGGTTCAATACTGGTCCTCACCAACTCAGCAAATGAGTAGCATAGCTTGGATCTGTATAGTAAAGTAGGGAGCTGATAGTCGGTGTAGCGCTCCACCTCAGACACAAAAACAATCTCCTGGTTTAGCATTTGCAAAAAGGGAATAGACTCCCTTTCTATCTGGCGGATACCAACAAAGGGCCAACCCCATTGAGTGTGTGGTGTGAAAAGCACCCCTACAACTAAGTATGCAGGTTGAAAACTATTATCTGCATCCTTTACAGGCCAAAACCTTAAAAATATAATTCTCCAAATAGTTTCATTGAAGACAAGCACAGCAGACAACCTCTTTGCAGTAGCATGCTAAACAGTGTGACCCAGGGGGGTCGGGGGGCAAGAGCTCAGTTTGGCAACACCTCCAGTCTCCAATAAATATGGTTAAGATTTTTTCAAACCTTCACCTACTTTTAAATTCTACACATTCATAGTTCAGGAGTATAGTAGTAAAAGTTAGACCATTTCAGTGTTATAGCAATGCAAAGGGTTAGGGCGATTTTACACCCCCTGAAGGTGCACCCTTGAAAAGCTGTCTCTCCCAAACACCTTTGTTTCACCACTGCCTTTTTGTTTTTTGCTACAGTTTATTCACTAATTAATGAAAACAGTATATTTGGAGGTCAGTAGATAAGAGGTTAAATCTTATCCATATAATTTTTTATGCTTCTGTGTAGGGAAGCCATGCAACAAAACATTGATTAACTAAGGGTTAGAAATAACACCTTTTCCTGCCTCAAGGCTGGAGTCAATAAAAGATAAATTGTTAGATTGCTTTAAGCTATAACTAATTTATTTTTGTTGATAGATTTGTTTGTATTTTATTGCCAGTGAAGAACAGACTTGAAAAATAATATAAACATACTAATTTTCCAAATGGGAAAAAAAAATTGATTTATAAGATGATTAAGAATTAAATTTCAGCATATGTTCAAACTTTTTATAGTTTCCCAAGTCAGACATCATTACAATTCAGCTATGAAGATATAAATAGCATCTGTTTAGTATTATTTTTCTTTCCTAATTTTCCAAAATAAAATTGCAGCAGTTTTCCATGTGTAAAATCTTGTAAAAAGAAATACCAAAAAATACAGTTCAAATTTTATAACTTTCAAAATATCATCAACTAAATATTTAAATACTCGTATGTCCACCAGACTGTCAATATTTATATAATTTTGCAATTAAATATCAAAAATATTTCTTTACATCTTCAAATTTATATTCATTATTTCCTGAATATGAAACTAAATCTAAATAAGATAAATATAAAAGTGATCATCTACCTCGCCTCAATCCTAAAAATAAAAATAACTTTATTGCATAAAAACAACATTTATATATATATATATATATATATATATATATATATATATATATATATTTAAACATTTTCAAAATGGAAAAAAATGAATTATAAGGCAATTAAGAGATTGACTTAATTTCAAAAACAGTTGAGGATAAAATTATTAACGCCCCCCACACACACACACGCACAACTTAAATCTCCTTTTTGTTGAGCCACAGCACAAACCACTGTTGGCTTGGTTTCATTGTTTTAATGGCATATTAACATTCATGGGTTATCTAATGCTAAGCCATCCTTGTAGAAGAACAAATACTATCTAACCAATAACTGAGGGAATTCATACTTTCCCAAGGATATTAGTCCGAAATTGAGAGTAATAACATGACTGGAGTTTGAACTCACTTACTAAGATGACACAGTTCAGTACATTAACTACAGTACAAAGACTCTCCCAAAAACCATTGTTTTTTTTTTAACTTACTAATGTTCTAATCTTGTAAATTGAACAGTGAGGTTTATCCTCCAATATATACACAGTATAACAAATTAAGTCAGAGTTGGAATTGTCATTTGTGAAATGATCATGCCAAAAGCAAAACAAATTAGTCTAGACATGAGAAAAAGCAGAAGAAGGGTAAACAGAATTATCAAAGAATTTCCAAGTGTCAAGAATTGGAATAAGAAGTTCAACATGAGCCACATATTATAGAATAAGATTGACAGGAGTAGGAAGTGAAACATTTCAAATACTCTGGAAAGAAAACTAGCAAGAAAAGTGTCTAGAGACCCTAGAACAATTGCCAAGACACTATGACTTAGCCAAATTTGGAATTGAAGTCTTAAAGAAAGCAGTCACTAGAGGACTGCACAGGAATGGACTGTGGGGTCATAAACTAAGAAAAATTCCACTTCCGTAGAAGAGATACATCCAAGCCAGATGGAAGTATGCTTAGAAAAATGGTGATAAAGATTATGTATACTGAAGTCATGTCATTTGGTCAGATGAGGCAAAACTAGTGGCCTTTGGTTAAAGAGATGTTGCTTATGTCTGGAGAAAGAAAAGAGAGTTGTATTAACCAAAGAAGACAGTTCCAATAGTGAAACATGGTGGAGGAAATATAATACTGTGAGGATGTTTTAATGCATTATGAATCTTGTGAAGGTGGAAGGAAAGAAGGTTGGTTGGTTGTTTTACGGCATATCAACTGTCTTTTGATCCGTTAATATTGAATCAAATCATTTTTGATAAACAAAGGACACAGGTTGCTTAACTTGAGTGGTCACCCAATTAAGTATTAAACAGGGTCATTGCTGCTTAACTTTGGTGATCTAGTGGAAACCAGTACTTTCAGCCTGACTTGACCATAATAAAGGAAAGAAGAATATGAGTAAATTCTAAAAAAGAAAACCTAAAGCAGTCAGCAGCAAAATTTAATTAGAATTGTTTTGTCTTCCAGTGCATGACAACCACCCAAAGTATCCATCACTTCTGGTGAAGAATTACCTCCAGAAGACCAAAGTGAATCTTATTGACCGGTCAACACAAAGCTCTGCCTTAAATCTCATAGAAAATTTGTTGGTTGAACTGAAGATTAAAGTCCATGCCTGAAGACCATCAAATCTGGGGAGCTTGAAATATTTGCCAAATAAGAACGGGCTGTGATCCCTTAGGAGAAATACTTAAAACTTTTTGAAAAATAAATTAAATGGCTACAGACAGCTAATCAGCAAAAAGAATACACAATTAACCATCAGCAACAAGAGAGCCTAATAGCTTTGACCTTGGTATTTTTTGACTTTAATGAATTCATTTTGTGTGCAAAATTATGTAAACTTCCTAAATAAAATTATTTAGAAATACTGTGTTTAAAAACCATTACTATGTTAGACAGCAATTGGGAAAAATTTTTAAAAGAATTGAATTTTCATAAAAAAGTTTATAATTTGTATAATTTTCAAGTTAGACACAATTATAATTCAGCTATAAAAATATAAACTGCATTAGTTCAGTATTATTTTTTTCCTAATTTACTGAACTAAAATTGCTAGTATATTATTGATTTAATTTTTTAATTAATAGCAAATATTGTAAAATAGACATTGAATTGGGAGGGGGAAAAAAAAAGGTGTTGGACATTTGTCTTATTATGTCTCAGATTCAAGACTTCATTACTTATCTAATATATATATAATTATAAAAGGGGTTTATAATTTGCATTGTGTTTATATTGGTTTGGTAGTTGGTTTTGAAGGCTATCAGAGAAAAGATTTTTATCTCGAAATATTAAGAATAAATCACAGGTTAACAAATAACACCATAGTTACCTTATTTTTCTTTACACTTGCAATGTGATAGCCTTCAAAAACCAACCACCAAACCGATATATAATTATATATATTGTTATCATTATTTAATTTTGGTGCTTATCCAAAATAGGTTTGGTTTCTTTCTTTAATGACATATCAGCTTTTGTAGGTTATTCAATGCAATGCCAAAACCATCCTTGTGAAAGAATAGTAGGAGTACTATTTAACCCATAGCTGGGGGATGAGGGAATTCATACATTTCTCAAGGGTATTAGTCTGTAAGTCAACCTAATAACATGACTGGAGTTTGAACTCACTTGCTCCAATGTTGCAGTCCATCACATTAGCCATTACAACATGAGGACTCCCCTTCCCAGAATAGGATGTAGATGAAATATCTGAGATAATTTATAAAACAAATTATATATGAATGTAAGTATTGCATTCACCATTCAGATAAAACTAAATGTCCATCATTTGATTCATTTTATTTATGAATTGTTATGCACTCCAAAATTACACTGTGTGTCTTCTATGAACTAAAAGTCAGTCAGTTTCTTTTTTCAGGCTTTTTCTCTCTCCCCAATCCCAATCAAGGTCTTAGACTTGTTGTTTGCCACTCACCCTCCCAAGGTGTTGGTAAGTCACCTTTGACCTACAAGACAACCCTCCCCTAACCATGATGAAATCTCAGGAAGTCCTTGATTAGGAGTTGGTGTTGGGAGAGAGAAATAACAATTTAAGAAGATAAAAGAAAGGAAATGGCCAACTTTTAGCTGTAGAAGACAATTTTGGATTGCAAAACTAATCTATCTATCCATATATAAAGGGCAATTGTGTTTATATGTATGTCTGAAGGAAACTTCGAAAATAAAACAATTAACAACAAACTAAATATATATGCACATTAAATATCCCCAGGGCTTGGTTTTTAGCAAAAATTATAGAGATTTGATTTATATTGTGAAGATAATTAAAAAATAAAATTCAAATAATAACAGCATGGATTTTTTTTTCATTTAATATTTTAGATAGTACATATTAACATTTCTTTTCAGAGTAGCTGGATCAATGCAAGGTCTATTTTTTTACATGGGATTTAAATGGGGCATCCCACGAGGATTCAACTCACGATTCAGTAATAATGGATCTGCGGGACTAACTTTAAAAAATCCCCCTCTACCCAGGTGACACCGGGTAGCTGCTGCAAGTCAGAAATAAAATTAAAATAATGATAAACTTATCTCAATGGTGAAAGTGAATACAGTGCTACTTTATCTTATAAGTTTTTCAAATTATGAGCTGTCACTCGGTTGTTTCTTTGCTTTGTGTTAAGAGCTAAAATTTGAGGTACAAGCAAGCTTCAGATACACTTATGTTAAGGAGAGTACAGTGGTTAATCTGGTTAGAGTCGTAAGAAATGGACTCATCAACCAGAGTTCAAATCCTGGACGAAGCCACAGTTCCTATAGTGCTAATACCCTTGGGTAAGGTATGAATCCAACTATTCTCCCCAGCTATGGGTAAATAGTAGGGTAAACTGGGCTTTTTAACCTTGGTTAGGCAACCAATCTAGGAGAAGGAAAACTCTGAATTCAAACCTCTTAAACTACTAAGGCCTATTAGTAATTTATTTCAATTTATTTCATTTTAATAAGCTCACTAAAAACATTTAAGTTTCTAGGTTTATTACACCAAAGAAAAATATTATTAAAAAAAAAATAAATAAACATTATAAAATATTACTGCAGATAATTCATTATATTATAATGAAATTATAAATTTTTAATGAAAAAAATCCATGCTGTTATCATTTAAATTTTATTTTTTAATTATCTTCACAATTATAAATCAAATCTCTATCATTTTTGCTCAAAAACCAAGCACTGGGGATATTTAATGTGCATATATATTTACTTTGTCATTAATTGTTTTATTTTCAAAGTTTCCTTCAGACATACATATACACACAACTGCCAAAACATCCTCATTTTTTTTTTGTTACATTTTTGTAAATTAAAAAAATAGCACTGTATTTTATAATACAGTGCTATTTTTTTAATTTACAGAAATGTACCAAAAAAATGAGGGTGTTTTGGGCAGGGGTCTGGAATGGATTAATAGCATTTTAGTTTATTTCAATAGGTAAACTTGCACAAGTAAATTGAGTTATAATTTGAATGAATTAAACTCATAAGTCAAGGTATCACTGTATCACATTCCTATATAATATCATTGGTATCCTATTTTAGAAAAGCACCTTATTTTCTATATAGTCAAAAACATACCATACACATCATTTTTTTAAATATCTTTGCATAATAAACTTATTTTTTAATAAGAGAAATTAGATATATTTTAATTTTATTCATAAATAATGAATTAACTAATTTTTATATTGGTTAGAAAAAAGAAAATGTTTAAAAGTATTACAGACTTTTGAGAACAATTCATTTTTCTAAGAAATGCTATCATCTTAATTACTTTATTGGCAACACTTTTGAGCAAGTGGATTTCTTCTTTACTGCTATAAATGGATTTCTTAGTTATAATTGAACAGCTTACTTTGTTTAAAAACACAGCCTCAATTGCCCACAAGCTTCAAAGACTTGAAACACAAAAATTATATGTATAAGATATTCCAGTTTTACAAAGTCTTTGTGCAAGGAGATTAAATTGTTTGCAATTCACTTTCTTTCCCAACCCAACAGCACAAATTTCACTGACATTCTGAAGGACAATTATCTGAAGAGTGGTAATCAAAGGCAATATGAGTCACTCTGTGAAGTGAACCAAGTGAGCCACCATCTTGTGAATGATCTTATACTGATAGAAATTTGTTCCTGCTAACTTTGCCATGAACAAACAATTTGATTAAAACTTTGCTTCAACAATTCTATTATTATCACAAAGTAAAAAAGCTAACCCCATTCTTAAATCTTTCTCATAAGAAAAAAAAACAATTCAGAAATAGACAGATTCAGTAAAGTTCAAAGGAAAGTGTTAGCAAAAACCTATTCTCTATGTATGCATACTTAAACATCTTTTAATCTAATTTCCTTCTTAATTTTGAACATTTCAGAACCTTAAAATTAGTATTCAAAATTCACATCATATTACAGTAAATAAAATTCAGATGAATATGTCTTTATTCTCTACTTAAGAAAAATATAGTCCATTTGAAAAATATTCTATATATTTAAATATATAATTGGCCATAATTTTCCAAACAAACTTTATACAATGGTTGTAATAAGATATAATACAAGGTACAATGTACATATCTTATTATGATGGAGATTATGTAACTCTCTATCTGTAACAAAAACTATGTCACCACTGATGTCAGGATTTCCTTAGTTATTTATTCATATTCTCTATGATTATGTAATAGTTATTATTTAATCTTGATGAGCATATTATTCATTAACAATGTCTTTATTAAGGTTTAGCTGAGATAGATTTGCCACAAAACTGCCCATATTATATCTCTAAGAAATAAAGATTTACTTAGTATATGGTGGGAATAATTTGCATAATGATTTTAACAAAACTGGGTTTAATAAATAGTTATTTGCTGTTACTAATTTCTAATACTATCATGCTATCCTATATCTATTTTTAAATAGAAATCAATTAAAATAAAATTAAAATAAGTGTAATATTTTTATAATCATTCTTATTTAGTTTAGTTAGTCTTTTAATTTTATATGACATTAAAACTTGAATACTTGCACCAAGGGAACACATAATTTTGCAAGTATATATAATTCATATACACACACACACACACACATAATTTATATACATACACAGATACTAGATGACCCATGAACCTATTGGTTTTTCATTCTAACAGCAGTCCATGATTATACTTGTGTTTCTGTTTAGGAAGGAGTGAAGGATTTAAGTTAAAATTTCAAAATTATCTCTGTTAAATTCATAATTTGAATTATTTAAATAAATAATGTTATGTTTATAAGTAAATAGTGCTCAATATTGTGAATAGAGAATGTTTATCTAAGTTAGGGTAGCATGAACATGAAGTTAACAGCGCTTGGTTATTGACAGTTTCTTGCTATGTGATTCTCAAATCAAGTGCTTTTGATTTCCTATCCATGCTACCCTAACTTAAGAGAAGTTAAAAAATATATATACACAAATATATATTTATTTATCATTATCATATAGTAGCTCTATCACAAATATTGAGCACTCTCCTAATAATAACACAAATACCACTAACTCACCAAGTGAGATAGAGATAACCATAACTATTGCATATATATATATATATATATATATATATATATATATATATATATATACACACACACAAAATGATGATGTTAGTGATAGATAAAAATGACATTATGAAACCTTCATTGGTGACATGGCTGTTTTCGGGGGGGGGGGGGCTGCATCATGTGTATATCAAATTATTAGACTCTTCTGGTAATGTAGAAATACAATTTTATATTTTATAAATAAAATTCTAAAATTATTTAAAGGTAAATAGAATATTTTTTCTAAGTTCTTAGGGACAGAATATCTTTTATGTGAGAAACTGACAGATGTGTATCCAAGAAATATTGGCTTAAAGGAATTCTTAAATTCTTATTGGTTTGGGTAGATAAACTTTTTAAGTATATGTTTAACTATATGCATATATGAGAAATTCATTCATTTATTATAATTTATAACATCTAATTTTATATAAGCACAATTTAATTGCAAAATTAGTTCAATATTACAATCATTTTTAAAAGATACAGGTAGATGTATTTATTCAAGTGGAGTATGAAAAGTTCTCAGTTCAACCAAGAAAAGAATAATTATTTTTTAATTGAATCTTTTTGAAATTTGAAAAATGATGTGTCAAGTGTGTTGAGCCAATGGATGTGTAGAATAGCATTTATGTTTCATGCTTGACTTGGTTGAACTGAGGACTTTTCAGTGAGACACTTTAGAAATTGATAAGTTGGTTGGTTGGATTTTACAGCATGTCAACTCTTGCTGGGTTATTTTAGGCCAAACACATTTTGTTTTATTCATTCTTAATGAGTATGATGGATTTTTTTTAACTCATTTTTTGATCTATTTAATCCCATAGATGGAACCCTAAAAGGTACTACCATTCCAGGTCAGAGTGGACCTGGAAGTAATGGCAATGAAGAGGTACTCCACACTTCCCAGAGATCGAAAATTGGAACTTCACCATTCGATGCAGTTTGTCATACCCAGGACACAGAAATTTATAATGTATAAATATCAAAATAAAAAATAAAAATGTTTTTCTATCATATTTCATTGAATGCCATTTTAAAATATAAATCAGATAATATTGAACTGGCTAGCATTCTTAGTGGTACTTACTATGAAACTTTAAGAAACCTGAGATAAACATACAATTATTACAATAATAAATCAAAAAAGGTTTTCTGAATAATAAGTGAACTGACTCAATAGCCAACAAAAATACATGTGACACTGGGATGTCTTAGATCACCTTCATTATTGTGTAAGTCTGCACTTCTCCAAGGAGGCGGTAGTGGCAGACAGGAGACAAAAATTTAAATTTCAGGTTAAAGGTTGAATCGAGGCTGCCAGGTGATTACAGCTGATGAACAGGTCACTAACGACATTTACACCCAGGTGGAATAAGACATAAACAAACGGAGTGCCATTTCAGATAAAGGTAAAGAAAAAAAAAATTCTTACAATCTCTTTAAATGTTACCAGATTTCTGATACTTAACTGATGATCTTTTTATTATTCTAAATTTATTGATTTGCTTCTTTTCTTTTCCTTTTTTTATTTTTTTTTTTATTTTAAAAGCAAAGACAATAGGTTTGTTTTGTTTTTTTGTTTTTTTAACTTAGACAAATCAACTAGATTTTTCTTTTTCATATTCTATTGTTCTCAAATCAGAATTGAAAATTGCCTCAAATATTGATTTCAGGAAACTAACAAAAAAAAAACAGGCACCATATTTTAATCTATGCCAAATGACTGAATAAAAATTATTGAGATATTGTTATAATAATGGTTATAGAGAGAAGTTTCCATTCCATATATATATATATATATATATATATATATATATATATATATATATATATATATAGAGAGAGAGAGAGAGAGAGAGAGAGAGAGGTAGCACTTAAAATGGATATGTCAATATATATTGAAAATCATTTTTGTTTAAGTAATAACAAGTATAGAGACAACTTTATTATATTAATGATCTTTTAATCAAATTTTATTAAGAGTAAATATATTTGACAGTTAATATTATTACATTTAAATGAAGAAAATACAACTACAACTGTATTTTTAATATACCATAAAAATAAACTTAACCAAAGATGTGTCCAAAAGTAGACAATTAATTTCTTAGGGACATTCTAGATATAAATGTAATTTAAAGTTTAATACTTTCAATGTCATTACTTCATTTTTTTTATCTATAAAAAATGATTCCCAAAACAAAATTTAATTATTTTCCCACACAATGTTTTTTTAAAAAAAGTTCCTGCCACACATTTCTTACAGGATTTATAGAATATACAGATTTTTTAAACATGTTTATAAGTTTGTTGTTGTATTATTTTAGGCCAAGATTTTTTTTTACATTGATAAATATCTTGGTAATAATGTTGGCATTTTTATCAGATTACATAAAAAGGAGAAGCCATGAAAAAAGAGTTTCACTAATTCAATCTAACATTATCTCACTCCCATCGTCTAAAGAAACCTGAAGAGCAAATAATATTTACATAGCTGGAAATTAATATTACCTGTCACATAATAGTTGTTACATTTAATCTAGGAGATTTAGAAACAAATTTAACTATAAAAGGTCATAGGAAGTATATTTTATACTGCTTTTTAAAATGCTAAAAGGGTTTGTTTTACTGTTAATTTTTCTTTTTCCAATTGTTTTTTCACAGTTTCAAAAAATCTAAAAGATATAATCAAAAGAGAGGAACCGTTAGTCTATTTTAACATTTAAATATTGATCCCAATTTTGATTTTAAATGCAGATTAAATTTTTGTACAAAAAATATTTTCATGGGAATCAAGTAGTGCCTTTAATTTAATTTTGTAGTATCAGGTACACAACTAAGAAAATCCCATTTTTCATTTTTTATAAACTTGCCAATTTAATTAAATATATTAGTTCTGAATGATAACAACAAAAAAAAAAAAAAAAAACAATTGAAGAAAAGAGGCAAACAATAAAAAGAAATGAATGCTAAGAATAATATAATAATATGCTAATACTTATATTCCTTTCTATAAGCACATAATAATATCATAATCAAAAACATTATTTCTAGACTTAGTCTGAAAGTATCGACATCTAAAAATAAGACTAAGCCATTGTTAGCTAATATATAATCCCAGGTTATATTTCTGTATTTAAGAAATAGGACTTATACAGAACAGAATTTTGAGAAGAGAAATTAACATAGCAGAAATTATTCAAACAATTGAACATTTTCTTTGTATCCTTTTATGTTGTTAACATGTTTCAACTGATTCCATCAGCATTTGGGTGGCAGGTGTATAAATCCAAATGATACTTCTTTTTTTCTTTGCCAAAAAACGAAACAGTGACAGAATATGGTTAATATTAATGAATCTTCTCAAAGCTATAGACAATAGGTTATATATATACATATATATATACACACACATATATATATATATATATATATATATATATATATATATATATATATATATATATGTGTGTGTGTGTGTGTGTGTGTGTGTGTGTGTTTTGTATGCTACAAATTGTTCAGACAATTGAACCCTCTCTTTATGTTCTTGATTTTGTCAGATGAATAATAGATAAGTAGGATGGTCTATTTTTTGTTGTCTATCAGATTATATACCTGATGAATACTAAAAAATGGAGAGTTGAAATGTTGTCTTAACATTCAAAATACAAAGAAAAGGTTCAGTTATCTAAAGAATTTCTGGTTTATTCTATAATGGATCTGATTTTGAAGTTATTATACACCCTAAAAACACTTGAAGAAAAAAAAATACATATATATATATATATATATATATATATATATATAGATAACTTTATTGTTTGGTATTGAATGCTTGAAATATCTTATAATATGATACCATCCTATAACACAAAAATGAAACTGGGGAAAGACTAACTGTAAACATAATGGTGACAAAGGCAAATGTTTCATATTTTACAAGAAATAAAATGTGTTGCACTTTATTAAATATATAAAACTTGCAACATAAACTAGTAGATTTTTTAAAATGTATATTTAAAACTTTAATTTTCAAACAGGAATATTTAATTAAAGTAGAGTTTTAAAAGTACTGTGAATTTTTTCATTAAATTCACTAATACAGTACACAGCTTTCTGACAAAACACAACCAAGGCACCTTTTTCTTAATAGCTCTAATTTCTGTCTCTAATTATAAGGGTGGGCTGAAAATAAGGGTGGACTGAAAAGTTCATATGATGAAATCATACTGGCTGTTGATGACTTTTTTGACAAATGGGATCCAAGCATTGCAACACCAATGGAAGGAGTATATAAACTGCAAAGGAGACTATGTTGAAAAATAAACCTCATTTGGTGACATTCCATGAAAGTATCTTTGTCATCTCATGAACATTTCAGCCAACCCTCGTTTATTACTTTTAAAGTTGGATGTCTGTGTGTGGTTATTAATTAATTAATTAGTGAAATAGATCACTAATTAGGACTGAGCCTATTCTAATAGTGACCATCCCAAGTGGAATTTAACAGGTTTGAATTCAGAGTTATCCTTCTCCTAGACTGGTTGCCTAACCAAGGTTAAAAAGCCCAGTCTTCCTACAATTTACCCATAACTGGAGGGAGAATAGTTGGATTCATACCTTTCCAAAGGGTATTAGCATTATGTGAACTGTAGCTTCATCCAGGATTTGAACTCGGGTCAACAAGTCCATTTCCTACAACTCTAACCAGTACACTACGTGCCTCCAATTTATGTTATGTACAAATATTACATGAAATATTGTCAAAATGTCTGTTATGCATCTGTGAATTGTTATTTTTTACATTTCTCCTACATGTTAGCCAATCTAGTGATTCTTTACTAATGTGATTTTTTTAAAAATTTGGTTTAATGGCATATCAACCCTTGTGCGATATCTAATGTCAAATCTTATTTTTGTTATATATACACGTATGATTTGTTTATATAAAGGATTTTCATAAACTTCTTGTACATTAATAATCTAGTAAAAATAATGTTCATTAATTTCAAGTGTATTAATAAATGCTGGTGGTTGACCCTCAACCACTGCCATCTAGCACCTATATGAGAAAAAGGGGTGGGTGTTTGTGTTTGCCATAAGAGCAATTTGAAGAATATGGTCAGGACAATCATATAGGTACTAAGGCTTGACATGACCAGCTAACTGATCAGATGAGGCCTCTCTGGCTAATCATCTAGCCCAAGTAAGGGCCTAAGTAGAGTGTTGCATGTCACATGACCACTTAGTACCTGAGACCGCTCAGCCACCACAGTCCTGTCCTCAGCCATTACAAGTCAATATGCCCCATGGCCAACAGGTGACCACATTAAGAGTGTCTTACACCTTTGTATTCTACTACCTCGGATGACAGAGTGTTTTTGGAATAACTTATTCACATAGTTTTAAAAAATCAAATATTGTTTTGTTCATTTCCAGTTTTTAATGATCTTTATAAATAATTAATTCTTTGTTAATAGCTTTTATAATTAAGATGATTAATTATTCAAATAAAACCACTTTAAGTTCTGACACTGTTAACCACTTGACCTCTTGAAGTTTTTAGTCTTAATTCAAATTTACTGTCTGAAAACTTTTTCCTATTTGTTTTTGTTCTCATCAAAAACAAAATAATTCAAAAAATATCCTTCACCCATTTTTGTTTTAAAAAAATTATGTAAGCTATCACCATTTTCACCCAGACCCGAGAAAAATTTTTGACAATAAGGTAAAATCAGGTTAGTTTGTAGGAATTTGGATGCATCCATTGTTGCCTATCTAGAATACCAACTCGATGGCAAGTTTATGCTGCTACACTGGTAGAGATTTTCTTCATCAAGGCAAGAGAACCCAGTCTATTCTTCTATTGGTTCATGTCTTAACCAAAGGCATTAGTGAAACACAGGCAGCCATGTCAAGTCATATTTTCTATTACACCACATGTGCCTATCTATATATTATTATTATTATTTCATGTTTCTGTAAGTAGATTTTTAAGAAATGAGCATTTATAGTTGTGTATTAGTAAAATGATTGATTTAAGCATTAAATAGATATTAATAACATATCTCAATATCAGTTATGAATGAAATTTTTTAACCAATTAAATTTCATTCACATATATGTTTGAAACACTTCACATTTATATATATATAAGAATGTTTCTGGTATGTACATGTTGACTTATAACTCCAAAAAGAGATCTCATTCTGATTTGAAATTTCGCAGACACATGTTTCTAACTAAGAAACACACAAAATTTGTTTTTTGATTTTTACTAATTAAGTGATATAATTTAATAATTAAACAAAAATCAACCAATTTCTAGAACTCTTCACAGTAAGGAAAAATAAAGTAAGGAAAAAATGGGTAAAAAGGAAATGAATTAGACTATTACATTTCACTTTGCCTCAACAGGCTAGGTACTCTCTCTTTTACCCAGTCTCTCTCTCTCTCATGTGTTCATCTCTCTCAAATAAAATTATATTCTAAAACAAATTTAGGATTACATTTTTACAAATAATATTTTAAATGTAAACAAAAAAAGCATTTCCTAAAAAAAACATTGTAATATACGAATTCTCAGCGATTCTTTTGATTTAATAAAATATATTCCTATTTATATATATTATTTTTAACCAAGTGAACAGAGAGAAATTGAGGGGAAATATATATGTATAGGCACAAGTAGTGCATGTATATATATATATATATGACGGATGGCATGAACACATTTCAACATTTAAGACTGACCATATATGTGTCCTGTGTGGCAGGGCCTGCCTGTTGGGGGCTGGGCTTCTCAGTCATGTACAGTCGCATGCTAGAGGAAGCCAAGAAAGTGGTTCATGTGTGACAGGGAACATAAAAACAAATTTGGACCAGTGGGCCCTTTGCGTGCTCACAACCGAACTACTTGTAGAAATGGCCTTCTTCTGTGAAGAAATGGCAATCACCATATATATATATATATATATATATATATATATATATATATATAAGTTAGGGTAGCATGGACATGTAGTCAATGATGCTTGATTACTGACAGTTTCTTGACTATACAATTTGGTTTGAAAATCGCATAGGCGAGAAACTGTCAGTAACCAAGTGCAAATTGACTTCATGTCCACACTACCTTAACTTAGATATAAATGCTCTATCCACAATATTGAGCACTATTTACTTATAAATATCCATTGGCACAAGTGGTGTGTGTGTGTGTATATATATATATATATATATATATATATAGTAATAGCATAATCTTTACAGATCATTGCCGTCCCTCACAATCCTATAACTCCACCACCAGAACCTTTCCTCTCATGAGCCCTCAAATGACTCATCAAACCCATGGAAGATCCACAAAGGTTGATGCAAATATGATATAGGAGGGACATCCTTCTCATTGAATCAGATGATAAAATTTGATGCTTATGCACCACCATATGTCTTTTAAGTCAAGAAGCTGACTTATATATATACATACATACACACACACACACACAGAAGTTAAATGCCCAGTTTAGAAAATAGACTAGTGTCTTGGAGTACAAGAATCAGGTTATAGCAAAAGATAATTATAATCCGTTATATAAACACAGATGTTTATTAAATTTGTTGAGTACATATAACTCAAATATAAAACAAATCATAGACAAAACATATGTACCAATTGTTGAATATCTTAAATTGAAATGTTGAAAAATCATTATATATAAACCTTATGGCAATTCATACAACAGATGGCAGTTGAATTGTTAGCCTTAAGTAATGGAAGTCAAAGTTCCTCATGGAAATCAAGAAAACTGATTGAAAAAACAAAAAGTGAATGTTTAACAGAAAGCAAACATTGAAGAATGTCATATCTAAACTGTTTAAAATGCTATAAACCTTTTAGCAATTAATATTTTCCCCAGATAAACCTTACAAAAATAATTTTCAGCACAAGTGAACAATACAGCAACAATGCACATTTGCAAAAATGCTTCTCTAATAATACCTAAATACATTAATGTCTTAAAAATAATGTGGATTCTATGATGTAAAAATACTTTTACTCATCCTGAACAACAAAAAGTGTTGGTAGATCATTGAAAATATCCCTTTTGCAAATAAATGTTTATAGATTATTTGGATCCAGACGTTATTACAAAGTTTCTTAAGTTTGGTTCAATTTTATATAAAAATTGTCTGAAATTTTTTCCCTGGTCATGGTCCACAATCATTGGTTATTTTTCGTGAGTAGAATCAAGATGTTTATTTTTTTCTTCAAAATCCAGTGAAACATTTGGTTTTAATATCTGAGATGCTTTCTGTCCAAAATGGAGAAAAAGTTGTGAATATTTATAGTTTTTCTATGATATTTTAAGTTAGATTATTTAAGTTTAGATTATCTTGTGTTTATGATGCAGTGAATATGGTACCAATGTAACCTTGTGTAGCAAAGGAAAAAGCCATGTATACATTAAACATTAGTGAAATAGATCACTAATTAGGACTGAGCCTATTCTAGTAGTGACCAAGGGCTTTTTAGACCAGTGAAATAGATCACTAATTAGGACTGAGCTATTCTAGTAGTGACCAAGGGCTTTTTAGACCAGTGAAATAGATCACTAATTAGGACTGAGCCTATTCTAGTAGTGACCAAGGGCTTTTTAGACCAGTGAAATAGATCACTAATTAGGACTGAGCCTATTCTAGTAGTGACCAAGGGCTTTAGACCAGTGAAATAGATCACTAATTAGGACTGAGCCTATTCTAGTAGTGACTACCCCAAGTGGAGTTTAACAGGTTTGAATTCAGAGTTTTCCACCTCCTAGACTGGTTGTCTAACTAAGGTTAAAAAGCCCAGTATTCCCTACTATTTATCCATAGCTGGAGGGAGAGTAGTGGGATTCATACCTTTCCTAAGGGTATTAGCACTATGTGAATTGTAGCTTCATCCAGGATTTGAACTCACGCCAACAAGTCCATTTCCTATGACTCCAACGATTACACCATGCACCTCTACTGTTAATAGTAGTATAACATTTTTTAGTTATTGAATACGTTTGGTACATTAGTTAACAAACTGAAGGTTATTCTATTTACTATAGGTTTTTTGTTTTTATATTTATAAATTCTATTAATTGTAATCATTTTTTAGTTAATGTTCCAGATTATGCATACATTATTGTCAAGTATTTTTCTAATGTTGTTTGAAACAGAGTAACCTTGCATTTTATGTTGATTCTAGGGAGCAAATTTTGGATTATTTTGATATAAAATTGAACCAAATTTAAGAAGACAAGATAAAAATCAATAAAAACTGCTAAAAAGAATCTTGTGTTTTTTAATGAAACATGCTTAAAAGAATGACTACTGCCTATTGATAGATAATACAATGTGGTTTACATAAGTTGAATTTGTATCTAGCTATCTGTATAAATATGAAAATAAGTATTAAATTTGATTGGTAGATTTCTCCTTCAATTGAACATTTTAAAGTCAAGTTTGATTGTTTGGACCATATGACCTTTAGGCACCCCTTTTTGATCTCGATTCAGAAGGACATGTTTTTCATTTACATCGTCAATATCCAGTTGTTGTTTAACGGAGGTTTTTTTAAATTATAAAACTAACCCCTAACCCTAACAAACAACCGGGTATTGACAGTGTAAATGAAAAACATGTCCTTCTGAATCGAGATCAAAAAGGGGTGCCTAAAGGTCATATGGTCTAATTGTTTTATATAAAAATAGAAGAACAGATATTACACACTGATCTCAAACAAGCAACCAAATTACATGATTACAATAAAAGATTCATTTAGATTTTCACTCAATTTCTGTCTGTTCACTTGGGTTAAAGATAATTCAAAAAACTATTTTTACACACACAGTACTTGATAACATACTTTAATTCGTGTCTATTTTCTCTCTGTATATATCAGGCTGATTGGGATAAGACCATCTCTAAAACTACTCAATATTTCAAGATACTTCATTAGGTTTCCATTTTTTAAAACTTGATATTTGAAAGACTTAAAATAGGATTTTAGAATTGCCTGATAGAAGAAGAAGAAGAAAGAAGAAGAAAAAGAAAAAAGAAGAAGAAGAAGAAATATCAGTGAATTAAACAAAATGAAGGAGCAAATATACTTTAAAGCATTGAAACAAAAAGCCAAAGGATTAGTTTAAACTTTTTCCATCTAAGTAAAAGTCATTGGTGTGGCCTAAAGTCGATATCAGCCAGACAGCGAGGGAGTCTATCCCCTTTCACTAATGTTAGACCAAGGAGATTGTTTTTTTTGCATCTGAGGTGGAGCACCATACCTACATCAGCTCCTCACTTTACTGCACAGATCCCTGTGCTACTCATACGCTGAGGGCCAGTATCGAACCAGGAACTTTGTGCTTCCCAGGCGGACACTTTACTGACTGAGCTAATATCGGCAATGTCCTATTGTCACTATCAGCCAAACAGCAAGGAAGTCTATCCCCTTTTTGCTAGCACTAGACCAGAGAGATAGTTTTGCTGAGGTGCAAAAAGGAATAGGAGGAAGAACCACAACACAATGCCACTGTAGCGTTAGTTTCGTATTTGCCTGGTGGAGTTGTCTGCCCAATTTAGTTTGCTGGTGCCCGCTAGGGGGCTATAGTATTTAAGCGCCGGGTTCAAACCCTTTCGGCCTCTTTTCCTGCCCAGTAACTATGAGCCACATGGAGTAGACACGGTCTACTCCTTCTCGTTGGGGCTTTTGGCCCCACTTACATTACTGTAAGTTCTTCACACAGCATGGACTATCCCTAGTCTCACGTCTGTACTTTTATATGAATGTTCTTCATGAATGTGTCTTCATCTTTGTTTATGTACCCTTTTACCTATGTACTTTGTATCTCGTCATATCCATGTGCAGTATTATATTAAATGATTTGTCTGTTAATCTTCATCGGAGTTTTGCATATCAAGTGTATAACTTTGCACCATTCTTACACCACCAAACCTTCAACTGAAGCCGCTGTGACTGTAGTATCATATGCAAATGAGATAGACTATAAAAGTAGCTTGCCTCAGTAGCAAGACAGAAGGCTACTATCTTTACCTAAAGATAAACATATGTTCCCAAAATTGATTGACTTCACAGTAATATGGCATTGCTGATTACAACTTTAAGTTCCTTAGAGGACCCAGATTTTGTTGAAACTTGGATAAACGTATCTTCCTGAGATTCATTGACTTCACAGCAGTGACCATGTCTGTTTGTCCTGCATAGGTTTTATCAGCCCCGAACAAGCCTGCAATCAACATGAACCACCCCCTTAATCATTGTTCACAAAACCAAGCTATGATGAATCTATGGCAAATAGATGTCTCATTATAAAAATGCAGTGAACCTTTATTACTAATCAAGATGACCTGTGAAACTATTGGACCACTGCACTTAATCTTTGTTCACGAAGCCAAGCTTTGATTTTTTTTTTTTTTTTCTTACTTTTTACCTTGGGCTAGACGGCGGTCAGAGAGGCCCCCTCCGATCAATCGGCTGGTCACGTCAAGCCATCAAGCTATATGATTTTTCCAACCCTATTGCCCTTATGGCAAGCCCCAACCCCTTTTTATCATATGGGTGCTAGAAGGCGGTGGCTGCGGGTCTGCATGTCCTGGGAATGACGTTAAACTCTATCTGATGGTGAGGTTCCAGTTTTGGAGGTTTGGGGAATGTGGAGCACCCCTTCATCACCATTGCTCCCTGGTCCACTCTGACCCGGAATGGTAGTACCTGTTAGGGTCCCATCTATGGGTTAAATAGAAAAATGTATTTATAAAAAAATTGTATTATCCATTAAGAATTGATTTATTTCAAAACTTTATTGGCATTAAATGACCCACTGAGGTTGATATGCCGTAAAACAAAACAAACCAAAATTTTCTTACTTTTAAGGATTTATACTTCAAATATTGTCAAATAAAACTAATCTAAAATTAATGCCAATATTATAAAAAGTTCAGATAAAATCAGTCTGAGCCTTTTGAAGGAGAATAACAAATGTTTATATTCAGTTCTTACAAATATTATCAGTAATGATAGAACCCAAGAGGCAACATTCCTGTTTATACTAAATACAAATTTCAAAAAAAAGAAAAGAAAAAAAAAGAATATTCTTTGCATTAAGTAAACAACTTGAATTTGTTTGAATGAATGTGAAAGAATAAGCAAAGCAACTAAATACACTGAAGCCAATGGCTGATAATAATAAAGATACATAAAAAGAAAAAAAAGGAAAAACTGTTTCCTCTGGAAAGTCTAAAAGATGGAATAGGAAAGACAAATAGAAACAAAGAATAAAAAAAGCAAAGATCTTTGTCAAAAAGGGAATAGTTAATGCTAGATACTTTCACTTTGTTGACCTAACAAGGAAAATCAATTCCTATAGGCTGGATAAAACAACCACCAAATGCAAAATATCTTTGAATATTACATACACATATACACATACAAAAATATACAAGATACATACTTTATAATTGGATGTACTGGTATGTATGTGTGTGTATATATGTGACTCGGTGTGTATATATTTATATATGTAGAAAATAGAAAAACAAAAAAAAGATGAATTTATTCTTGATGGTGAAGTTGACATTAAATCGTTTCGGTTTTTATTAAACCTTCATCAGGACATTAGGGTAGAAAAAGTGTTGTTTGAACAGTGATGGATTTTTTTTTAAATAACAGATGAGAAAAGTGTATACAGAGAAAGGTTTATAACTGTTTGCCAGGATTCCTTTTTGAAAATTGGGACCATATGACCTTTAGGCACCCCTTTTTGATCTCGATTAAGAAAGGACATGTTATTCATTTACACTGTCAATATCCAGTTGTTTTAACAGAAGATTTTTAGATTTAAAAAAAAAATTATAAACCTAACCCCTTACAAACAACCGAATATTGACGGTGTAAATGAAAAACATGTCCTTTCTTAAGGATGAAAATAAAAAAGGGGTGCCTAAAGGTAATATGGTCTGAAAATTGTAACATGATAGTGAGGATGTTTAAAATATATGACATATTATAGATACAATAGATTAAAAGATGAGAAAAGTATCGTTTGAATTTTTTTGAAAGTTAGAAGAAAAGTAGAGTCAAAGGAAAAAATAGACCATATGCAATTAAGTTTGGTATAAATCTTATTAATATCGAATGCGTGTATTATATTACCATCTACGTTTTTTTATATTATTAAGTAGGTCAATTTTATGTATATAAACGTAATAACCATGAGGATACACAAGAGGTTAGAACTAGAATAAATTTAATTCATAAAGATAAAAGTGTAATTTTTTATGGAGAGATGATTAATTAAAGTTTGGTATGTTGTAGCTATTTAGAATTAATTTACCTAAGAAAGGGGATAGATTGAAAAACCCTGGTCATGTGTAAACAGAGCGAAATTGCACCGGCCTCAAAATATATTGATTTTTTGTTATGGATATGAGCTAATATTGTAGCATCCTTAAAATTAAAGTTATGATTAGCTTCAGATATATGTTGGAAAAGTCTGTTGTTCAAGTTACCTAATCTAATATCGCGTTTGTGCTTATATAGACGTTTTTTTTAAGGTTTCTGTAAGTCTCACTGATATATTTTTTATCACAGTCTTTGCATGGGATTATATATCATACGTATCCTCATAGTTATGTTCATATACATAAAATCAAACTACTTAATAATATTAAAAAATGTAAATAGTAATATTAAACACATTTGATATTAATAAGATTTATACCAAACTTAATCATGTATGGTCTATTTGTTTTCTACTGTCAGATTTATTTCCATATTTTACTCCCATATATATATATATATATATATATATATATATATATATCATGGTCTGAAGATTACATAGGTGAGAAAATGACAGTTAACAACTACTGTTGACTATTTCTACATATATATGTATGTATGTGAGTGAGTGTGTATATACACACACACACACATATATATATATATATTGTGGTCTGAAGATTGCATAGGCAAGAAACTCAGAGTTACCAAATGAAGTTGATTATGTCTACGCTATCTTAACACACATAAAAACAGACACACACATACACCAGTGAGTATGTGTACCTCATAGATAAAAACATACTAACAAAAATAATACATATCCAATTTATTTCTAACAATTTTATCCTTCATATTTTTTTATCATTCTTATAATCTATGATTTAAGGAAGCATCACGTTAGTTCAAATCTCATCAAAAACTAATTCTTTATTTTAGCTCCATGCTACTTTTTAAAAATTTCTACAGAAGATAAAAATGACCTGAGCATTATTATGATAAGTATAATTCTGTATTAAGATTAATTAAAAATAACATTATTATTAATTTTTGATTAGTGTTTCTTTCATCTTAATTTCAAGATAATCGTGATCTATGATCATTAATAAGCAGCATGGATCCAGGATTCAATTTTTTAATTACTACTCCTTTCTAATCACTAATCCTGGAAGGATGAATCTGGAAGTCTCTATAAAAAAACAACTGAAATTAAGATGAAAGAAATACCAGTCAAAATTTAATAATACAAAGTGTATTCAAAAAGTATTGAGACTTTGTATTTACCAAGACAGAAATTAATAAATGAGGGAATCATTAACCTTCTTCTAACTAATCCTCCTGGTATTTAACACACTTATTCCAGCAAGATTTCTATTGGTTGAAACATGTCTGAAATTTGCCTTGGTGTGAAGCTGAACTGTTGTAATTTTTTAATGTTCTTCAGATCTTCAAATTTCTTTCCCTTGAGATGAATTTTTCATTTAAGAAACATGAAGGAACCACATAGAGCTGGGTCTGGTGAACAAGAAAAGTGCTGCACTTTCACAATCCTGTGTTTTGCAAAAAAAAAATTCATTCAAAAAGTATTGAGACTTGCTTCATAATTTTTATTTTTATTCTAATTAACAACAACTTTCTAGACATCATTACTTATGTTAATTTGAATTTTAAAATTTACGAAATTTAAAGTTTCAGTCTGATACATGTTTTTAAAAATCCTACCTCATAACTGATAATTCTTCATAAGATAATAAAAATATTCTAAGTAATGTCTTTTCTGTTTGCATATGGTGACAGTGTATACAAAACTGGCAGTTATTTATTGCATTCTCAAATTATAAGGATATCTTCCCTAAATCTACGAGGAGTTATAAAACAACCATAAAGTAGAAAATAAAATACAAAACTATTTGATCTATGCATCTGAGTTGGCTGCTTTTTACTGATGCTTTATACCCAATTTAACAAGCAACTTATACCCAACTATGTGTATGCATGAAATAAAAAGAAAAGAGTTGTTTGTGAGGTTACATAGATAAAATTGCATCAACAAAATACTAGCTGAAGTACCTGTCTATGGCCAGGTAAAAGGTCAAAACTTGGATTGCAATTACTTATAATGATATTAAATGATTCCTTATTAGTTATAAACTGATAAGTGTTGTTTCCATCAAAGTAAAGTTACACAAAACACACACATATAATATATATATATATATATATATATATATATGAGAGAGAGATAAATAGATACCAACTCCTCCACACGAGCAGGATGTGACACAAGGTCAATTTCTTAAGTGGAGTTTAACAGGTTTGAATTCAGAGTTTTCTTTCTCCTAGACTAGTTACCTAACTAAGATTAAAGAGGCCTGTCTGTCCTACTATTTACCCATAGCTGGAGGGAGAATAGTTGGATTCATACCATTCTCAAGGGTATTAAAGCTATATGAAATGCAAACAGCCTTGTCCAGAATTTGAAATTGTCTCGTTGTGTCCATTTTCTACGATGTTAACCATTACACCAGCATATATATATATATAGTCTCATTTCTTTTATATTCTATGTAGTTAATGTTGTTCTTTTAAAAAAATTGAGTTTTATAAATATTTTATATTTTGAGTGATACTTAAGACATTTATCAATTTAAAGCATTTTTGTTTTTTGTCTTAAGTAACAAATAAAAGTAAAAAGTAAAGCCAGCGGGGCAGCCTAATGTCAGTATTAGCCAGACAATGAGGGAGTCTATCCCCTTTTCACTAGCACTAGACCAAAGAGATCATTTTAGCATCTGAAGTGGAGCTCCACAACTACCATCAGCTCCTCTATGCTACTCATACACTGAATTGGTGAGGGCTGGTATTGAACCAGGAACCTTGTGGTTTCTAGTCGGACGCTCTACCGACTGAGCTAAACCAACCATATAAGTAACGAATAATATTATATATTTATTTTACATTTCTGAAGAACTATTTATAATGTTTAATTTAATGTGAATAACTATTATAGTAAGAAAAATAGTTTATTAATTTTTTTTTCTTAAGATTAAATTCTATATGATTATTTATATTTCACAGCAACATAGCTTCCCACCGGTTATTTCTGAGATGTAATTGACCCAACTTTAATTCTTCCTTTTGATTCTTATCTCTTATCTCCCTGAACCTTTTGATCTTCCACTTCATTTTTTTTTCTTCCCCTCACCATATTCTTCTCCTCACCACAAACTCTTATTCAAATTTGGCACACTTGATAGGAATTTGGATATATTCATTCTATATCATCTAAGAAACCACTTAATACAATTAGTTTAAATCCAGAGGTTCACTCTTAACCGTGTTTCCTCAAAATTTTATCTTTTGAAATACAAGTTTGTTCCACCAATCCCAAACACTAATCTGTTAAATTATTTGATCCTAATTTAAACCAGCTTACACCAAACTTAACAGTCATGTGATCAAAATAGCATATATAAAAATAATAAAATTTCATGTTTTTCATGTAAATCAAGATAATTTATTCTTAGAATATATATATATATATATATATATATATATATCATTGGCAATTCAGTCTCGAAAGACTATGATAAAAGTTTTTGTGTGCCCCGGAGGTTGCAGCCCCTCCTGTGACTATGAAATCCTATGTTTGAGAAACATTCTCGACCACAGATTTTGCATTTGTAGGTTGTCCCTGTAGATGATGATGTCCTGATGCTTTGTTGCCGTTGCTTTCTTATGGACCTCTTAGCTTCATGATGTTGTATCAGGGTGAATTCTGACGTGTACAGGCCTCTATGGAGATTCTGCCGCCACCGAGGGCGGTCTTGAGCCAAATTTTCCCAGCTGGAAGGGACAATGCCAAAGCACCTGAGATCATTTTTGCAGACATCCTTGAATCGCAGTAGGGGGCGACCAATCTGTCTTTTACCAGATGTTAGCTCTCCATACAGGATGTCTTTCGGGATTCGTCCATCATCCATCCGACGTACATGACCCAACCATCGGAGACAACGTTGTCTCAGTAGAGAGTACAGGCTGGGGAATTGAGCTCTCTCTAGGACTGCTGTGTTAGTGATCCTGTCCCTCCAGGTAATGCCCAGTACACGTCTAAGGTAGCGAAGGTAGAAGGTATTTAGCCGCCGCTCTTGGTGGGAGTATAAGGTCTATAATCATTAAGGAACTTTGGATTAAAGCTTCTTTTCTCATGAGGAACAATTTTTTAACATTAAAATCATATATATATATCAACCCCCTCCATATGAGCAGTATGTGACACAAGGTCAATTTTTTAAGCGATGTTTAACAGGATTAAATTCAGAGCTATTGGTTTCCTAGACCAGTTAAAGATCCCAGTCTACCCTACTATTTACTCATAGCTGAAAGGAGAATAGTTGGATGCATACCTTTGCCAAGGGTTAACTGCTATGTAAAATGCAAATAGCCTCACCAATTATTTATATAGATTTCAAGGTCAAACCTTGAGGATTCCATTTCCTATAATAATAACCATTACACCTAGCACCTCCAAATTAAAATCTTGTAGAATCAATAAGTATGCCTACCAAATTTGGCCGTCTTATAGAGGACAGACAAATTCTTCCCAATTATTTTTATAGATTTCAAAGTGAAACCTTAAGGAGAATACACATCTAGAAGCGTTTTCACATGTAGTGATTCATATAATGCTTGACACAGAAACATTGTTGCTGGTGAGTGTTCCTTCAGGTATACATTTTTCAAAAAAAAGCTAAACAGATAAAGAAACAATGTTCTTGTGTAATCCTGAATAATCTTGGATAGAAATAATAAATGATAGTTGTAAACTTTGTGCTTCTTCTAAAAGGAATGTTAATGCAGATAACTCATAGGTAACATTAATGGAGGCAACAGAAATATTTCAAGTCTGGTGCACAATCACTTGAGTTATTCCACACAAATGCTCTTCTTGGTAAAGGGATATACCACAAAACTCCATAACACAACTACTCAGGATGAGATCCCAATTAAACTAAAAAAAAACAACAAAAAAATACTTGCCAACTTACTATTTTATCATTTAATCTCCTCATAAGTGAAAATAAAATGGAGAAACACTTTATCTAACTGGTAAAACGAAAGTCTTAAGATAATAATGATATTACTGATGACTTTTATTAATTATAGCATACCAATGTTATCAGTCTAGCCATAACAGTGATGTAAATATCAATGTCTATCCAAAAAATTCTTATTCCAAATTAGTTATATACTAGCAGAGGTACCTGACAATGCTCAAGAAAAAGATAAGAGAAAATATTTCAATGAAATAATTCTTATACATATATCTGCAAGTTTCTATAAATATAGAAATATGAATAAGGTAATTTTTGTTGGAATTTCTCAGAAGATGAATTATCATTATTCACTAATATACTCAGACTAGTGTCCTCATCTTGGTTGTTTGTTGTTATACTCACAACATTTTTACTATTATATATATTTATCAACCCCTCCGCATGAGTAGGATGTGACACATGGTCAATTTTTTAAGTGTAGTTTAACAGGTTTGAATTCTGAGTTTTCCTTCTCCTGGACTGGTTGCCTTATCTATGGTTAAAGAGTGCAGTCTGCCCTACTATTTGCCCTTAGCTGGAGAGAGAATAGTTGGATGCATACTTTTCCCAAGAGTATTCATTAGTGCTATGTGAAATGCAAACAGCCTTGTCCAGGATTTGAACTTATGTTGCCGAGATCGTTTCCAACAATGATAACCATGGCACTATGTGTCTCCATATTTTTATCATTCTACCCTGCTTTCTTCAAGGCTATGTCATAGATGGTAACCTTCTAGGAATTTATAGGAAAATGGTGTAGTTGATATAAGTTATCTAATGGTTATGAGTTCAATCCCTGTGTCAAGCAGTACATGAAAAGTCATATAATCTGGTTCAGTAAAATAATCAAGTGACATTTTAAGGACAAATTAACTTGGAAGAATTAACTGATATGAGATATGAATTAGAATAATCCATCCCTATATATTGAATAAAGAGTTCAATTCAAAATTCCTAGAAGGTTACCAATTATGATAGACATCTGAAAAAGGTCAGTGGGTACAATGGCTAAAATATTGTGACTATAATAACAACCAAAATAAGGACACTAATCTAAGAACATCAGTGAATAATAAAGAGTAAGACATAATTACACAACAAAAAGAGTTTTATATAAAGAAAAATTCTGATTAGTTTTGGAGAGCCTTTAAAATAGATATGCAAATATGTATATTTCTCTCCCACTACTTATTCATATAGGCCAGTTTAGCTCAGTTGGTAGAACATCTAGTTAGGAATCACAAGGTTCCAGGTTCAATACCAGTCCTCACCAACTCAGTGCATAAGTAGCATAGCTTGGCTAATCTCATCTATGTGGTAAAGTATCCGAGAGCTGACAGGAGGTGTGGCACTCCATATCATATGTGAAACAATCTCTCTGGTCTAGCACTACCAAAAGGGGGATAGACTCCCTCGCTGTTTAGCTGATACTGACAATAGGCCATTCCGTTTACTTACTCATGAACATCCAACATATAGTTGTGTGAAAAAATACAATCTAAAGTAAAGTCAGTGGAGTGACCTATTGTCAGTATTTGCTGGACAGCGAGGGAGCCTATCCCCATTTCACTAGTGGTAGGCAAAGGAGATTGGTTTTGTGTCTGAGGTAGAGCGCCACACCTATTATCAGTTCCCTACTTTATTGCACAGATCCAAGCTGTACTACTGTACTACTTATGTGCTGAGTTGGTGAGGGCCAGTATTAAACCTAGAACCTTGTAGTTCCTAGGTGGATGCTATATCGACTGAGTTAAACCAGTCCTTGATAAAAACATGATCTAACTAAACATAATCCAAGTAAAAAAAAAATGTTACATTTCATATCAAAATTTTTATCTCATTCTATTTGTCCAGAAAAAAAGTATACTTTGTCATCTGATGACCTTACATTGGACATTGGATTCCAATGTCCAAAGTTGAGTCATTATCCTTATAAAAAATCATGTTTCTTAAACTTTCCAGTCAACTTTTAACACAAATGCACAAATTTTGGCATACTAATACAGATTTGTTGCTTAATTTACTCCATTGGATTTGTTTACTGCTTTTTTTCCCATAAGAATTCAAAAGTCAGAACAAGCTTTCATCTTTTCCTTTTCTGATCATCAGTTATTCAAACATAACAAGTTTTGCTTCATTTCATATCAAATCAATTTTATAAAGAGAAATAACAACCTTCACTTTTTTAGAGTCCATTTTTAGCTTAGAGTATAAGTCCTCCTCTGAACAGTCATTGTTATATATCGTGATAAATCTGATTATCCAAGTAATATAGAAATCACCTACAATAATCTTGGCAACTAATCAGTCCCTCAAAGACATTCTATAACATTATTTTTACAATATTGGATCTGGATGAATATTTCCCATACTTATCAGGGTACTATGCAAAACTTTTGTTTCATTTCATATCAAATCACTTTTATGAAGAGAGATAGCAATCCAGAGTTCATGGAAATGACTTACTTGCCAGTGCTCATCTCCTAAGTAACATACAACTGGTTATACTGAGTTACATGGTACCAACAGCAAAGAACAATTCTTGACTTGACCTATAATTTAATGTCCAAGATAGATTGTCTATCAGGTTAATTGGTGATGCCTGTCTCCTCTCCAAGTAACAAGCGACTGGTTGTGCTGGGTTATATGGTACCAATAGCAAGAAACCATTCCTAATTGTCTAGCACTTAAAAAAAAACTATTTTTAAATTGATTAAAAAAATGACAATTTTACTTTGCCTTATAGATTTCAATTCTACAATTCAATTATGCTATTATTAGATTTTTGAAAAATAACTGTGGGTTCAACATTCATTTATTCATTTCTCATTATCATCAACCAAAACAAAATCTTTGTGGACTTTTGGTATGGTTGGTTTTAGGGCATCTCAACCCTTGCTGGGTTATTTAATGCAAAGTCAGTCTCTTTTTTTTGTTGCAGGTAATTACATAGATTTAAATAACTATTCTTATTTAATAATCATTTGCAAACAATTATAACTTCAAATAATATTCTTATTCTTAATATAAATAATTTACACACATGGTTTTAAGTGACTCTTCTTATTTTATGATTTGATTACAATTATCTCTTCAATTAACTATTCTCATCTAATACTAATAATCTACAAGCCTTTATATAAGTCGTTGGGGTGGCCTAAAGTCACTATCAGCCATTCAGATAGGGAGTCTATCCCCTTTTCACTGGTGCTAGACCTAGGAGATTGTTTCTGCATCTGAGGTGGAGCGCCACACCTACCATCAGCTCCTTACTTTACCGCACAGATCCCTGTGCTACTCATACATTGAGTTGGCAAGGGCTAGTATCAAATCCGGAACCTTTTAGTTCCTAGGCTGATGCTCTACCGACTGAGCTAAGCCGGCCCTTACAAACCTTTATATAAGTTTGAGTAATCATTCCTATCTAATACAATTAATCTATACACAATTATATGGTTTCAAGTATTACTATTTACTACTAATAATTAAAGGCCGGTTTAGCTTAGTTGGTAGAGCGTTCCGCTAGAAATCACAAGGTTCCTGGTTCGATTCCGGCCTTCGCCAAGTCTGCGAGTTGCACAGGGATCTGTGCAGTAAAGTGAGGAACTTATGGTAGGTGTGGTGCTCCACCTCAGATGCTAAAATAATCTCCTTGGTCTAGTGCTAGTGAAAAGAGGATAGACTCCCTCGATATCCGGCTGATACCAACATTAGGCCACCCCCGACTTTACTTTTTACTTACTAATAATTACCAGACAATGAATTTTTAAACTTCATACTTACCAATATTTTAGGAGCCAGTGTATTAATGTAGTTCAAAATTATTATAAACATCACAGACTCATAGTTAGGACCTAACATGTCCTACTATTCCAAATCAGAATGGACCTGGAACTAATTGCAATGAAGGGATGACCTCCATACATCCCAGAATTCCAGAACTGAAGTTTAGTATCATACTTGTATAGTTTTAAAATTCCTTGTAATAATCTGACAAATCCAAGTTATGAGGTAAATTCTACTTAGATTACTTGAGTAAGAAATAAAGCTATCAACTTTAGTCAGTTGAATCTTTATTTTATATCAAAGCAAAGTCATAGAGGACACGAAGAGCATTAATCTGGACATCCTTTGAGCCTTTTGTCAGTAGCAATGTAATGTTATGATACAGAGAATTTTCTTCCAACTTTATATCTCTTGATATCAACATTGGTAATCTTTGAATGGCATGACACATTAGAAGTACATCAAGTACCAAATGAACCATGGTATCTTGTCATAAGAAATGTTTAGCTTCAAAAGAGTTTAGTTTACTTACACAGTTTCCAGCTCACAGTCAAGAAAGGAGTTTAAGATAAAAAGTAGGATACTTTAGGGAAAAGATGTTCACGGTTAAAATAAACCTCAACCTCTTTTCTCTAAACATAACCTGTACCTGAGTTCATAGAATTTATTGAAAATAAATAAAATAAAATCAACCACAAAACACATTTAAATTTTGGGACCATATGACCTTTAGGAACCCCTTCCACAATCTCAACTCACAAGGACACTTTTCTCATTTACACTGTGAAAATCCGGTTAGGGTTAGGGGTTAGTTTTATAATTTAAAAAAAACTCTAAAAATCGTCTGTTAACAATTAACTGGATTTTGACAGTGCAAATGGAAAAAATGTCCCCAAGAATCAAGATGGCAAAAGGGGTGCCTAAAGGTGATATGGTCCAAATTTTGCTCTAGAGTGCAGACATCTTTGTTTAAACCTATTTCATCTTTCTGTGAATGATCAGTGTTTAGTAATATTGCTATATTACATAATATTATATTGTAATTTGGGTCTGGTTTAACTCAGTCAGTAGAGAATCCACCAAGGAAACACAACATTCCAGCTCAGATCTGTGCATTTAAGTAGGGAGCTGATGGTAGGTGTGGCACTCTACTACAAATGCAAAAAAAATCACCCAGTCTAGCGCTAGTGAAAAGGGAATAGGCTGTCTAGTTGATACCAACAATCAGACACTCCGCCTAATTTAATACTTTTTTTAATATTATTGTATCAGTTTCGTAAAATAGTGCTCAGACTGAAATATCAAATTTACAGGTTCAAAAAGTTAACATGAAAATACAAATTGTATCTTGACATAAAAATTTACAGTAAATATACTGCTCACACTCTGTCTTGACCTGAAACAACCGCATGTTGTCTGTAAAGGAAGTGACAGGGAAATTGTCTACTTATTCCCATGTTGCAGAATTTTTTTTTTTTTTTTTAATCAGACACTTATCTAGCTGTGTGGGAGACAAGGCCACTCAAAGGTAGAAAAAAAAGTAATATTCAATTGTAGCATTTAACTCCATCTGCTTGACTCTTCTTCACAATTCCTCGTCAGAAAATGTGTATGAAAGAATAAAAGAGAAAATTGTTTAGACATCTACAGATGACTGACAAACTCCTCCCAATTATTTATATATATATATATACTAATGTCAGTGTTATTTTTCTCTAATTATAATGATACAAAAGTCGTAATTTCAAATGCATAACAGATATAATTGTGTACACACTGATAATATTAACAGAGTTATGGAAGATGCATATTTAATTGCATGAGAAATGTAAAACAATCTTTTATACAAATTTAACCCTTTGCATGATAAACCTATTATTAAAGTCAGTCAATATACTGTTGGTTTGGACAACAGCAACTGGCTAAGCACAACTGAACTAGGCCCGAGATGATTAGATCCGTATTCAGTTATGGCTACTTGTCGCCTTGTCTTGCCAATTCGATTGTAAATGGAACTTAGTATGATTAACCTACCATTTTGTTTACAGAATAATTCCATTAGAGATAAAAGATGGTAAAATTATTTTTTAGTAACAATATTTTAATTGTTTAAATATTATTGCAACCTATATGCAATACATACATCTAGATATTAATATTATTTTCAACTATTTTGTCTGTTAGTTTTAATTAAAAGTTAAAAAGAAGTTGTTACAAGATAAAGAGTATGAGGTACTCAGAAAAGGCATTTCATTGTGATGTAATGATTAACAAGTGAGTCTTGAAAATAATTTACTAGTGAAAAGCAAGTTTGATCTGCACTGGATGCTGCATACTTGTGACCTTATGTCACATCCGACCCATGGTGAATGCTATTTCTCTGAATTTTTGATAATTAGTATTATTTGGATTATTTGAACTATTGTCCTCATCTTTATTGTTATCTATGGATTGAATAAAGGGTTGGGTTCAAAGTTCCATGATGGCTCCCGATTATGACAAGAAGGTTCCAGAGTTTGAAAAGAAGGTTCCAGAGTCCGACAAGAAATACCTGAAGAAAGCCAGAGGGCACATCAGCCAAAACGTTGTACAGATAACAATAATGATGAGGACAATAGTCTGAATAATCCAAATAAAATCATGGTGAATGGCTTTGGTAAATACCTACTCATTGAGAACTAAAATCAGTATCAATGATCTGCAAGACTAGCTTGTTAACCATTACACTATGTGATGCACTCATTTATAAATTTGTTTGGAAACCAATTCAGTTTCAGCATTGTTCTGATTTTAAAACTATTTTAAGCCATAGTCTATAACTAAAAACACAAGTTTGAATATTGATAAAATAGATTTATTTTTTAAAAACAGATATAAAAACTAATTTGCATGGCATCACCAAAACAATTTTCTTCATCTATATTGTTTTTTTGCTTGTTTATTTATTTTTTTTTTCCTATTCCTGCATTATGTACCTTGTGGCCTTCTTCAGAATCATTTACTGTGGAATTGGCACTGTCAACTCTCCATCATTTAGTTCCATACAAATGCAATTATTTTTTTCCCCATTATGGGTTAGTCATGTCACTTCCATCTTTTTATTTTTTTAGCCATGTTTTTTTTTAATAGAGGTTTTCAGATACTGTTTAATTCTATACTGGGTTCGCTGATTGGATCAACTGAACACGTTATATGCTTGGCTTCCATCAGGTGTATTATTCGCCAACATGTTTCCCTGTCTATCATGTGAATCTCATTGTATTAGAGTCTGTATCCAGATTTTCCTCTTCAAGAGTGGTTCACTATGCCAGATTTCTGTGTTTTTCTTTATTCTTAAGAGTTGGCTGGTTTCCCCTTTGCAATGTCTAATGCAGCTACAAAGGCAATGATATCATAAATACAATTTTTGGTAGAATTTTGTTTCTTTGTTGAAATAGTAATGTAATGGTGCAGTCATTTTTAATACTGTTCTCATATTGAATGATATAAAATCCTAATCTTTTCCAAAACATCTTTCATTTATGAAAGGATAACAGTAAATATACCAAAAGAAGAAGAAGGCTTAACACATCATGGGAAAAATCCTGGACAAGGCTGATTGCATTTGACATAGTGCTAATACCTTTGAGTATTCTACCTACAGCTGTAGATAAATAGTAGGGCAGATTGGGTTCTTTAACCTTTGTATGGCAAACTGTCTAGAAGAAGGAAAACTCTGAATTCAAACCAAAGGGGCTCTCATCTTGTTAGTCAAAAAAACTATTTTGAGAGCTCCTCCTCCTCCTCCCTCCTCTTCCCTATTATTCAATTTTTGCTGAAGTAATCAAGAAAAATTTAACTCTTTTTTAAATATTTCATTTCAATATTTAAAAGAAATTAATATTCACTTAGGGCATAAATGATTATCATTACTTTTAATAAATGGCTTAGTTTAATCAGATCAGCTTTTATAAAAGTAAAAATGTTACATTCACAAAAATATTCACAAAAATTCTTCTCTTATTAAAAGTGTTAAGTAAAACTATTTGCAACTTTTTTTTCATGAAAAGTTTAAATTTTCTTATCTTTAATGTCATGTAAAACCTGTATACATTTTTCTTAAAAGTCATTGTATTATATTCAGAAACATACTAAAAATTCCTTTTAACTATTGGTTTATATGATAAAATTGCTTCTTAATTTCAAGAAAAGTATATTTAGCTATTTTTCCCACTCTAGAAATGAATGGAATGTATTTAAGAAATTAAGCAATACTCAGTTACAGTTGCCAATTAACTAATAAATGATTTGTTTCTTTTGGTGTAGTTCATTTAAAGTTTCCTCCCTCTGATATATTTTCAAGTGATTTTAATTATATTTTGGACAATTTATTTATTTACTTATGTTTCTTTGAGCATTTCTAGATTATAAAATGTATCCAATACACTTGTCCAGTACAAAACAGAATAACAATTTTCAACCTTAACACAGAAATATAATTTGATACATTACTATGAGGAAGAGGCAAAAATTATCAGCACTTTCCACAAAACATATCTTTATTATTGTCACACCAAATTATGTGTATTTGTACTTATACTTGGCTCAGTTGTGGTTGTGCAATCAAAGCTTGAGCCTGAATCCACCATTTTGCTTGCTGTCTTTACAATGTAAACATGACAGCTCTACTAGCAGTATGAACTAATGGAGTGACCTATTTTCTCTGGTAAATATGAGTGTCAGGGACTGAAATTCATTGGAGGCTTTTAGCACAATACGGGGACAATGCAATAACACATAGAAGTGTGAATGAGTGGATAGAGAAGTTTGGCTTAGAAGAAAATTAACTTTTTTATTTAAAAAAAAAAATAAGGACTACTTATTTATAATCTATAAATAAGTAGTCCTTAATTTTTTACTTTACATTTTTTTTTATTGTTGTTACTGCACATTGGTTTCAGAGATTTTTCCACCACATCAAAATAAAATTAAGTTGATTCAAACTCTCTTAGATGTGGCAAATCAAAGAGTAAAAAAAAACACCAATTCCATGTTATACTTCAAAATCCAAGAAAAATTAAAAGAGGAAGAAGAAATGATATCATTAGGTCATCCATTGAGGTTGACCTAATGGATAGGAGCATATGTTCAACAAGAGGCTTCTCTCACTGCCTCACTCACCACTTGATCTCCAAACCATTGTTTCACAAGACACACAACTCTGATCAGATTTTCTTGAAAATTTCATCACACATATCCTGAAAATATTCTTGTAAACCGAGGCTCTTAATAAATTCTAAATTATTCTTAAAACTTTCTATACTGTTGCTATTCTTAACATGATTGAACAACTGACTCCAAAAATATATTACTTTACAAGAAACAAAGTCTGTTCAGTAGGTTTAATTTAATTTTCGAGATCTTTTTGGCCAACAGATTCTCACTTCAAGGATAGATATTGAAAAATTGTCTATCATAATTAGAAATCTCATCTTCTACACAAATAGCAATTCCTGTCTGGCTGTGTATTACTAGTTGGCGCTTACACCATTGATCCAATCATGATGAAAATTTACACACATGTTAAGCTAATATTCAGAAACAGGACAGGTAATTGGATTTCAATAAAAATCAATAATCAAACCTCTGGGGATACAATAGAAGAGGAAAGAGAAAATATTTTAGTAAGAGAGAGGGAAGGGGCTTAATAGTATGTTGAAATCAAGTAACAATGAGAGGAATTATTTAAAAAATCAGAAGAATTTTTAGGGAAATAACATATATGAGTAATATTTAAGGGAATCTTATATTAGAATTACAAACATTTTTTCTGTGAAATAACATCACTTTTTTTCTTCCTTAATTAAAAATTAAAGTTTTTATCAATTTGAACAATTTAAGCATAATCAACTAAATAAATGACAATTTCTATCTGACTATGTATAACTAGTGTCATAAACACACCTAGCAAGGGTTGCTATTGAAAATCCTGTATGGAACTGCAAATAACCTCACCTTTCCCAAGTATTACCAGGTACTGCAGATTGTTTTAATTAGCAAAGTTATTAAAACCAAAGACTCCAATATTTCTTTTTAACTGTAATATTTTCTCCCATCAACTTAGTTACTTTTCCTTGCATAACCTCCAGTTTTAATATTAACTTTCAGTTTCTATCGGCCAAACCAATCACCCAAGTGACCAATGCCCATGACTTATATATACTCTATTTCCATATTTCATACATAGTAGCTAGTGTACCATTTTAATATTAATCTCTAAATCCCATACCTAGCAACCAGATATTTCAATTTCTTCAAAAGATTTTGACACAACTGATAAAAAAATGATTATTAGAATTGAAAGAACCTTAAATTAAGTCCACAAATGAACTTGTGTTGATTCTGTCTCAGTAGATGATGGGCAATAGCTGGTAAGGGTAAGCAATCTGAGTCCTTTGTTTATCAAAATGTGATTCGGCATTGAATGACTTGAAAAGGGTTGATATGTGTAGACTAAACATCATACACCTTCACAGGAAGGCTGTGACTAGCATACAGTCACCAGACAAAAAAACCCCAGAGCAAATGAATACTCTGTAGCAACTGAGAGGACATGGTCAAGTGTTCAGTATATATGGATACAAATATACACACTAAAACCACTTCCTCTCAGTTGCTACAGGATATTTTCAGTTACTTTTTTTCTCGTGACTGGACGCTAGTCACAGCCTTCCTGTGAAGGTGAGTATGATGTTTATTCTACAATATACTGTAGAAGACAATAAACAAAGCTTTATCTTATCATAATGAAGATTGTGTATGTAACCAAAACTACATCACAACCGACGTCAAAAATCCCTTAGTTATTTACATCATATTCTCAATAATCATTATTCAACCTTATTTAGCATTTTATTTACTAGCAATGTCTTTACTAATGTCTACCGGAGTTAGATTTGATTCCAAACAGCCCATGTTATTAATGTGTTTATAATCCTGCAATGTATATCAAATATCACTAAGAAATAAAAGTTTACATAAAAATGATTATTAGAATTGAAAGAACCTTAAATTTCACCCCCAAATGAACTTGTATTGATTCTATCGATGATGGAAAGACATTATTTGTGGTCACAAGACAAATCAGATCCTGCAATGCCCACTCAACAAGAATCCCCCCAAAGAGTCCAAAGAAAAGTGGAACATCTGGCATCAGATTTTGATTGCAAGAGATGCCAAAAAGAAATCAATGTTAGTATCCAACTTCCTTAATAGAGAGCTCTACTCCTTGGTTTAGAAGAGAGATGTCCATCTCATAGACTAGTTGCCAACCAAGACTGAAATATGCCCTACTATTTATCCATTGCTAGAGAAAGAAGAAATGGATTCATGTCTTGGTATTGATATTTCAAATTCTATAATCTCTTCCAACTTGAAGATTTTTTTCAAACATTTCTTTGATCTTTAAAAAATTTTCAACTGCCAATAAATCAAAATCAAGTCACTATTGAATATTAGCATTATAAAAAATTTAGCTATTTTCCTGTTACTCAAATGAATACATAAGTTCCAATTCAAATTTCTAAGTAGATGAGACAGGTTAGAAACATACACCTTGTATATATGTTGAGAAGATAATGGAAAATATATATATGTAAGTAAAGAAGATGGAAATAAATCCAACATATGTTGAGAAGATAAATGAAAAAATATAAATATATTTGTATGGATGAAATTTATCATATGCTGATGTGTTTTGGTGGGAATTTTTTTACATATACAAGAAGTTGACGACATGTTTACATATGGTCTTCTATTATTATTTTATTTTACTTTTTAAAATAATCTTTAATTAGAATGCTGTACATGTAAACAAATTCCTATCGAAATATGACAACATTTAATAAATTTCATCCATACAAATATATTTATATTTTTCCATTATCTTCTCAACATATATACAAGGTGTGTCAAAAAAGTATTGAGATTTTTTGTATTTTTGACACACCTTGTATTCTAAAAAAATTAATGTTCAATTCATTCTTCATTTCTATCTTGGTAAATCTTCAATCTCGATACTTTTATGACACACCTTGTGTATATATATATATATATATATATATATATATATATATATATACTACCCCTCTGTAGGGATACAGTCAGTATATTCTAAGCTTCACTGAGAGGATGAGATACAGCAATAAAGTAACCAGTATTTTAGACAAACTCATCATCAAAGATTAAAAGAAGGCTAAATTAATAAGATGGGTGTACTTGTGGTGTAATCATTATCAGTACAGAAAATGGAACTGGCAAACAGAGTTCAAATCCTGGCTAAGGATGTTTATATTCACTTCATATTAATGCTCTTAGAAAAGGCATGAACCCATCTCTTCTCTAATCAAATATGAGCAAAATTGTAGAGCAGACTGGACATTGATAAGGCAACCAGTCTAGGGGAAAGATTTCAAAGCTCTTGGTAACATGTTATAAGCCAGGATAAGGTCCATTACTCCCCTAAAAAAGTTTGAATTGTCCAAACAATGTCTGCATGTTAATGACTTTTCACAAAGTTATAGGCATAATTAAAATTGTTTAAAGTTATCCAAGAATATTTTGTTTATTCTATCATAAATAATGACTGCATACAATAAAACAGATTTAAGTACTGTAGAAAGAAGAAAGAAAAAATTATCTCAACCAATGATGAGTTTAAATTTTCTCAAACTTTCTTTCTCCCAAGTTAAATTAACTACTTTTGTAATTAACTCACTGCATTTAAAATGTCACTCAAATGAAGATATAATCAGTGGCTTAATGCCAAAAATAAAACAAAGTTTAAAATTTACGAGGATTTTATTGCTTTGTAATATCACATTAAAAATTACTTAGATGTTCATACTAGCACAACTAGAGAACTTCTTAAGAGATTTTTTGTAAGATTGGAAAGCAAGCACTTTCTTTTTAGAATTCACTATTTTCACTTCCATCTTGTATTTCACTTAGACACTTTGTACTAATATACATACCATCTTTTTTTTATAATGTAAATCTGTAATCTTATACTTTATAGATCTTTTATGCATTTATTACTTAAACACAACCCATATACTTTATATCATAATTGCATTATCAAATTAAGTACACTTAAAGTTATGTCATTTTAGATTTTAAAATTGTATATCAGTTCATAAACTGTTTGGAGATATATATACATATATAAATATATATAAAACACACATATATATATATATATATATATATATATATATATATATATGAACACATATATATATATATATATATATGAACACACACATATATAAACACACACACATATATATATATATATATATATATATATATATATATATATATATGCATATATTCACATATACAGAGTAGAATATAAATAAATGAAAGCCTTAAATTCATCAGATATAAATTTATTTAAGCCTTTTAGCTTTTTCAAATCTGATTTCAAAATGGACAAGAATCACAGACCAGGTGGAATATTAATAGATTGGGTTCTGGGGAGGGGGGGCAGTCAAGGGGGATATGAATTAAATATACGTTTTTTTCCCTTTGTAATGATCACTTTTTTCTAAAAATTATTAAAGGTAATTTTTTAAAGCAATCGTTACAAAGGGGAAAAAAAACAACATTTAATTCATATCTCCCACCCAATCTATTAATATCCCACTCTGGTCTGTAATCCTTGACCATTTCGAAATCATATTTAAAAAAGCTAAGAGGCTGAAATAAATTTATATCTGATAAATTTAAGGTTTTCATATATATATATATATATATATATATTATATATATATTTAATATAGTTCCTATCATACAAAACAGGGTTATCTATATATGGATGAGCCCTTTGCTTGTCTATTGATTCAAGATACCAGAGCTTGATTGGCATCAGACGACTTGGAGAGTTGAGAATACAGGAGCGTAATTTGATTGAAATCCTTTCAAGTCTCTTGAGTAAACAGAAGAGAGAAAGCATGGTAAAAAGAAAACAAAGAAAGAATAAGAAGGAAAGAGAAATTGAAAAAGAAAGAATACAAAGTGAAGTGTAAAAAGGGAGAAGACTAGACTTTATAAAAAGAAAATGAAAAGAAAGTGAACAACAAAACAGAGATTAAATAGAAGAGCCCAATCTTGAGCAAACTGCAGTTTGCGGTGCTTTCTAAATAGCCTGCATAAGACTTCAATTCTTTCTTTTTTTTTTTTTTTTTGATAGAAAAGATCTTGTTACCAAAGAGGAAAACAAATCAACTTTTTCTAAGCAGATGCTTACACATATGGTCTTCTGTAGTGAAAATAGTTAAGGTACCTTCCATGTAAAATTACCTGGAATTTCTTTTAGTAGTGCAGCTTGTCGGATCATGAGCCATGTCTTATGTAGCCCACTTCTTGAAAAAGGTTGCTCATGCTTGATATAGTCTATATAATTTAGTTACACACACACACACTCACTCTCTCTCTCTCTCTCTCTCTCTCTCTCTCTCTCTCTCTCTCTCTCTCTCTCTCATTGAATTATGTATCATGTTAACATATAAGTAAATTTTGACATTACTTAGTAGAGAAGGCCAGATTTATATCTCATTGTATTTATACCTATGGATGCACAAAGATGAAAAAAATTTTTTCATTAGATGATTCTATATAATTGATTTAAAATCCCATTTATGAGACATTTATAAAAATTACTGTATTTTAGATCCTGCCAATGTTCCATATATAGAATGGAATATATCTTTATAGGATATAATAAATATTTGTACTAATCTTAAACAGTGTATACATTCTTTTTGGAAGGACTCCATACAGACAATTAAAGAAAAGCTAAAAATTCATCCATCAATTCTAAGTTCATTTAAAACACTTGGGGTACATTCCAGAAATTATTTTTCATCATTCTTCTAAGTTTAAAATCCTGATATGTTTCATTTCATTTGTTTCACGTTGATATAAGAAGTTACTTGGTACTACAGCATAATTAATTATAGGGTCAGGTTAGCTCAGTCAGTAGAGCATTCGGCGAGAAACCACAAGGTTCCTAGTCTGATACCTTCCCACGCCAACTCAGCGTATGAGTAGCACAGGATCTGTGCAGTAAAGTAAGGAGTTGATGGTAGGTGTGGCGCTCCACCTCAGACACAAAAACAATCTCCTTCGTCTAGCACTAGTGAAAAGGGGATAGACTCCCTTGCTGATTGGCTGATACCGACTTTAGGCCACCGCGACGACTTTACTTTTTTTTTTTTACAGCATAATTATAATCCTGAACATTCTGAAAAATTCACTACCTTATCCAGAGACTGAACTCACAACTTCCAGATGACCAATTTTCTAGAATAAATATCCTAGTGCTTTAAATAAATCAGGATTCTGATGGATTGATTGATTTTAACAGCATGTCAACCGGTCTAGGGTTATTGTATGCCAAGAAGTTAAGGAATCACATTCATTGTATGTTCATATCTACATTTTTTGTGTAGTTGTTTCTCGAGGGGGGAGGGGTGTTGCACAATCCTATTAAATAGAAAGAATCTTTAGACACCTATTTGACCCATCAATCAGACCCTAACAGGTACTATCACTCCAGGTCAGAGTGAACCTGGGAGT
Organism: Doryteuthis pealeii; assembly: GCA_023376005.1. Lineage (NCBI taxonomy): Eukaryota > Metazoa > Mollusca > Cephalopoda > Myopsida > Loliginidae > Doryteuthis > Doryteuthis pealeii. The sequence goes on from CM042167.1 coordinate 11,733,019, forward strand.
AATGGCAATGAAGGGGTACTCCACACTTCCAAGATCTCCAGAACTGGAGATGCAGTTTAGTGTCATAAGCAAGACACCCCTTTTTTGGAAGGGGGGGGGGTCTTACCCCTTTGCAAGGGATACAGTCAGCATATTTTAAGCCCTTCCAACAGGACATTTGACATTCCTGGAAGGAAGGTTATCAAATGAAACAGAGACTTGTGTAAAAAAAAGGGATACAGTGTTTGAAACACAAAAGATAACTATTAAAAAAAATAGGGCCACTCAGATGGTAGAATATCCACCTAGGAACCACAAGGTTCCAGGTTCGGCCCTCATCAACTCAGCTTGGATCTGTGCAGTAAAGTAGGGAAGCTGACAGTAGGTGTGGCACTCCACCTCAGATGCAAAAACAATCTCCCTGGTCTAGCTCTAGTGAAAAGGGGATAGACTCCCTCACTGTCCAGCTGATAATGATAATAGACCACTCTGCCAATTTTATCTATTTATTGTCTTATATTTTTTAAAAATGGTTTAAGGAATTAATAATAGATAATGGATTGGAATAGTCTAGAATTTTGGCAGGAAATGTAAGTAATTGAAAATAACGGGTAAATGGCGGAAATATACCTTGAATCATTAGTTTGAATGACAAAGCTTGATCTTAAGGGGTCATTTGAATCAATGGCCAAAATTGGCCTAGAGAACCACGTGACCAGATGATACTTTGAAAATAGGAATACTGAGTGCCCAAATGGGGCACATGTAATTCCACCTGTCACTCGCCAACTTCCTTGTACACATGTGGGTAATGTTATCTGGAGATAAAGAAGAGTGCAGACAAAGATGTCTCCGTGTTTGTTCCTGATAATGAAACCAAACAGAGCCCACAATGAAAGAAAGATGGGCCAATCAGAAGAATTGACCCCTATTTTAAGAAGAGACCCCTGTACCACATAACAAATGTATATTGTGGCTATCACAAAAATTAGTTGTAACAAATAAATTTTATTAATATATTTTACCTAATAAATCAACTTAAACTAAAGCAGAAAATAATACAAAAGTTATAGTGAGAATACAAAAATCAAGAACCTTCCATCCTTATTTTTCATCAAATTGTGCCCACAGCATGGATATCTATGAATCTTCCTCGCCACCCATCCCTATCAACCATCGCTCCTGGAAGGTCCTTTGTGTAGCATCCAGTTTCTATGCAGAGCTGATCAATGAAGATTTTTCCTAGCTGACCCACACTTGTATGTCCATGTATAGGTGCCTATAGGAGAATGTCACTTATGATTTCATCCTTGCTTCTGCAGAAGTGTCCACTATGTCTTGTTCGTCTTACCTGGATGGTTGTGTAATAGGAGATAAGTGGCCATACAGCTGCTCTCTTGTGGGGTGTTGCTTCCACACAGCATCCTTGTGTAGTTCTTATCTCACCTTTTCTCCAAGCATTTCAAATTCAACTCAAATAAAAAATATCTTTCACTGAATACTAAATAGTATTATGCAGTATCACCAATAATATATTCTTTTGAATCAAAGATACCAGGATTTTATTATTTCTAGTATATTATTATACAATCAAAAAATATTACTAGTTATTATTTATTACCAAACACCACAACATCGAAGGAGGCATGCTTTGTGTAATGTAGGAAATGGAATCAGTGACCAGAGTTCAAATCCTGGACGAGGCAGGTTGCATTACAGTTTGTGCTAATGCCCTTGAGAAAGGCATAAATCCACCAGTTCTCCCCCCAGATATGGGTAAATAGTAGGGTAGACTGGGTTCTTTAGCTTTGGTTAAGCAACACATTTAGAAAGAAAACTCTGAATTCAAACCATCTGTACTGCATTTAAAAATTGATCTTGTGTCACACCCTGACTGTGGTGGAGGGGTTGGGTAAATAAACACACTACAGCATTGAAACTCTGTAACCAAAAAAGTCTGGTTTGAAAATATACTTACATAGAATCTTTGCAGATCTATCACCACTCTAATAGTGAGTTTGGTCCTCACTGAGTGCCTCATACTTGCAACCTTGAGTTACATACTACCTGTGGTGAACAGGTTGAGTAAAAAAAAAATTTTTTAAAAGGGTTTCCCGTTGTGGTGTAATGATTATCAAGCTAGTCTTGCAGAACTACAACTGCTGAATAAAGAGTTTGATCCTCACTGGATGCTCCATACTTGCAACCTTGTGTCACACAGGTTGGGTATACCTACTTCCATAGAATCTTGTATATGGGTGGATTTGTATGTATCTTACAGGGATGGTTTGTGTGAAAGGAATTAAGTGGCTGTTCAGCTGCTTTTTGTTGGGGTGCTGCTTCAAGAATTTCTTCAAGACAGCACAGAACATCCTAGTGCAATTCCCATCTAGTTTTTTTTTTCCATCGTTTCCTTAAAGTTCAGGTGGTGCAGCCACACAGTAGCACTGACATGGTTACAACTTGGAAGAATTCTCAATTTATATTTCCATATTATTGATTATCTGTCTATAGTAGTCCATGCCTTTCCTATGTGTACATTGACATCACTTTCTGTGGATGAGATATTACTACCTAGGTAGGTGAACTAATTTCAGTCTTGCCATTCAATGTGGAGATGTTTCCATCTTTTTTAAACTCTTAACGTTCTATACCGCCTCATTCCACCCAGCCAGAAGTCACATTCATTTTCCTAATCTACCCCAAACGATAGCCTTTGTTTAAATGTAATATTAAACATATTTCGAAGTCTTTGATTTAAGGGAAATAACAGGTAACTTTAAATGAAAAGGACATTTTTAGCATTTTTGATAGATCCTTATAGGAATTGGGCTCTGGACTTAGAAAATTCTCAACAGGATGTTAAGAGTTAAAACACATGAACTCCATTTTATCTGTGTTCACATAGAAGCCAATGCTTCTTGCTGCCTTCTCTCGGCTTTTCAGCAGATTCAGCTTGTGCAGGTATATTTGCAAGAATCTGAATCTGTAATAGTCTCTACAGGATATCGCCTGCTTCTTGCCTTTTTTTAGCATGAAGCCTTTCTCCTTCTTTAGATCTAATGATATTCAGTTGTTAGGGAGAGTTATCTCCCCTTAATGATTCGACCGGATATACTCACTGACCAGCAGTGAGACAAAAGACAGACAAGGACGTGACTCCATGTCATGAACACACACATGATACACAGTTGAATTCTATCCAAACTCATCCCTCTGTATTCCCGGTCGGTGAGAATAAATAAAACAAATATTATTATATGTTAAACATATTTAACTGTTTTTGTTATCATTTTTTGTTCCTACATCTTCGGATATAACAATAGTACATAGTTTTGGCATATTATATAGAAATGTTGCTCTTTGTAGGACTCCAGTGACAATGCCAAAGAAATCTGTTACTATCAGGTAAACAAACCATTGCTTTTGTGTCTTTGTAGAGCATCATTATAGCAGTAATTGTTTCTTTAGGAAGACCATATGCTAGAAGTATTGACTCCATCTTTCCTCTGTGTATGGAGTCAAATGCCTTGAAGAAATCTACAAACCAAAGTGTTGCCTCAAGATTTTTTACTCAAACCCTTTCTATGATTCACCAAATAGTCAGGATCTGAGAAGCTGTGGATCGATTTCAAAGAAAAGCATTTTTATTTTTTTCTAAGAATTTTCTCTACTTACAGTCAGATGCAATTAAGAAGAATGGAATTATAAACCTAAGCAGCTATAGCAGTAAGAGTTATACCTCTGTAGTTCTTAGTGATTCTGAAGTCGACTTTCTTTGGGAATGTGAGGATGCAGTCTTTCATCCATTTCTTTATTTTATTTTGTTTATACACAGCATTACATAATCAAAATAGGGCCGGATTAAGGGCGAGTTTAGCTCAGTCGGTAGAGCGTTCACCTGGAAACAACAAGATTCCAGGTTTGATACCGGCCCTTGCCAACTCAGCGTATGAGAAGCACAGGGATCTGTGCGGTAAAGTGAGGAGCTGATGGTAGCTCCACCTCAGATGCTAAAAAACAATCTCCTTTGTCTAGCACTAGTGAAAAGGGGATAGACACCCTCACTGTCTGGTTGATACTGACTTTAAGCCACACATATGATAACTCCATAATCAAAGAAGTATATCATCAAATTTTCTTGTCTTCCATACTTCAGAAGATATTTTGTTGAAATCTGCAGCTTTTCAACTTTTTATTGTTTTTAGGACTTTGTTGAGTTCATCCTCCATAAAGTATATTACCTCTATATATTACTAAAATTTTCATTATATTTGTAATGTATATATATATATATATATATATGAAGACGTGCCACATCAACACCAACACATGGGAGGCTTATGCAAAAGACCGTGCACCCTGGTACCTCCTCGTCAAACAAGGAACAAGAAGGAATGAAAAAGAGAGGAAAGTAGCTGCTGCAGAAAAGAGAGCCAAAAGGAAGGAGAGACAAAAGCAACCCCAGCCAGCATCAGTTTGTTTGCAGTCACTGCACCAGAGATTGCTATTCAAAAATTGGTCTGTTCAGCCACTCATGCAGTTGCAGATAAAATAAAAAACAGAAGTGGACACTACACTAGTAGTAGATGGATGGATGCCAACATATATATATACGTGTGTGTGTGTGTATGTAACCATATAATGGCACGTTATAGAAAGTGTTTTCATTAGAGCAATAAATTTACAATGCACTTTCAGTCTAATTTGCAACTGAATTTTCTGGGCTATTTGTTCACATTGAATATTAATTCTTAACTAAATTATCAATGTTACTGAGAAAACTATAAAATACTAATTAGAAGAAACTGTTGTTATAATTTCTAATTCATAATTAAAAGAAATTTTATATATCTATATATTTTTGTATGGGGTTGATTCAACTAATTTTCTCATATAGGGCCTTTTCAGGTTTCCTTCACATATCCTCCTGCCTTCTTTGGGCATCCCATCATGGTGTAATGGTTAGCAAGCTAGTCTCACAGATCTGCTGAATATTTAATTTGATTCTTGCTGGATTCCCCATAGTTGCGACCTTGTGTCATATCCTACCTATGGGGAATGGGTTGAGTAAATACCTACCCTCCTACCTTCTTTCCATATATGTTGTGCTAAGAAATTTTGTCAAATCTTGTTTTAAGAGAGTATGCACACCTACTTTTATATGCACCATATCTGATGTGTGTGTGTGTATGTGTGTGTGCACTTTTGTGTTCTTAAGATTATCTCCTCCTGACCTCTATATTGAATTTGTGACCCCTCCAGCCCCACCCCTATTGAACTTTACATATACTCCTATTTCTTGGACCATGCTTATAGATTCCAGAGTTCTTTCCTGATTAATGCTATCCACAAACCAGTAATATCTATTATCAATCTGCTGCTTCAATTATCTGAACATAGTATATACGCAGATTCTTTTAAATTTCTTATTCACCAAGTTGCTCCTTGTTTATTATTTTTACTTCATTCCATGAAGGTTCATGTCCCCCACATTTCCTTCCATGCATGGTCAGCCATACACAAGTTTAAATATATACACAGATTACAGCTTTTCACTATTCCTCAAGTTTTATTTTTAGACAGTGGCTTGCCTTGTTCTGTACTAACAGTATAGAAAGTAGTATACATAGTTTTTGGTCAAGGTGGAGGCTTTACCTTGGTGAGGTATCAACCTAGATATATACAAATGAAAAATAAAGGAGACTATTTAAAGAAAAGAATTACCTTATGAACATAATGTCAGTAACTATCAGTAGATGCACAAATTCTGGAAACAAAAAATCTGGCCACATTTCTGCTACGATAGATCAGGATGTGAAGAGTCAGAGAATATTTGATCTGCAGAATATTAAGATAGTACTATTTCTCTGAATGTTTGAGATGAGGTTTGATGATTAGTATTATATGCATTATTCAGACTATTGTCCTCATCTTCATTGTTATCTGGCCTTCTTCAGGTATTTCTTGTCAGACTTAGGAACCTTCTCGGACTCGGGAACCTTCTTTTCAAACTTGGGAACCTTCTTGTCGTAATCAGGAGAAAGAAGGTTCCCAAGTCCAAACAGAAGGTTCCCAAGAAATACCTGAAGAAGGCTAGAGGGCACATCGGCTGAAATGTTGTGCAGATAACAATGAAGATGAGGACAATAGTCTGAATAATGCAATTAATACTAATTAAGATAGTATTATACAAAAAAAAATTTATTTTGATTTTTCAGACTGTTGTCCTCATCTTTATCATGATATATACATAACAATATCTGAAATGTGTTTATATATATCACAATAAAGATTACAACAGTTCAACAAATCAAAATAATAGATATCAAGCTTCATCTAAAAAATTTAGACAAATAAAAAATATTTCATTTATTCATTTTAATACTATTATCTGCGTTATTCGGACTATTGTCCTCATCTTCATTGTTATCTGTACAACGTTTCAGCCGATGTGCCCTCTGGCCTTCTTCAGGTATTTCTTCTTGGACTCAGGAACCTTCTTGTTGTAATCGGGAGCCATCACGGAACTTTGAACCTAACCCTTTATTCAGTCCATGGGGGTATCCTGTTCTCATTCCGCTAACCATAGCTGGGGTAGAGATGTTAAGCTTTTTTAATTATTATTCCATGTTACTGCTGCCCTTGGTCAGTATTGAACCTACAATCTAGAGATAACTGTCACTTAGAACTGCCTTAACCTAACTCCTTTATCCACTAGGCTATGTGTCCAATTGGACTCATTTTAATACTTTAAAAATTTACTCCAATCAAAATATGACTCTTTATGATTGGCTCTTCACAGTAAATCAAATTACCATGACTATTCTTGAGGGAGTGGTTTCAATGCCTACTCTGTAGTTTAATTCCAAGTTGTCCCTTTTCCTAGACTGGTTGCCAAACACTATGACTAGAAAGACTCCTCAGCCTGATTTTTTTTTACTTAAAGATAGGAAGGAGAGGTTCATACCTTTCCCAAAGATGTTCGCCCGGTCAGCAGGGCCTGTAGAATATGCCAACTGTACCTCTGCAGAGAGATAAACCCCCCCTCCCAATAGGGCTACCTGTTGGCCGTAGGTGCTGACCCGTGATACCTAAGGACTGAATCCTAGTCACTGAGCAGTCCATGACATGCAACACTCCACTTTGGCCCTTTCTCGACAAGCGATTAGAGAGGCCCCCCTCTGACCAATCGGCTGGTCACATCAAGTCCCAGCACCTATATGATTGTCCTGACCCTATTGCTCTTATGGCAAACCTTCAACCCCTTTTTATCATATATATATTTACCAACCCCTCCGCACAAGCAGGATGTGACACAAGGTCAATTTTTTAAGTGGAATTTAACAGGTTTTAATTCAGAGTTTTCCTTCTCTTAGACTGGTTACCTAGCCATGGTTAAAGTCCAGTCTGCCCTGCTATTTGCCCATAGCTGGAGGGAGAATTGGATTCATACCTTTCCTAAGGCTAGCGCTATGTGAATTGCAAATAGCTTAGCTCAGGAATTGAACTAGGGTCGACAAGTCCATTTCCTACGACTCTAACCGTTTGACCATGCGCCTCTATTTTATCATATAATGCTAGATGGCAGTAGCTAAGGGTTTTAGTGTCCTGTGTATGACATTAAACTGCATCTGGTGGTGAGATTCTAATTCCTGGACTTTGGGAGAGTGTGGAGTACACCTTTATTACCATTATTCTCAGGTCCACCCTGACCTGGACTGACAGTACCTGTTAGGGTGTCATCTATGGATTAAATAGATCAAAAAGTGAGTTTCAGAAAATTTGAATACCTAACATGAATTAATAAAAACAAAAATGTCTTTGGCATAAAATATCCCTCAAGAATTGACAGGCCGTAAAATCCAACCAAACTAAGAGTATTAGTGTAAAGAGAATACAAGCAATCTTGGTCAAAATTTTAATTTGGCTTTTCAATTCAATTTGCTGTATTGTTAACCATTACACCAACTGTATTTTGTCTTTACAAAGAAAAACAGAAAATGAGACAGTCACAAGATATAAAAGAAAAATAACCAAGGGAAATAATCATGAACAGCATTGTAAAGTTAACCTATTCAAAGAAATTTCCATTCTTTATTATTATTACGCTTGTCTATTATCAATTCAGTAATTGCTATGCATAATGCAGATCAGATAAAACAATCAACCAAAAAAGTGATAATTTTAAAGCTAGTCTTTTTATCTGTAGAATATTATCTTGTTACAGAAAATCTAAAATGCTTTTAGTAGGTGAAGGAATCAGTTTTCTTCAGATCAAATGAAATAAAATCTTTTAAATTAGAGGAACTAGATATATTAATTCAGAAATTTCCTTTGTACTAATAAATATAAATCTCTTCATATTCCTTCGTGTCTAAGAGGACATATTGTTTATTATAGACAATAACATTTTCTTCAGATAATCGCCATAAAAAGACAATGGATTTAAGAATTATTGGAGACATAAATCCTGGCTTTGTTATATATGAAATTTAATTCTTAAGAAAAAAAAAAAGAGAAATATAGAGAAGAACATCAACTAGAATAAAAGATTTATTGTGAATACTTGAAAGATGTGACAACTGACAGATACAAAATACAATCTAAACTTTTACATATAACATAAAATTCAAAACACCTGAGTAAAATAGACCAATGCTTCTGAAACTATCTGATGTGATGTACTGGTAGGATATATTTTCAAAGTACCATATACTAGGACCATATTTGTGCCATATTTTTTTATGAGCCTAGAAAATATTGTTTGAATATCCGTAGGGATTTTAATTTATATCGTAAAAATATAATGAATAAAATAAAAGTTGATACACTTTTTAAATAACATTATATGTAAAAAGAAACTGGAAGTGAATCTGACGGTATGTTGAAAAAATAAAGAAAGAAAGTATAGAATGGATAAAATAGGATATTTTAATCAATTTTACTTACACATGTTTCGGTCAGGAGTTTATCCATGTGTACATTATTCAAACTATTATTATTTTTAAATAACCAAATGAAATGAAATAATAATAATAGAAAAAATGTAGAAATGTTCCACACACAAACAAAATTCGACCTTCATCAGATTTCAAATAAGGATTTGCTCTGATGAAGGTCGATTTTGTTTGTGTGTGGAACATTTCTACATTTTTTCTATTATTATTATTTCATTTCATTTGGTTATTTAAAAATAATAATAGTTTGAATAATGTACACATGGATAAACTCTGACCGAAACACGTGTAAGTAAAATTGATTAAAATATCCTATTTTATCCATTCTATACTTTCTTTCCTTTATTTATTTTTTCAACATAACATTATATATATATATCATGATAATGTAAAACAGGAACCTACCTCTACCAGCAGTTGGTGACTTTCTTTAAAGTAAAGTCAGTGGAGTGGCCTATTGTTGGTATCAGACAAACAGTGGGGGAGTCTATCCTCCTTTCACTTGCACTAGACCAGGGAGATTGTTTTTGCTAAGGTGGAGTGCCACACTTACCGTCAGCTTTAAAGATGCTTTATCACAGATCAAATTACCCAAACTGTACTACTCATGCAATGAATTGGCAAGGACTGGTATTGAACCCAGAACCTTGTGATTCCTAAGCAAATGCTCTACCAACTGAGCTAAGCCTGCCCCCTGTTTTATTTTGAACTTTTTATTAAATAGGTTAGTTCAATATCTTCTTTTAGAGGTGTAGCCTAATTTATGAAGAGAATCTTGAGCCCACTGCTAAAAAAGTTTGCCCATACATTTTGTTAATGTTTTTTCTCTTGATATCTGGTATATATGAATTTTCGAACCAAATTACCTTTAAGCACCCCAGGGCCGACTTGAACTCAGAAAGAATGTTTCACTTTGCACCGTCAACATCCGGTCGTTTGTTAGGGTTAGGGGTTATAATTTTTTTTTTAAAAGCATCTAAAAATCATCTGGTAACAAACAACCGGATGTTGACGGTGCAAAGCGAAACATGTCCATCTGAATCCAGGTCACCCCTGGGGTGCTTAAAGGTAACTTGGTCCGAATTTTCTGTAAAAGTTGTTTTATTTTGGCATACTAAGTATATTTTTCTTAATTTTTCTTGTAATGGTATTATATGATTTATGATGAACAATATGTCCGTGGTGTCCACTTCTAAAAAAACGTTGCCCATGTTTGGTTTAAAATTTATTACTGAATTTAATTTTAATGCAAAAAAAATGAATACTGCAAATGGATTCATATAAAATCTGTGATATTCAGGAAATGTTATCTATTTGATAGCCTATTTTTCCCCAGCAAAATAAATGAAAAAAAAATTGCTTTCTATTTATGAAAATGAGGTTCATCCTTAAGCCACCATTTAACCTTTACAACTGAAAAACGTTATTTGCTGATAAAAAGATTATTTTTTGCCCGTGTTTCCTAGAAAACATCCAATACAGTAAATACCACTTAATTCCATCATTTTCAAGATTGATTTAAGGAACACCCTTCTTATGTCATTTTCTGTTGAAATTTGAGATTTAAATGAATCATGTACAGCATAAATATTTCATTTAAAAATCAAGAATCAACTCTTGAAAACTCTTGACCAAAAAGAGTGAATCCTGATTGGTTCAAAGTTAAAGGCTGGCTGTCAAAATCTATAGCTGACCTTTTGGGAAAGAAATATCATTTCCTCAAGATACTCAAAACTAAATCAGGAAATCTGACAGGTTATTTTCACTTATGATAACAGAAAAGATTAATTATTCCTTCTAAATGTCAATATTGTGTTTCATTAGATGCTAATAGTTAATATATTATATATATATATATATATATATATATATATATCATAAGTTTATTTTTTCTTACTTCTCAGAAATTTCCAAATCACCAAAAAAAAAAAAAAAAAAAGGCCCCAGGCAGCACAAGGTTTAAGAAAAATTAAACTCAAAGCATTACTTTTCAAATGTATTTACTCAAACACAACCCCTCCACATGACCATGATGTGACACAAGGTCAATTTTTAAGTGGGGTTTAACAGGTTTGAATTCCGAGTCTTCCTTCACCTAGACTGGTCGCCATACCAAGCTTAAAGAACCCAGTCTGTCTACTTATGCATAGTTGAAAGAATATTTGGATTCATACCTTTTCCAAGGGTATTAGTGCTATGAGAAATGCAATCAGCCTCATCCAGAATTTCAACTCTGTTTGCTGTGTCTATTTCCTATGATGATAACCATTACGCCACAAACACCTCCAGTTTTTAAGGGTTTTTGTTATTAATCTGTTTTAAATTTGACAGACGTTCACTTGTCACAAATTATTTGTAAATGAATAGATCATAATTTGTGTGAATTTCCAAAATGAGAAATTATCATTAACATTTATGTCCACTGCTTATACTACAAATATAAACACATTTTTTAAATTTGTTTTTCTAGTGAAAGTAAAACAAATAGTAAAAAGAAAGTAGACAGTGGCCTATTATCAGTATCACTGGACAGCAAGAGAGTCTATTCCCTTTTCACTAGCACTACACCAAGGAGATTGTTTAATGTCTAAGGTAGAATGCCACACCTACCACCAGCTCTCCATTTTATCACACAGATCCAAGCTGTGCTACTCTTGCATTGAGTTGATGAGGGGCAGTATGAGAAATTTCATTACTGGGTGTTAAAACCCATCTTGCAGGCAAGATTTTAAACTACTAACATGTTTTGGTGAAGACTTATATGTTAATAAATGCTATTGAAAGGTGAATTTCCAAAATGAGAAATTATCATTACTGGGTGTGAAAACCCACCCAGCAAGTAAGATTTTAAACTAGTAACACTGAACTATGTTTTTGTGATGACTTATATGTTAATAAATGCCATTGATAGGTGAATTTCCAAAATGAGAAATTATCATTACTGAGTGTGAAAACCCACCTTGCAGGCAAGATTTTAAATTAGTAGCACTTAACTACGTTTTTGTGAGGACTTATATGTTAATAAATGCCATTGAAAGGTTAAGATTTATGTACACTGCTCATACTACAAATATAAACACATTTTTTAAGCTTTTTTTTCCTATTGTCAGTATCATTGACAGCAAAGAAGTCTATCCCCTTTTCACTAGCACAGGGAAATTGTTTAGCATCTAATGTGGAGCGCCACACCTACCATCAGCTCCCACTTTATTGCACAGATCCAAGCTGTGCTCTTCATGGACTTAGTTGACAAGGGGTAGTATTGAACCTTGTGGTTCCTAGGCTGATGCTCTACCAACAAAAGAATAAAATAAATGAACAAAATATAAGAGGGGAAACATAACTTTGGTTTCTGCCTAGGAAATTTTCAGCTAGATGTCTACTTTATAAGTACAAAGATAATTTGTTTTGGCTAATGTTCTGGACACAAAGTAAGGTTTTAGTATTGTACATACACTGTAAATTGAACCCTCACTGAAAACAAATAAATAGCTCAGTCAGTAGAGCGTTGGACTAGGAACCAAAAGGTTCCGGGTTCGAAACCGGCCCTCGCCAACTCAGTGTATGAGTAGCACAGGGATCTGTGCAGTAAAGTGAGGAGTTGATGGTAGGTGTGGCGCTCCACCTCAGATACCCAAACAATCTCCTTGGTCTAGTGCTAGTGAAAATGGGATAATTTCCTTGCGGTTTGGCTGATACCAACAACAGGCCACCACGATGACTTTACTTTACTATTGGGTGTTTAGTTAGAAAGCACAAAAATTTGGTGTCTATAGCTCGAGACAATTTAGGTAAAAAATGACATTTGGTGAATCATAGTAAGATTATACATAGATTTAGTCAAGTTGCTGTTCTGATCTTGATTGATTAATTGATTTTAACAGCACATTGACCCATCAAGGGTTATTTTATGCCTAGAGGTTAGGGAATTGCATTCATAAAACATTAATATTTACATTTTTTGTGTAGTTGTCTCTTAAGATGTTTTTTTTTTTTTTTTTTGCATATTATTCTATTGAATGTAAATAATTTTTAAACAGATTTATTTGACCCATAGATTGGATCCTAACAGGTACTACCACTCTGGGTCAGAGTGGACCTGGGAGTAATAGCAATGAAGGGGTAATCCACACTCCAGGACTGGAGCTTCACCAACACACACAGTTTAATATCTTACCAGGGCACTTTTTGATGGAGGAGGATCAGGTCTTAACCCTCTGCAGTGGATAGAGTCAGTATATTCTAAACCTTGCCAACAATGTTGTCCTTATCTTGATTGTTATATTTTATAACGTTTCAGCTGTACTCTCTGTTCTTCTTCAGGTGCTTTTGTATTCAATAATATTCTTGGAATTCTTAACTAAATCATTTATTTAATCCCTGGATGTAGACATCTCATTTCTGCTGTCCATAAAAAAGGATATCTTGTATTAGTTAATTATACTGTTATTTTATTAATTCCTCCTTGTGATACCGTTTCTGCTGATTCCACATTTCACCAATGAAGAAAAGATAACCTCTGCGTCACATTGCAATTGACCCCTGCCATCAGGAAGTTGTCTTCATGGGATTGCAAAATGCCAGTTTATCCTAATCAGTCCAATGAATGGCATTACAGAATTTTCATCACATGGCAAAAGCAATCAGAAGAAAGTCACTTCTTAAATTAGTCAATATTCAGTAAAGCAGTGAGTAATAGAGATGGTCGAAAGACTCTTGGAGTTTTGGCATTTATGGTAATTCCATTAGATGAGTCATTTCTTAAACAGTAGATGAATATGGATCTGGGGGATTGCCCAGTCAAGATCTTTTCTTTCAATCACCTGAGATCCACCATCAAACATTGTAGATTTTCAGTTATAGCAATTTTGAGCATTAATCATTCAGAATTTCTTGAATGTATCTATACATATATAAAGGGCAGTTGTGTGTATGTATGTATGTCTGGAAGAAACTACGAAAATAAAACAATTAATGACAAAGTAAATATAGGTATACATTCACTATCATCAGATCTTGCTTTTTGAACAAAAATAATGAACATTTGATTTATATTCAAAGATATTAAAAAATAAAATTTAAATGATAACAGCACAGAATTTTTAATTTTTTTTGCATTTAATATTGTAAATAGTAAACATTAATTTTTCTTTTCAGAGTGGCTGGATCAATGCAAGGTCTATTTTTACATGGGGATTTTAATGGGGCGTCCTGTGGGGTTTCCAACTCATGATTAAGTCATAATGGATCTGCAAGACAAACTTATTTTTAAAATACCCCCTTCTACCCAGGCAATGCTGGGTAGCTGCTTCTAGTAGTTAATAAAAATGCATTATGCAAAGAAAAAAGAATGTTGTATAATAGTTATCATTGTAGAAAATGGACACAGTGAAACAAGTTCAAATCCTGGACAAGGCTGTTTGCATTTCACATAGTGCTAATACTCTTGGGGAATGTCATGCACCCATCTATTCTCTCTCCATCTATGGATAAACAGTAGAGCAAAGTGGGCTCTTTAATTTTGGTTAGGCAACCAGGAGAAAGAAAAATCTGAATTCAAACCTGTTAAACTCCACTTAAGAAATTGACCTTGTGTCACATCCTACTTGTGTGGAGGGGTTGGTAAATATGTATATGAAGAAAGAAAAAAACTTCAAGCCATACTGAAACAAAAAATGTTTAAACCCTCAGGTATGAAGTAACTTTTATGGCAAAATCAAATTGCTAACATGAATTTTATTTCAAATGACAAGACAATTTGAGGATTGTAAGACAAAGAAAATATCTACAGAACCTTCTTTAAAAAGTTCTATTTTTTCTTCTAATAAATGTGTCTTAGTCAGTTTTTGTGGGGTTTTTTTTCACAAGAGAAGATAGAAGATTTAATATGCAATTGATTAAAACACTGGCAAGTCAAAATATAAATTTGCATAATATTCTTGAATTGTTGCAAATTTATTAAAGGAGTAAAAAGAAAAAAGAAAGACAATTTGAAATGGAAACAGTTCCGATAACTTTAAATATTATATTAGAATAAAACAATCTAAATATAAATATATAACGCCGGGCATCTATTTATTGAAACAATGAAGATTGGCTAACGTTTCATGCTCACATTTTGAGTATATTTATTCTATGTTATGACATTGAATTATGTGTTGGGTAATGTGACGTAAGCAGTGACGCAGTTTTTGTTACAGACAAAAACCGGAAGCGAATCTCCATTATTAATAGATATAAATATATATTATTGAATTATTAGAAGATAAAGAAATATTAATTATTAAATAATTTAAAAAGAAAAAAAGAAAATAATTCAAAATAATTATATAATTAATAAATCCAAATTCAACATTTTATTTGAAGGTTTGAAAATAGAAGAGTTTATTTCTATTTTGTTATTTTCATATAGTACCTAAATAATGAGAATGGAATCGTCTTATTCCTATAAATGTCTGACAAAACATCAAAAGAAAGAAACAAGATCTCATCAGACTTGTTAATTCAACCTAGCAATTGCTAATTACTCAGTTCACCTTATATCTTTGCTTAGTAAAACTTGTTCCCTATCCTTAATATTCATTGTTTCTTCCTATTATTACTCTTAACTCTGATACTCAAGTTGCAACAATTATACAGTAAACTCCTATTACAGCATCTTCAAAGATTTAAGAGGAAAAGTATTCCTAATTATTTCAAGCTCATTATTATTTGTTAAGATTTTTCTTTTAAATTTCTTTTCAGGTTTTTGTATTATTTAGGCAACATTATCTCAAGGATTTATAAGTTTTATTTTATCAAATAATGTACTGAAATCTTCATGTACTGATGCTGCAAACTAATCTCTAACAATAGTCTTAATTATATTTATATACTTATCATTAAATAGTACCATTAAAAGAGCAGCATTACAAGAGTTTAGTACTGTGTATGTATGTATCTATGTATGTATGTGACCAGTGGTACTCCCTTTTTACAGGGGAAATGGTTGGCCACACCACACTCTCTGGCATAGGGCAATAAAAAAAAATTTTAAAAAGAAAAAAGTCATTCAACAGAATTTTTTGAAAAATGACAGAGGCCTGTGCAAAATATCAAGATTGAAAGTATTCATTATTTGGAATTTTTATTATTTGTTACTTTATCATGCTTCTATCATAACCAACAAAACTTCCCATCATCTATTACATATATATATATATATATGAAAAGTTTTTGGCCTTCCAAGAAGGGAATTCCATATCTTCATCTGAAGTTCGATGCACTCAGTACTTTTTTTGTTTATGATTTTTTTTAACATTTCAAAGAAAGAAAAAAAAACAATAAAAATAGTCACTCTCTTCTTTCAATACTTCTCTTGTATATAGACAAAAGGACACACACATCTGAACATTTTTTTATATATCATCCTCATGTCACGTTGATAGCACAGATTCCCATGACTTTCTTGCCACCAGTCCTCCTCACAACATCTAGTATCTGCAAAGAGCTGATCAAGTAAGTCTTTGCTGGTCAGTCAACACTGGTTTCCCATGTCTACAGGAGAACGTCACTTATGAGTTCACCCTTACTTCTCCAGCAGTGTCTAGTGTGTCTTGTTCACCTTACTTGGTTGGTTTGTGTGATAGGAGGTAAGTGGTTGTACAGCTGCTTTTTTGTGAAGTACTGCTTCCAGGGTTTGTTCAAGACAGCACACAGCATCCTTGCGTGGTTCTCAGCAAGCATTTTTCCAATTGTTTTGTTAAAGTCCAAGTGATGCACTAATACAGCTATAGCTTGGAAGAATTCTTGTTTTATCTTATCAGAGATCAGATTTTCGTATGATCGATAATCTGTCTATAGCAGTTCATGCCTTATGCATATATATTCACATTGCTTTCTGTGGATGAGATATTATTCTCTTTTTTTAATACATATAATCACTTAAATTTTCAGAAATAAAATTCATATTACATACTAATAACTAATGTAAAAACATACACATTATAGTTACAATCTAAATGAGGAAACTCCTATTATTAAAATTTGATTCAGTGAAAAAATATTGACGATAGATGAAAGAGAATCATTAGAAAACAATGTAAGAATTTTTTTGTATTATTTGGACTATTGTCATCTTTTAAATTATCAAGTCTTTTCTAAAAAAATTAAGAGAAAAAACATTTTTTCTCTAAGCTGAGCACATCTATGATTTTAAAAACTTATCCTATAACTTCATATATATATATTTTTTTTTACAAAGACATAACATTTTTTATTCATATTTTTAAGCAATATGTTAGATGCTAAATTCCAGGAAATATAAAATAACATTTTCATTATGTTAATCTATGCTAGTCACAGAAAGATTGGAGATTTGCCAATGTTGATATTGGAGACTTTAAGATATAAGCATTCCAATAATTTATGCATTTTCATGGTACTCCTTTAAAGCTGTCTTTACAAAAAGAAAACAATTAGTTTTGTATTTATAGATGATTTCTTTTAAACTAATTATTATAATGAATGAGGAGGAATGTTTTTAGAGAAGATTGTTAAAGCTTTAAAATTAGATAAATGTAGAAAATTAAGACTAATTTTTTATGCAGTATCAAAGTGTCTGCAATAGTGAATTACTTCCCTTATATATATATATATATATATATATATATATATATATATGGGAGAAATATGAGGAAATTAAACAACAGTATGTGGGGGAAGGTAGACAAACATGGGATATTGTAGAAAATGGATAAACTACCTACAATAAACATCCATTTTCTACAACATCCCGTGTTTGTCTACCTTTCTCCATGTGCATATATATATATATATATATATATATATATATATATATATATATAAATGTTGTTCTGGTTCCAACGGGAAAAAATTCAATATTTAATAAAAAAAAGGAAGGTCCGCAAAATGTATTTTGTTCTCAAAAAAAATTTTTAAAATTCTTTTTGTTTTACATATGCAACATGTGTTTCAGATCTTCTGGTATCTTCTTCAGGCTTTGATTGCCTGAAGAAGATACTAGAAGATCTGAAACACGTGTTGCATATGTAAAACAAAAAGAATTAAAAAAATTTTTCTGAGAACAAAATACATTTTGCGGACCTTCCTTATATATATATATATATATATATATATATATTATATATATATAAAAGAATACATCTAAAGATCAAAAGTATGAAACTAAGTTGTGAGTTTTTATCCTGTTTTATATATCCTTTATACTTTATATATATTAGTACTAATACCCTTGGGAAAGGTATGCATCCAACTATTCTCCCACCAGCTATGGGTAAATAGTAGGATGTACTGAGCTCTAAAAGCATAAATGAAAAGAAGATGTGATAGTTACAACAAACAATAGTTCATTGTTGAGGACACACATATTTTACATTTCATGATTTTTAAAAATATATATTGGTTAGGCAACCTGTCTAGGAGAAAGAAAACTCTGAATTCAAACTTGTTAAACTCCACTTAAAAATTGACCTTGTGTCACATTCTACTCATACGGATTACTTTTTAAAAGATGTAAGATTATTAATGAATAAAGATTTGTTTAATTACTTTTCTACAAGATGTAATGATGTATAAGAGTCAAGAGAAAAGATTTTTGAAAAGATGCAATTTCCTGGCTGTCACTTCATTTTATTACAAGACAAAAAAATTCAAAATAATAACATTACTTTAAATTTCCTTTTCGGAAAAAAAAAAAAAAACCTTTAGAGGGGAAGGAGATAGAGTATTGTTAAAACTCCAAAAATTCTCTTTTATATGAGGTTTAAAAAAAGGGGGGGCAGATAATTTAATATTTGTAAAAACTGATTTTGGTATTAAAAAAAAAAACATCTTTTTCTATATTTACCTCAAAATTTCAAGTAACTTCCATCATTCTGGTGATGTACATGAGATAAAATTCTCCATATACAAGGTGTATTCAAAAATCATTCAGACTGAAGCTTTATTTACCAAGAAATAAACAATGAATGAAACTTTAATCTTCTTTTAAAAAAAATACACTTATTTCAACTAATTTTCTATTATCTGACTTATACACCTTCTTTTGAATAGTGTAAAGCTGTGCCTTCATATTTATTCTAATATGTTCTTCATGTGCTCAAATCTTAACTTTGAGATGAATCTTCAATTTAAGAAACTAGAAAAAATCACATGAAACTGCTAGGTCTGCTAAATATGAAACAAGCTACACATGCATAATCTTATGTTTTGCTAAAAACATTTTAATCCAATATGGCTTCATAATTTCTATTATTCAGACTATTATCCTCATCTTTATTGTTATCTGTACAACGTTTCAGTCAATGTGCCCTCCGGTATTCTTCAGGTATTTCTTGTCGGACTCAGGAGCCTTCTCAAACTCATGAACCTTGTTTTCGAACTTGGGAACCTTCTTGTTGTAATTGGGAGCCATCACAGAACTTTGAAGCCAACCCTTTATTCAATCCACAGGGCTATACTGTTTTCATTCCGCTAACCATAGCTGAATACAAGTGTTAAGCTGTGTTAATTAATTATTATTCTATGTTCCTGTTTCCCTTGACCAGGATTGAACCTGCAGCCTAGAGATAACTATCACTTAGAACTGTCTTAACTCAAACACCTATATTCACTATGCTATGTATCCAAAAATTCCGAGAAATGACTTCATAATATTTTCAAATTGTCACTGACTTATCAAGATGAAGTTTAGATAACAACCTGATAATAATCACTTTATTATACAAGTTGCTCAGCTGTGCACACATATCCATTTACATTTTAACATTTAAAAAAAAATGTAAAGTCTCAATACTTTTTGATCACAACTAATTATAAAGAACTTTCTTTTTTCAATAAGGTGATATGAAATTATTTTCCAATTTGTTATGTCAGCTAAAAGCATAAATGAAAAGAAGATGTTATAGTTACAACAAACAATAGTTCATTGTTAAGGACACACATATTTTACATTTCATGATTTTAAAAAATATATCTTTAACTTTTCAAAGTACAATCAAAAAAATTTATGTCATGGTAGTAGTAAGTAAAAGTAAAGTTGGTAGAGTGGCCTATTGTTGGTATCAGCTAGACAGTGATGGAGTCTATCTCCTTTTCACTTCATGGCATGTTTAGCTCGGTAGAGCATCCACCTTGGAACTACAAAGTTCCGAGTTTGATACCAACAGCTTAGATTTGTGCGGTAAAGTAGGTCCAGCTAGGATGCCAAAACAATTTCCCTGGTCTAGCACTAGTGAAAAGGGGATAGACTCCCTTGCTGTCCAGCTGATACCGATAATAGGCCACTCCTCCTACTTTACTATGGTAGTAGTAGTAACAGTTCAAAATAAAGGGTAATAAATATCAAATAGCCATTGCAACATTTTCATTGGATTATCCCCCCCCCCTTTTTTAAAACTCATTAGAATTAGTGCGATATCAATATTCAGTTATCCAGAGATATTTTTTTTTAAATGTTTTCCTTGTAGATTATTTCACAGAGTATTACATCCTCAGAAATCAACGAATAGTCTCACAATAAAACTTTCATTTAACTAATCTCTAATAATTAATCAATGTGTCAATGTATCAGATTTTTTCAACTTTCAACTTTACTCCTAGAGGCAGTAGCCCAACATATCATACCATTTTGGAATCAGGTCCAACTCCATGAGCAAATTAAAAACATTCTGGGCAAAATCCGAACCCACAATCTTGGAAATTTGGATTCCCAAATTTTACTTATTACAATTTTTTTCAGTGATTTTTTACATGATTTTTTCACAACAAATTTTTTTGTACAATGACAGTTTTTATAACTTTTAAATAAATTTGTTAAAAATCAATGAAGGACCCTCCACTGGAGCTACCTTAATTGTTGCCTGATTTAAGTTAATTTGTGATATTTCAGTGTAAAGTATAGACAGACTGAAGTCATTGATTATAATAATAATCTGAAAATTAAAAAAGAATAATAATCATTGAAAATTTCCTCAAAACTTTCATAGAAAATCTTCTATTAATCACTAAAATGTTTTGTCGAATTCATTTGATTTTTACAGTTGGTTTGTAGAATAAGTCAAATGTGTAATGGTGGGGAGGGTTAGTTTGATTTCTTCACTCATCAAATCAACTTACTACAGTGTATAACCAAATTGAGTCCAGCTTGAAGAAGGAAGTATAAAAATGATATTACAATGCAAGTGTTAACTTTAACTTAATAAATGGTACATTTAAAACTTATTTATTTCTAGCAAAAACAAGAGAAAACTTAATAATTTTTGTTTATTCTAATTACTTTTTTAGAAATAGGTTATAAGTTTCTTGGTAAAATTGTTGGACCTAATTAGTATACAAGGTTAATGATCAATTTCCCTATTCTGGGGGTAATGGGGTTCATAGGACTTATTTACCAAATGGTAAGATAATGAAGGAAATGCTTAATTCTAAATTGTTATGTGCAACATTGAAAAGACATCTTGAAACTGTGACTAGCAAAAAGCATAAGAGAAATGTTTCATAGAAAAAGATAGGTAGCCATATATGAACAATTTTGACAAAATTCACCTGGGAAATAACATGATAGAATAAAAATATATATTTTAGGAATAGTTAGCATTTTTTTGGACACACAATTTGTATACAAGCAATATTCCAAAGCAATAAAATCTCAAGACACACACACAATTATATACAAGCAACATTTCAAAGTAATGCAAAGTTAAGACAAATTGTATATAAACAATATTCCAATGTGATGCAATCTTTGGACACACACAAATTGTATACAAGCAATATTCCAATGTGATGCAATCTTTGGACACACACACAAATTGTATACAAGCAATATTCCAATGTGATGCAATCTTTGGACACACACACACAAATTGTATACAAGCAATATTCCAATGTGATGCAATCTTTGGACACACACATAAATTGTATATAAGCAATATTCCAATGTGATGCAATCTTTGGACACACACAAATTGTATACAAGCAATATTCCAATGTGATGCAATCTTTGGACACACACATAAATTGTATACAAGCAATATTCCAATGTGATGCAATCTTAGGGCACACACATACAAATTGTATATAAGCAATATTCCAATATGATGCAATCTTTGGAAACACACAAATTGTATAAGCAATATTCCAATGTGATGCAATCTTTGGACAACACACAAATTGTATACAAGCAATATTCCAATGTGATGCAATCTTAGGACACACACAAATTGTATATAAGCAATATTCCAATGTGATGAAACACACAAATTGTATATAAGCAATATTACAATGTGATGCAATCTTTGGACACACACGAATTGTATACAAGCAATATTCCAATGTGATGCAATCTTAGGACACACACAAATTGTATATAAGCAATATTCCAATGTGATGCAATTTTTGGACACACACAAATTGTACACAAGCAATATTCCAATGTGATGCAATCTTAGGACACACACACACAAATTGTATACAAGCAATATTCCAATGTGATGCAATCTTAGGGCACACACAAAATATTGTATACAAGCAATATTCCAATATGATGCAATCTTTGGACACTCACAAATTGTATACAAGCAATATTCCAATGTGATGCAATCTTAGGACACACATACAAATTGTATACAAGCAATATTCCAATGTGATGCAATCTTAGGACACACATACAAATTGTATATAAGCAATATTCGAATGTGATGCAATCTTAGGACACACACACACAAATTGTATACAAGCAATATTCCAATGTGATGCAATCTTTGGACACACACAAATTGTATACAGGCAACATTCTAAAGCAATTCAAAAACATACAAGAATATCAAAAGACAATGAAGTCTTTTGCATATTTTATGAAAACCATTTTTTTTTAACCCTAAAAATTACAAAATTACCTCACAGTTAAACAACAGCTTAAACATGTGCCCAGATATAGGTTTATTGGAATATTAATTCTGATGAAGCTCTTACAAGTGAGATGTAAATAATGATGAATATATAAACAGTCCACAAAATTGATTTTTATGACTTTTTACTCTTCCAACATTAATTTCTGTGTCTAAATGGGGAGGTATGGAAATGGAACCTGTGTGCCAAGTTCAAATTTCAACTAAATGTTTTCTTTCACTATATACAAATGCCCTTGGGAAAGGGACATCAATATCCATTTATCTCCCCCAAATTATGAGTAAAATAGTAGGCTCTCTAACCTTGGTGGGTAACCAGTCTAGGAGAATAACAACTCTGAATTCCAAACCAAGACAACACTAACTGTAGTGCATCTATACAAAAGCAGACTCTGATTATTGATTGTGACAAGGTACTGCAACTTGTACAACCATTGGTTGTCATTCATTTTTCAGGTCATGAACTTCAATTATCCAAGTCAAGATAATGTTGCTGTTGCCCTTCTCAACTCCTCAAACACTTTAAACGTTTTTTTATGCAGGTTTCCCCACTTTCTCTAAAAGACAAAAGTATTAGAACATCTTCAATTAACAATGGACTACCTTGATGATTGATGATCTAAAACAGAAAAAAATATATCTTTATGAATTCAGAATAACTACTTTATTCTATAAATATCATAATAGTTATTCTCTCTTGTTAGCAATTAGTAAGTTTATCTTTAATCAAACACATAAATAAAAACAATGTAGCAAAATAATCCTCTTATTCTTATCAAAATTTAAAATTTAAGAAAATTGAACAAATAATGTGTATAATCTTATATGAATTTATACACAGTTGACTTCACAGCAAGATTTGTTTATAAATTCCAGCTTAAATGATACTTTATCTCTAAAAAAATGTTATTGATTTTTTTTAATATCTTAAAGTGAATAAATTGGTTAAGTGGCCCATATGAAAGGATTAAACAAACTGTGTAGGTTGGAGTCTTACTAATGGCCAATATACGACTCTTAGGAAATTATGTTAATTTTTATTTCAAATTTTTTATAAATCATACTTTTTTTTTTCTTTGACTTCTTAGAAAGAGGAATTATCATTATTATCAAGCCGTACCAACAACATAGATTCCCATGACTCTCATGTCACCCATCCTTATTGGCCATTGCTCATACCAAATCCTCTGCACACAAAGCTGATAAATGTAAATTTTGCTGGTTGGCCAACACTGGTGTGTCTGTGTATAGGTGTCCACAAGAGAACATCACTAATGAGTTCATCCTTACTTCTCCAGCAGTGTCCAGCACATCTTGTTTGTCTTACTTGGATGAGTTGTGAAATAGTAAGTAAGTGGTAATATAGCTGATTTTATGTGGGGTGATGTTTCAAAGATTTGTTCAAGACAGCACACAGCATCTTTGTGTTGTTCCTATCTAGCATTTTCTTTTATGTGATAAGAGGCAAGTGACATATAGCTGCTTTTGTGTGGGGTGCTGTTTCCAAGAGTTGTTCAAGTCAGTACTCAGCATCCTTGTGTAACTCCCATGCAATTTTTCTATAAGCACACAGCATCCTTGTGTAGTTGCCATTTAACTTTTTCTCCAAGTGTTTTGTTAAAGTCCAAGTGATGCAACCATACAGTAGCACTGACACAGCTACAGCTTAAAAGAATTGTTGCTTATATTATCAGAAAGATCAGATTTCCATATAACTGATAATCTGATAAAAGATCATTAGATTTAATCCTTAGAATCTGCCTCCCAAGACCATTCCTGAGGGTCTCTGTCCTCTGGACTTCCTTCTGCCTGAAAAATGTAATTTAATTGGGCTTTTTTTTAACAGCCTTACAAGCTATTAACTATAGGCAATAGTGATATAAAATATTGTTAAATGAATAATAATAATTAGATAATATTGTTACTTACAGGTAATAGCAATAGAGAAATGGGGATTCCCCTGCTGGAATTTAGGCTGCCCAGATAGCAGCACAAATACAAACTGCTTGGGTTTTGATATTTATAACTAAAAAGTCCCACCATTTAATTACATAGTAAATAGTATAAGAAGATATATATTCTGGTTGAATTGAAGAGGCAAATGAATTGATATTAGGTTTAAGGCTTCATGTTACCACCACTAAATTGTCCTACAGCAGAATGGTCTTTGTTAAAAATATATTTTCTTAACTGGTAGTCAGGAGTTCAATCCCTGGGTGCATAAAAAGTTTAAGTGGAAGAAAAAAATTTGACATCTCAAAGAAGAATTAACTGACATGAGATAGTTTGAGGCTGTGGTCTAATGATTAGATTTGTAGGAAATGGACTTGTCAACCAGAGTTCAAATCCTGGATGAAGCTACAATTCACATAGTGCTAATACCCTTGGGAAAGGCATGAATCCAACTACTCTCCCTCCAGCTATGGGTAAATAGTAGGGCAGACTGGACTCTTTAACCTTGGCTAGGCAACCAGTCTAAGAGAAGGAGAACTCTGAATTCAAACCTGTTAAGTTCTGCTTGGTGTGGTCACTAATAGGCTCAAGCCTACCTAGTGATCATCATAATTTTAAAAAAAAGAAAAAGAAAGATCTCTCCTAAGCAATGGATGTATCAGAATTTTAACAATCCACCCTAATGGATTAAAGGGTTTGGTTGAAAATTCCCCAAATCCACTACAACGGATCCCACAAGAAGGCTGGAAGGCAAAACAGTTGAAATGTAATTATAACAACAATTTAGATAGGGGCATTAGTCCCAACTACATCAGTATAGATATCATACTTTCTTCCATATATGTTAGATGGTTAGATGGCTGATGGTTTTCAGGGTGAGTAAAGATATGGATAAGTACCCACTCTTCAGCCATCACTTTGCACTATGCCAGCAGCATGCAAGGACTGTATTTAAGTTACAGCTTGCATGTTGTTCTTGTCTGCTAACTCGACGGTAGTTAGAATCCCACTGCGACGGTGAGTATTGTATTGTTTCTATGATATCTGGGGGATAACTTCTACATTAGAATTCTTCAATATAAATTTAGTTAATATTTGTGGTATAATAGTAATCATCATAGGAAATGAACAGCGAACCGAGTTCAAATCTTGGATGAGGCTGTTTGCATTTAACAATGCTAATAACCTTGGGAAAGGTATTAATCTAATTATTCTCCCTCCAGCTATGAGTAAATAGTAAGGCAGACTAGGCCTTTTAACTTTGGTATGGCAACCAGGAAAACTGAATTCAAACCTGTTAAACTGACCTTGTGTTGCATCCTGTTCGTGTGGAGGGGTTGGTTAAATACATATAAATTAAGATTGATTATAATTTCAACATGCTTAAATAATTGAAAATAAAATACAATGAAAATAAAATACAAACATTTTATTGCACAAAATGAAATTTTAATACAGAGTTTTTAATCAATTGGTTCAAGTCTGAAGTCAAGGGACAAATACCTAGACCAGCTATTTTCAATAGGAGACCATATAAAATCCTCTTGATAGCCCTTTTACTTTTGAAAAAGAGAGTCTCAAGAGTGGTTATGATAAAATACAAGGAGAAGCCGCATCCCATTGCCTCTTCTTATTGCTTTCTGTAT
The DNA here is from genome assembly GCA_023376005.1 of Doryteuthis pealeii. Classification (NCBI taxonomy): domain Eukaryota; kingdom Metazoa; phylum Mollusca; class Cephalopoda; order Myopsida; family Loliginidae; genus Doryteuthis; species Doryteuthis pealeii. Next base: position 11,759,488 of record CM042167.1, read on the forward strand.
TTTAGCACAACCTGTCCCAACAGTTTATAGAGATCCTGGTTATTGAACAGATAAAATAACAGGTTAATTTGAAAATAGGGAGACATTGGTGCACAGACATTTTTGGGGTTTGTTTTTTTTTCAACAGATTTGCTATTTTGGTTAGACATGTGCATCATTTGGTACAAATTTAGAATCGGTGTCTCTTCTGGATTTTGAGGAATGTACACAAAGTATTATGGAAACCTATAAGTTGAACTTAAATTAAATTTTTTTAAAAACTGAATGACAAACTTATAAAAGAAAAGAAAAACAGTATAGAACAATCTTCAAAATAGAATACATTTTCACTGCTGTTTTTTTTCTTTTTCAGTTATTTTCTTTTTAAGATCACAGTTAAGGTTGGCTCTGGTTCTATTAATTTAACATAGAACTAAAACTGAATTCCATATTGTACATAATATTCTATGATGCTATAATTTGTTGTGTACATTCTTTGCATTCCTGAACTAACATCAATCCTAAAACAAATAATCATCCTTTTTCTTTTTGGAAAAGAAAACTATATAAAAAGCACTAAGCTCAATAATTGCATTTAAGCCTGATAGATTAATTAAACATTTTATAGTATTTTCTCAAGTTTTGTCTAATATGTCAGAATGTACAAGCTTTCTTGGTGTTCAATAATAAATGAATTTCTGCCGATTTATTTCTATCCGCTTGGCAAAGTGCCATAGAACATGAGAAGAGCTTTTAAAAGGGCAGTGGCAAAAAAAAAAAATTGTTGAGAAGCGTAAAGATCTAAACTATGAACAGATTTGATTTCCATGCTAAACACTTTGTACATAAAATCTGAAATTTCCAGTGTTTGACAAAACTTAAGAAATTTCCAAGTTACCAACAAGTGAAAAATTTTTCCTGGAAAATTTCCAAAGCTCCTAAACAAGCACAAAACATATGAAAATAAAATTTGAGTTTAGCAAATGGAAAAGTTATAAATACTTCTAAAATCCCTTGATTTTTTTACAGCACCAGACTAAGCAAAGTTACTTTGAAAGTAGCAATTCCCTCAAGATCGTCAAAGTTAAGCAGTGATGAGGCTATTCAGCACTTAGATGGGTGACCACTTAGAAAAAGCATGTATTGAAAGTAATCTGGGCTTGTGTGCCAGACTAAGCAAAGTTACATTGAAAGTAGCAATTCCTCAAGATCATAAAAGTTAAGCAGTGATGAGGCTATTCAGCACTTGACCACTTAGAAAAGCATGTATTGAAAGTAATCTGGGGCTTGTGTGCCAGACTAAGCAAAGTTACATTGAAAGTAGCAATTCCCTCAAGATCATAAAAGTTAAGCAGTGATGAGGCTATTCAGCACTTAGATGGGTGACCACTTAGAAAAAGCATGTATTGAAAGTAATCTGGGGCTTGTGTGCCAGACTAAGCAAAGTTACATTGAAAGTAGCAATTCCCTCAAGATCATAAAAGTTAAGCAGTGATGAGGCTATTCAGCACTTAGATGGGTGACCACTTAGAAAAAGCATGTATTGAAAGTAATCTGGGGCTTGTGTGCCAGACTAAGCAAAGTTACATTGAAAGTAGCAATTCCCTCAAGATCATAAAAGTTAAGCAGTGATGAGGCTATTCAGCACTTAGATGGGTGACCACTTAGAAAAAGCATGTATTGAAAGTAATCTGGGGCTTGTGTGCCAGACTAAGCAAAGTTACATTGAAAGTAGCAATTCCCTCAAGATCATAAAAGTTAAGCAGTGATGAGGCTATTCAGCACTTAGATGGGTGACCACTTAGAAAAAGCATGTATTGAAAGTAATCTGGGGCTTGTGTGCCAGACTAAGCAAAGTTACATTGAAAGTAGCAATTCCCTCAATATCATAAAAGTTAAGCAGTGATGAGGCTATTCAGCACTTAGATGGGTGACCACTTAGAAAAAGCATGTATTGAAAGTAATCTGGGCTTGTGTGCCAGACCAAGCAAAGTTACATTGAAAGTAGCAATTCCCTCAATATCATCAAAGTTAAGCAATGAATTCAGCAGATGGGTGACCACAAACAGCATTTTTCCTTTGTGGGTCAGGCTTTTCACCATCCCCCTCATGTTGTATATATATATTTACCAACCCCTCCGCACAAGCAGGATGTGACACGAGGTCAATTTCTTAAGCGGAGTTCAACTGGTTTGAATTCAGAGTTTTCCTTCTCCTAGACTGGTTGCTTAACTAAAGTTAAAGAGCCCAGTCTGCCCTACTATTTATCCATAGCTGGAGTGAGAGTAGGATTCATACCTTTCCCAAGGGTATTAGCGTTAAGTGAAATGCAATTACCACATCTAGGATTTGAACTTGGGTCGACGAGTCCATTTCCCATAACTTTAACCATTACACCACACGCTTCCTCTCATGTTGTATATATTATTTGGACTAGCAAATATATTCACCCTCAGGGTGCAAGTATTTAAGTCTTAATGCAATGAAATATTATATTAAATTACAAATCGAAAAATAGAACAACTGAAACTTAATCTTCCATCACTCCCATCTTTCATTATGAAATTTTCCTAATTTAACTAAATTAGTAAGTAAAGAATAAAATGACAGTTATTTCTTCTTGTTAATGGATTTCTTTTAAGAATTATCCCCGAGATTGTTGCTCATATTCATTAAAATAAAACCAAACAATTAGAAATCAATAATACTAATCACATATTTATCAAAATCAAATTGTTGATATCAATATGCAACTGTAAACTGCTATTTTGTTGTATATATAAATACAATTGCATATTATCAGTATGTAGATATGGTCAACAGTATTAATAATGTAAAACAATTTTATTAATAATTGAGGTTTAAATAAAAATAAAATCATGGAGAATGTGATGTAGATAACTTAGGAAATTGTGACTTTAGTAGTGATATAGTTTCAGGTACAGACAAACACACAATCTCCATTATAATAAGATGTAGCTCAAAGCATTAAAAATGTCCTCTTAATCCTTACTTGTTGTTTCTAATTAAAACCTTGGAATTTCTTCAGGTTCGGCTTGTATCAAATAACAGTAATCATAAGAACATTATTTTAAAAATACTTATTGTATCACATAGCTGTTTATAATGATGCAACACTACTTTCAAATATCTGCCCTCAATGGATAAAAATAATTTTCCCCAACATCAAAGTGAAATGATATAATCCAGCATAAAAACGTAAAGCCATAAAACAAGAAAAGCATCATTATATAAAGTAAATATCACAATCAGAAAATGTCCTCTTTTTCTTATTCATTTTATTCTTTACAGGGATGAAGCTATCTAGTTGTTTCTATGAAGAACCAACATCAAAATCTTTGTGTATCTCTCTTCCAGCAGTTATGTGTTTTCTCTAGCTTGCATCTATTCAATGTATTTCCACACTTCTTTTTTAATGGATATGAAAGAAGCAAAGCAAAATATATTTCGGTACATTAACGCAAAATAAAACCAGAGAGCAGTCTGGTATTATAATGACCAATTCAACAAGAAAATGTTGTATACTTCTATAAAATGTGCTAATCAACACGTGGCATCATTTTTCTTAAGTGATAATAAACTGATGAGATCAAAGTTAAAACAAAATATCTCTTTTATTTATACTAGCAAAATAAAAAGACACCCTCCGGGCGATGTAAAAATGATTTTTTGAAAGATATTGCCTGAGAGGATGGGAGCTGAAAATTCAATGTCATAGAGTGTGTACCATAAGTATGTAAAATCGCCAAATTTATTAAAGGAGTAAAAAGAAAAAGAAAGACAATTTGAAATGGAAACAGTCCCGATAACTTTAAATATTATATTAGAATAAAACAATCTATATATAAAGATATAACGCCAGGCATCTATTTATTGAAACAATGAGGATTACATGCTCACATTTTGAGTATATTTATTCTATGTTATGACGTTGGATTACGTGTTGGGTAATGTGACATAAGCAGTGACACAGTTTTTGTTACAGACAAAAAGAGAGCTAATCTCCATTATTAATATAGATTAATAAGAATTTTCTTATAAAATATTCTGACAGGAAATAAAATTGCAACTATATGTTTATAAAAAGTAAGGTCGTCAGGGGTGGCCTAATGTCGGTATCAGCCAGACAGCAAGGGAGTCTATCCTCTTTTCACTAACACGAGACCAAGGAGATTATTCTAGCATCTGAGGTTGTGCACCACACCTACCATCAGCTCCTTACTTTACCGCACAGATCCCTGTGCTACTCATACGCTGAGTTGGCGAGGGCCGGTATCGAACATGGAACCTTGTGGTTTCTAGCCAAACGTTCTACTGACTGAGAGAGCCAATATAGTTGGATTATAATAAAATTATCATATATACAGATAAATATGGTTTATCTCAGTCAGTAGAGCATCCACCTCAGAACCACAAGGTTCAGGGGTTCAATACCAGCCCTCACCAACTCAGTGCATGTGTTAAGCAGTTTGGATTTGTGCAGTAAAGTGGGGAGCTGGTGGTAGGTGTGGCACTCTACCTCAGATGAAAAAACAATCTCCTTGGTCTAGTTCTAGTGAAAAGGAGATAGACTCCCTTGCTGTCTGACTGATACTGACAATAGGCCACTCCACCGATTTTACTTACGTGCACAGGTTCCAAACTAAAAAGCTTATCAACAATAGTCAGACCCCATTACAAAATATTATTTTTATTCAAGTAATTACGCATAGTATAAATATTTCACATATAAATCTTGTGTGTTAATACCCTTCGCAATAGTATGCATCCAACTATTTTCCCTCCAACTATGAGTAAATAGTAGGGTAGACAGGACTTTTTAACCTTTGTAACTGGTCTAGAAGGAAAATTCTGAATTCAAACCTGTTAAACTCCTTTTAAAAAATTGATCTTGTTTTGCATCCTGCCCGTCGGGAGGGTTGGTTATTTTGTTTAATGGCATATCAACCCTTGTGGGTGATTTAATGCCAAATCTTTTTTAGTATATATGATTTGTAACTTAATAGTTTGTAGGTAAATATTTGTTTGATTTTATAAACTGGTAAAAATAATTTTCATTAACTTACAAACAGATCTATTTGACCCATAGATGTGTTCCTAAAAAGTTACGGTCACTCCAGGTCAGAATGGAATTGGGAGTAATGGCAATGAAGGGGTGTGACACACTTCTAAGATCTCCAGAACTGGAGCCTTACCATCAGATGCAGTTTAGTGTCATAAGCAGGACACTATTGCAGAGAAAGGGGTCTTACCCTTTTGCAAAGGATACAGTCAACATATTTTAAGTCCCTCCAACAGGACATTTGACATTCAGCCATATTTGGTTAACTGCTGAAGTTCTTGATGTTTAACTCACCCATCCAGAAAATCTCTTCAAACATTATCTTTGAAGACAGCAGTTGTCTACAACTTATTTTAAAACTACAAAGAAGTTAAAATAGTTTACATAAAAGTTTTCAGAAAGACTATGGATAATTACAATACTTTTACATCACTGTATTTAATACATTAAGAGCAAACTCTTCCAAGCCATAGCCATACTAGTGCTACTGTATGGCTGCACTACTTGGATGCTAATGAAGCACTTATAGAAAAGGCTACATGGGAGTTACACAAGGATGCTGTACAACTTTTGGAAGCAGCACTCCACAAGAAAGCAGCTGCACGGCCACTTGACCCTATCATACAAACCATCCAAGTAAGATGAACAAGACATGCTGGACATTACTGGAGAAGTTAGGATGAACTCATGAGTGATCTTCTCCTGTGGATACCTACACATGGATACACCAGTGTAGGCAGACAAGCAAAAACCAACATCAGCTATGTATGGATTCTGGATACTGTGTGGAGAACCTCCCCAGGGCTATGAACGATAGGGATGATTAGAGAGAGAGAGAGAGAGAGAGAGAGTCATGGATATCTGTGCTGTCAGTGTGACCTGATGATGATGATAGCATTAAAGTAAAGTAACAATAAGACGACTTGGTCATTTGTCTATATCAACAAAAAGTCAATCAATAGGTTTGACCCTTTAGAAGAATAAAATCAAAGACTGAGAAATAAACTGAAAAAAATTGCACACATTTTAAAGTTAATAAAATACTAGATAATCTATGAACCAGTTGGGTTCCCAATGTAGTGATGCTGACAGCTTTTTGATTTAGTGTGTCCTGGGACACACATAATTGCTTTGAATGAGTCCCTAGGAAAATTTATGAGTCCAAATTAAAGCCGTCAAACTCCTACCTTGTAATTCCTTTCCAAGAAACTATCAAAATGTATTTACAGTTATCTTTAAATGGCGAGGGAAGAAAAAAGAAAAACACTGGGATGCATGGATATGATTTTACTGCGTCTTTTTAGATTTTTATGCGTCAGGAATGCAGGATGCGTACCTATCACCATCTCTGCCAATGTATGCATTTACCTAACCCCTCCACATGAGCAGGATGCAACACAAGTTCAGTTTTTTCAGCAGAGTACTGCTGGTTTGAAGGAAGTTTTCCTTCTCCTAGACTGATTGACACATCCCAAGGCTAAAGAGCTTAGTTTGTCTAACTATTTACCCAGAGTTGGGAGAAGAACCGACAGATTTATGCCTTTCCCAAAGGTGGAGTGAAACCTGAACTGTCTTGTCCAGGATTTGAACAATTTCCTATGATGATTGTAAAGTAACTGTTATTCCTGATGATATTGATATTTTGATTAAGAAGATTCTGATTAGTATTTCATAGTTACCCATTATATTGAGTATTTTGATCATTAAAAAAAACATTCATCATGAATGCAAACCATATAATTATCATTCAGTTAAATTGCTTTAGTTAGAAAATTTTAAGTGCATTGCTCTAACAAAAATCTCAAAATCATGTGCCATTTTGTTGGGTTAGTTTATATATATATATATATATATATATATATATATATATATATATATATATATATAATGAAAATTTTAGAAATATATAGATTTCCTGTTTTTACTTCATTATTCATTCTAAGGATTGTAGATTACCACTAAATACTGTCCATAAGAAAGCTAATTACAAGACAAAATAACCTTAAGAATGGTCTCGATTTTTTCTTCAGAAATTAGGAATATTAGTTTCAATAACTTTTTAAAAAATTGTTTATCATGTTAAAATGAACCAATTTGTTCTTTTGTTGTCAGGTATTATAAAGTATTATTTTTCATTATCTATTATTTAAATTTCACTACATGTAATTATGTGTACACTAACTAGCTTTCACGAACAAAAAAAAAATACTAAGCTTCACTGAAAAATGTAGAAACCTCCCACTTGTAGTATGCTTTGCTTTCTTAGAAAAAAAATAATTGCATTAGTCTAAGTGGTTATGTATTTTTTTTTTTTAATCAACTAAGGTTTGTTACCTCTTGAAATATCTTCCATTTAAAGTTAAAGGAAAAATTAAAAAGCAAGTGATTTTTTTTTTAATCAACTCTTTGTTTGATTTCAAAACGTCAGTATAAAATTTGTAGCATTAGTTTAACTCTTTAGGATTAAAAAAAATTGTCAAAGCTGATCATATGGTCACTCGTCTCCAAATTTTGATTTAATGATTTTTTCCCCACAATTTTCTTTTTTCCGCTCAAGACAACACTCTTTAGTACAGGTTTTGGTTACGTAAGGTAATCACATGACTAACGTTAACAGCATAAAAAAGCCATATTTCCTGGTTTTTAATGACTACAAACAACAAAAAGGGGGCCATTGATAACTGAGTTTTTTCTTATTAGAACGAAAAAAAAAAAAAAAAGCCTGATGAGACGTGATAAAATTTCCCATTAATAATTCATTTAAATTTGGTTGCTTTCACAATAAAGACAGTTAGGTATTTTACATCCCTCACTGTCACTGTATTGTGAAAGAAAGCAACCTTGTGAGTCCCCTGTAGCAAAACACGAGTTTATACAAAGAGAGTGTTAACCACTGCTCAATACGAAGTTAGTTCGGTGATGATGGGACGCCCTAAGTACAGTGCTCCTTTTACGCGCACAGGCTTTGTGGAAAGTATTCTTTTAATTTTATTTATATTTTTCTGTTAATCAAATAATGTGGTTTTCTTTCATTTCAGCTCGAGGATAATAAAAAAAGAAAGACCATGCGTTTCAAATGAACCTTATTTTAATAATGACTGTTTTTAGTTTTACACAGCGTATTGAAAAGAAAAAAAGAAAAAAAAAGAAAGAAAAGTTGAATACGAAGACGAACAAAAATTAAATGAGACATTTCAATTGTGTTTTAAGTCAGAGACGGGACGTCTTGTTTTTTAGAGTGCTTTCTTATTCACATCAAGTGTCTGACAACTACTAATATGAGTGTGTGTTCTCAACAGGCACATGCTAGTTTTCTTAATTAATAGGATGACCTCGTAGGATCGACTCAAAAGTGTTTACCCAAGAAGGAAGAGAGAAAAGAGAAGATAGTGAAATGATATTGATAATGATGATGGTGATGTCAGTTGCATTGCCGTACAACAACAGCGACCTGGCCCTGCGTGCAACACACACAAATGAAGAAGACGAAGAGGACTGCCATTGATCGGCTGGGTCGGTCGATTGGACTTGTCCCGAACTGGAAGAGGTAGAAAAAGGAGGAGGAGGAAGTAAAATCCGTCATCTGGGGGTGGGTGAAGAGTAATGGGGGAATCATGTTGCTACTGCTGCAACTTACAACTATTATTATTACTACTACTGTTGCCGGCATAACTCACTGGCAGAGTTAGAGACCATAAACTGTAAAGTCTATAATTTTTTTATCATTTACTTTCGGTAGTCGAGTCCGAAATTAAATCAAAGAAAAAGCAATATACTTTTAGCGAGCAATCTAGTACAAAAAATAGTTTAATTTAGGACAAGGAACTGTAAAATCAGAAAATAATCGTAACAGCAACTGCTGCAGATTTTAACAGAAAGAGAAGAAAAAATAGTGATCCAAGAAAAAAGAAAAAAGATTGTGTGTGTGTGTATTTCTTAGCAACCAGTTTAATACCTTAATCTTAGTGTTGCACAATTTAGAGTTAAAGTGGGAATTTCATTTAAGCCACATAAAACCAAATACTACCCTTCCCAAACCCTAAATCAGTGAATATTGAAGAACAAAAAAGAAATCTCAAAGTTTCTCAAACACAAAGCTATGGGTACAAAAACTCAGGGGAGAAACAAACCCCACCCCCTAAAAAAATGCTGAACGAGTTAAGTCGTTGACTAAAGTCCCAGACGAGCCTGACATAATAAAATTATAACAAAGAATAAAAAAACAAAAACAAAAATGTTCTTAAGCGGTCTATCATTAATTAACACTATTAATATTTAAAATCTTAAAACTATTATTTTGTTAGAGTAAATGTCGGTCATTATTTTTTAATCTACTTTTTTTTTTTCTGACCACTTCCTGTCTCCCAAACCTGCGGATACTTTATTTTCTCAGAAATCGCTTTATAAATCTTACGTCGTAAGATACACAGTAAAATCGTTCCATTATTCTGGCTGAAATTCACATTTCTTTAATTTTTTTTTTTTTTTTGCCGGTGACCTCAAATATGAACACTACCAAAATTTTAAAATAAAATCTATTTTGTATTATGAGACTTGGTAAAAACAAAATCCCTCTAACATTATCGCAGTGCGATCATTTCTATTCTTTGCCTTCATCATCACCTTCTTCCTACAACTACTTTATGTTAATGATGATAGTGATGATGCTGACGATGGGAATGGTGTTGTGACGGTGACACCCATCACATTTTTCTGTGCATTTTTAACAACACAGTAGATGATGATATCGGCATAAACAGAGTTAAAAAGACCAAAACAGACTCACTGGTAAGGTAGACTCGACATCAACATCACAACAGTACTTTACTGTTATCGTAGTACAAGTACTTACTGCACATATTGTCATTTTTTTTACCTTCCACGATAAATACATCATTTATATCACCACAAAATAACTATTATTGCTACTCTTCAACTGCACTTACTGCTAAAACGTCATTTTCGACATAGAATATTTCACAAATGAAGACACTTTATTTTAAAATCGGCCCGTCCCAGAAGTGAAAAAGTATCAAATCTTGTTCTAATTTTAAATTCTAGATTTAATGTTAAAGATCATTCGTTTGTAAATCAAGTAAATGATACCCTTTATGTATCGATAAAATATAGTTTAACTAATGTTGTTTGCATAACTTATTTAGTCAATTCGAAGTTTTTAAGTCCCAAATTTAAATTTCTTTAATGCTGTCTTCAGATATAGAGACATTCGTACTATACGTAGTCGTCGTTCGTAAAACTTAACCTGAAATATAAAGAAATTAATTATGTACTACTAGATCTGAACAAAAGAACACATCTACTGGTAATGTCCGTACATTTTGCCAAACAAATTTACTAATTCCTGAATTAAATTCAACAAGCATCGTGTTTAATGGATCTGAGAGGATCGCATTGTCAACCACGTGGCCAACAACTGCAAATGCAAAATCCATGTGTGCATTTATTTTGTGTTATGAAAATGGACAGTGAGTGAGAGAGAGGGAGGAAAATGGTGAAATAAAATTTAAAACAAGTATCGTTCATTGAAAAAAAAACTATTATGATTGATAGAATTTAAATAATTTAACAAATATTTTTCGAGTAATAATTTATAATTCAAGTAAAAAATATAGTTTTTTTAAGAGTAGGCAGTAGAGAAATATTACAAGACATGCGCAGATAAAATAGTGAAATGATTAGACATTTAGTAGTGAAGGTGGTTGACGTCACCACTTAAAGTACTAACCATCATCTCTAAGTGTCACTACTTTTGTGTGCTACTAAGACCTGAAATATTGCCGGCCTGAATGGGGCACAAGGCTATTTAGTGTCCTTAGGGCAACGACTCCCTTCCATTGAGATTTTTCAAAAAAAAATCCTAATATTAATACTACTACCACTGCAATATCAGAACGTATCTACCTACAAACAAAAAGTAAGAAGCTGCCTTTAGCATTTCCTACAAAAATCTCAAGCCTGCTTAAAAATATCTTCATTGTTTTTCATTTTTTAGAAGATTTTAATTGTAGAATAACAAAGCATAAACTTCTATGCTTATATTTAGTTGTCAGTGGAACTATTTACTATTTTATCCCTTTCTTTCTAACTTACACGCACGTTTTTCAGTGCTTGTTTACTTGCTACGCGTACTTCACTAACTTTTTTTTCGTACCATATCTATATGCAACAGCCTACATATTTCTAAGCAACCACGTGTCATAATAGAACTTGAAATTATCAAAGCTATATGTAAGCTAAATTCGACATTATCCCCCTCCCTTCATCAGATCACCGCGCACATAATCCATTTCACTTTCGATATCGGGTATCCTACTCTCCCTCAAATCTTCAGGATCCCCAGTTTTCTTCTGAATCATGTTTGTTTTTCTTCCATATTTACCTTTTTTGTCTGTTACATATTTCACCTATCTGTACTGAATTTGAATATACCCTCTCTCAAAACGGTCAACCTACCATCACGTGCTTGCAAATTTAACTGTACTTTTTTCTTTTACGCGCTTTTTAGGTTTTTTTAATTCACGAAAAAAAAAAAAAAAAAAGAAAAAAAACTAAACGAGTCTTTTTTTGATTGAATATTTCCTTTCTTTATCGCTTATTTTTTAAGCGATTTTTTTCCCAAAACTGAAAAAAAGTAAAATTTTAAAAGTGTTTAATGCTCGATACCTCTCGACCGTCTTTTCATCTTTTGTAGAACCAATCACTTCTCTGTTGAAATTTTCAACTGATGATAGCTTGGACATCCTGATATTTTTTTCTTAGTTATTGTATTATTTCTAAATTATTAATACTTAAGGTGGGAGGGTGGGTAAGCTTGTTATTTCAATTTCAAAGTCAAACGAAGGCAGAAGATGCTAATTCTACCCCTACTTATATAAAATCTATGTACGAATGTGGGTGAGAAAGCTGAGGGCGGGGAAGGAGAATATAAAAAGGAGCTGTGTCACGTGATATTATAGCCTCTCACCCAAAACGCTCTCTCTCAACCGTTATTAAATGTACTTCCTTGCAAGTTTTTTAAAAAAGTAAACATGATCAATTACTTTTAATTGATACCATATGCAATTTATTGGTAATTTAACCTAAACATTTTTCTAGTCTTCTCATAAAAAAAAGAAAGTGAAAAAAGGATTCTCTTTAAAGCAAGTAAATCATTTGTTTTTACTTGTTCTCTCCCTTTCTGATATCTTACTGACTAGCGCTCTCCCTCGCTTTAACAACGTGCAGTAACTTGGGTGTCGAGAGTAGCAATTCTTGCATACTGAGTTGCTGGCATTGTACACTGTAAGCATTAGATATTGAAAATGGCGACCTATGAGGGTCATGTAGCGAAGCGTCAAAAAACTGAAAATAATGGATATGGAATGAACCAAGGAGGAAAAGTAAGTCCTGTTAGTTTTCTACTAGAAACACGTCTCGTTGTTGGAAACACTAATGTCGTTACCTGACTGGAAGAATTACTATTTTAAATCCAAATCTGGGTTTTTGCCGGTTTGCGGCTCATGATCGTCATTATGGACTCTTTTTATTTAAGCAGACATGCTTGTGAGAGAGTGTGCTGATTGTTGTTTTTTTTTTTTTTCTATTTTGGTAAATGAGATTTTAGGTGTTTTTTTTTTTTTGTTTTTTTTGTTTAGATTTTTTAGGAATTTGTTTTTGGTACATTGGAAACATGTCTGATTTTATTTTGCTTTTGAGGGGTTATTTATTTATTTACTTTTTTAATTTCCGTTGTCTGTGGAGCACACATTGGATGATGGCTGCATTCAGTCAATTCCCTGCAGATATAAAATATGGAGCAAACTAGTCTCCACTCGAATCTTTTATATTTTGTAGATACACGTCTGTTATGCTAGAAACGTACACCTACAAAACATTTTGTATTGAAGGGTGTTGGACCTCACGTTAAAATCTCATCCCTATTCATTGCTCTTTTTTCCCCTTTTTTTATTCAAGAACAAAGACTTAATCTACAGAATCGGTTCTGTTCTTTAACAGAATACGTTAAAAATATTTTTAAAGCTATATTATCCCATCTTAACATATGAATATCATAAGAAAAATACTTTATTTTTGTTTTAGTGTATTTGATTCTCTTAAAATAGAAATTTGTACTCTGCATTTATATCTCACGCACTTAAACTTCCAAGAGTAAAAATGTCAGTTGGGGGAAAAACCAACATAAAGCAGTAAATTAAATCCCTAACATTATTGATTGTGTTGTTTCATTTTTAGTACATCATCCAGCAAAGCTAATATCATTTGCAATTTCGCTTGATTTTTTTTTCTTTTACCTAATTTTTTAAAAATTGTCTCCAATTTATTTTTAAAAATGCAAATAGCTTCTTTCCAGTTTTTATAATTTTCGTTAAATTGAGTTTGTAAAGCAAAGAGAAAATATGATCAAATTGTTTTTCTTTCCTTTTTTATTTTATTTTTAAGACTTGTCTCTCTTTAAATGAAAAATCCTTATATCTGCGTTCCTTATTTTAAAGGCGCTGAAAGTTTAAATACCTGGTGTAACGTATTGTGTGTATATATATATATATATATATATATATATATATATAAATTCATTTATAGTTCATGAAATAGAACACATTTTTCATCTAGATGTGTTCTCCTTTTTCTGTCTTTAACTTTAAAATCAGGTTCGATATGTACTGAATGTAATAATTGTTAGATTGAAAATTAATAAGGCTGATATTTTAATGATTGAATCATTACTAGCAACAGGACACGTGTGTGTATATATATATATATATATATGTGTATATATATATATATGTATGTGTGTATATATATATATATAATGCTTTTTTAAAATCTTTTTACTGCCTACCTGAGGATCGAATGCGTGATACTCGTGTTGAGGAAATTTCTGTATTAGTGCATAGTAATTTAGGAGCAAAATAATCTTTTCTTCAAAAATTGAAACTTCAAACTTGGAGTCATTTTGATGATTATTAAATTTAAATAGTAATACGGCTATTAAATACGTTATATGAAAAATAAATGAAATTAACTCAGGTGTTTTGGTTTTTTTCATAGCAACAATAGCAACTTGTTTCACTGAACTTTTTTTTTTCTTTTTTTTCTTTTTTTTTTTAATGGTATAGAATCACTACGTCCTAAATTTTCATGAAATAATTATTTAACCAATCATCAGTTTAACTTCACCGATTGTATTTATAAAAAAATTTATTTTTTAAATTGCAAGTGGCTATCCATATATCTTTTTTCTACACTTGTATAAATTGGGCTACACACACACACATTGATAACGGACCTGGATCTTTTCTTGCTGCTGCTAATGCTCTTCTCGGCCTATTTTTAGTGAATGAATCGAACCGTTCGATTAACAACGTTGATGATTATAGTTAAGATTCATAGTAATAACAAAGCACCATGAAACCAAAATAATTTTCCAATGTTTATAATGTCAGTCCCAACTAGCATGAAAATATAAAATTTCTTTTTTCTTTTCCTTTTCTTTTTTTTGTTTTTTTTTTTTTGGTTTTTTTTTCTTTAAAAAATCTCTTCGTTTGTTTAACGTCTATATTTTTTCTTAAACACGTTAAAGATAGTATTAAATGTGCAATATGCACAATAAGAAGAATTACTGATCTGAAATTTGATTACGGTTAGCTTGTGACATGCATCATCGCTTATATTTGACACGCCTTTCTTATTCATTCACTTGCAGTTGCACCATTTCAGTTTCTCGATAGTCCCGGATTAGAGAATTTCTTCCCTTAATCACTCAGCATACTTTCTTTTCTTTTTCTTTTTTTCTTAACGTTTATGATGTTTAGATGTTTATTTATTCAGAACGAAAATATTTGTAGCAATACTTGAGAATAGTATGCGTAATGCAAACTCAATTATTCACTTTTTATTCTTTAGCTGATTTTTTCTTCTTTTCAATTTAAATTTTTTTGTGAGAATTATATGTACTAATAAACTGCAGTCGTTGCTTAAACAGTTTGCTTAGAGAGAAATGGTGAGTGGTATATATGGATATCATTTTGTATTAAATCGCACTTGAAAATTCGCTTAATATATCAACAAAAACGTAGATTAAGAGCTTATTGAGGCATACAACAAAAAGGCCCGGTGGGTTTTAGCGCTTAGCAATTATTCAGTTGTAAATAAATTTGGGTACGCAAGTACTAGCAACTGACTTTACTGGTGCTTTTTAAGCCTCTGCCACAGCATTCTTATTCACCAACAATATCATCAACCACTAAATCTTTCCTTTACTCCACCTTGTATATTTCTTCTCTTAATCGTTTATGTATTTGACTAGCAACAAAAATATATTCAAATAAAGACTTTCTCTTCCTCATTTGCAAACCAATATTTTTGATAGTTTCGATTTTTGGTTAAATTTAAGAGTGGAAACTTGTTTGTTTTTTTGTTTTTTTAACTTTCTAAAATTGTCTTTTTTTTTTTCTTTTTCTTTTCTTGCGGTGGTATTAATACAATATCAGGATTTTTTTTACACTTGTACGCTTATGTTTTTTTATTGTTTATTTATTTTAAGATTTTTAATTAATTAATCTCGAATGCTGTCTTATTTTCAAGCTATTCATTAAAAATTAATCATAAAAATTTCTTCGTGATTTTATTCATAATTTCATTTAAGTAAATGAAACTTACTTCATGCTTGTTAACGTCTTTTAGATTAAAACTTTCAACAAAATAAAAAGTGGGCTTAATTGACTCAAATGTATTAAATGGTGGAACTCTCTTGAAAGGTTGTAATTATGACGATATCTTGGAGAATAGTGCGATTCAAACACGAAGACCCCTATAGATTTTTTGTTTTCTAACCGTCGACTGTAATTTTAATGAAATTATCTTTGATAATTAATCATCAGACTTTATTTATAAATTCAAAAACTGAATATTTCTGACCTTGAATTACTTTATCAGACTTATGTAGGCCTGTACTTATTGTTACAATTAAAATGCCGTCATTAGGTATTTCAAACTGTTTTTGTTTCACTCTCTACCACCAAGCTCTTTAATGTTGATTGCATTTTAGGGAATTTTAAATTCCACTATTTGTTCTTGAAATTTTAAACTTTTTTGTTAAATTCCTAACAACACGCCAAACTTGCAGTTTGTGCATCTAATTTGCGCATCAAACATTGATTTTTTTTATATTTTTTTTTAATTTGCCAGATAATTTTTTGTTTTTTGTTTATTATTGAATATTAAGTATTTTATTGCAAATGTTGTCAAGTTTCTGGTGCCGTTAATTCTGTGTTTCACTTAAGATGTTTAAAAGTATTGATCAATCTGTAGAATAACCCCCCCCCTTTTTTTTTTAACGCGACAAACTATTTGGCTTCCTTCTATGGGATAGTCTGTTCAAGTGAGCACTGGCTGTGTCAGATTTTGAATAATCTGGGTGAATTATGCAAGTATAATTTCGAATTTGGAGGTTGTGGTACGTTTGTCTGCATATGCAAAACGTGGTTTTGTGATCAACTGATAAACAATCTAAAAAAATAAATTGTCCGAAATATTGAACTTAAATACTTGTTCAAAACAGCTCAAATTTAAGTAGACTATCAATCAATATCAAAGATGTATTAATTTAATATTTAATTTATTTAGGATAGTTTTATTTAAAATTACTGAATATTACCAGTTTTTCTATTTGAAAAAAAAAAACAAAAAAAAAAAACTGTTAGATATAAGAACATTTTAAAAGTTAATGAATTGTATATATTTTAAAGGTTGTAGCTAAATAAAATTGTATGTTTGAAAAAGATTTTTTTTTTAACCTTCATTTAATTATGGATCTGATAAATCATTATGAAAATTACAATTTTCCAATTTAAAAAATGGATATCTCATCTGATGGGTGACAATGTTTGGACTATTTAACTTCATTTGCATATACTTTAGTTGTACCTGAGGTTTATAAGGTTCCATATATATCTCGAAGCAATAAAAAAAAAAAAAAAAAGAGAGAAAAAATAAAAGAAAGAAATATACGAAATCTATCACTTATTAGTGTTCCGATGGTAATGCATATCATATATTTTTAAAAACATTATACGAAATCTAACATTGTGATCACTGATCATAATGTTAGATTTCGTATAATTAAATAAAAAAAGATATATATGCATTACCATCGGAACACTAACTTCCGATTTGTCTACTAATATAACTTGACTAATTTTGTAGTGTTCTTTTTAGTTGAACAGTTAACCCTGTTTATTTTCTACTCCTTCTTTTTAGGAGAATGTTTTGGTGTAAGTTTTAGATTTAAAAATGTAATAATCAAACACTTTCAAAAAGAAAATTCTTCGAAAAGGGCCATAAAGTGGGTGTAATATATATATATATATATATATATATATATATATATATATATATAAGTTGTGGGAAATTAATGTTTTTTGTGTAAGCTACAAGTTTACATCATTTGCATAATATTTCCTTATGGTAATGTACAAAATCCTATGTATTTTTCTCAGTATCCTAAAATGCAACATTCTATTTCTAAATATGGTTCCATCTGTACAAAAATCTATGAAAAATGTAATTGGATTAAGTATTAGTTGCATGAAATAGTGGTGAATTCATTTCTGTTAAGATTAGATCCTTCTCTTATAGAAGTTTTAAAAGTCCTTTACCTTAATATACTCTTAAGCAACATTATTTGTTATTCTGTAGTGTCATACTTAGTAACAAATGTTTGAGGAGTTGGTAATGATTCCTGATTTTTTTTAAAAAAACCCAAAGAACTCAAAACAAACTGCAATTTCCTTCCTAGCTATAGAAAAGCATAATGAGGAATAAGTATTACAACAATAGATGTATGTTGTATGAAAACTACTGCTTTTCATTCGATTCGAGATTTTTTACTTTATCAGATTTTTACTGGACCATAAATATTTCACTGATTTTGATATTTTTTCATGGAGTAATAAAATTATAGTTGTTTTTTTTTTGGGGGGGGGGTGTTAGTGCTTTGTTTTTTAATTTCAGTTAAGTGTCATTTGATGTCTGAAAATGCTTTAAAATCCCAAAGTTAGTTTCATAACATTGGTCATTTTGGTATGTCTGAGAACATGGGTAGTAGAACTTTCGGCAGTTTCTGTTTTGTTTTTGTTTTTCCCCTCCTCCAAAAATTACTCCTTGCCAAATTTTAATATGACTTTTAAGAAATTAAATAATGGATAGATGATAGTATACAATTTTTTGTACTTAATAACAGATTTAGTAAATATTATTTCTATAAGCAAATTTGAATTACAGTCTTTTAAAAAAAAATTGGGTTAACCTTAATCAAAACTTTAATTATGTCTTTTATAGGACAAATTAATGGAGGATCCACATAAACCCTCACCTTCTCCTGTGGTGCATGTTCGAGGTCTTTCTGAGACAGTAGTGGAACAGGATTTGGTAGACACCCTACAAAATTTTGGATGTATTAGGTAAGTGCAAAACTTAATTTCATTCTCTACGAAACATATATATAAGTAATAATTTCCCTTTCCCTGAATAATACTTTTTTTTAATCATGTTAAAAGATATATAAATTGTGGGTTGTAAAAGTGGCAAGATTGAATCTGTTTACCAAGATGGAAATGAACTATGAATGAAAAATAGTTATCTGAATAGTTATTCACCCCAATTATTATAGCAAGTTTTCTAATGGCTGAAGCACTTCTGAAACCCCCTTTTTGGTTGATGTGTGTGAAGTTATGGTATCATATTTTTAAATATTTTCTTGAGGAATGTTTTTCTTTAGAAAACAAATCAAATTGAGCTAGGTCTGGTGAGCATGGGAGGTACTGCACTTGCACTATCCTGTGTATTATCATAAATATTAATTGGCACTAACATGTCTAGACATGTAAACATTATTTTAGATATCACTTTATTAAATTCAGTATCAACTTTTGATGGCATCTTGGGCCTATCCATCTCTCCTATCCATATCTCTCTATCTATCTGTATATCTATCTCTATCTCTATCTATCCATCCCTCTGTATATCTATCTCTATCTCTATCTATCCACCCTCTGTATATCTATCTCTATCTCTATCTATCCATCCCTCTGTATATCTGTATATCTATCTCTATCTCTATCTATCCATCCCTCTGTATATCTATCTCTATCTCTATCTATCCATCCCTCTGTATATCTATCTCTATCTCTATCTATCCATCCCTCTGTATATCTATCTCTATCTCTATCTATCCATCCCTCTGTATATCTATCTCTATCTCTATCTATCCATCCCTCTGTATATCTATCTCTATCTCTATCTATCCATCCTCTGTATATCTATCTCTATCTCTATCTATCCATCCCTCTGTATATCTATCTCTATCTCTATCTATCCATCCCTCTCTATCTATCTCATCTATCCATCCCTCTGTATATCTATCTCTATCTCTATCTATCCATCCCTCGTATATCTATCTCTATCTCTATCTATCCATCCCTCTGTATATCTATCTATCTATCTACTCTATCTCTATCTATCTATCCTCCTCTGTATATCTATCTCTATCTCTATCTATCCATCCCTCTGTATATCTATCTCTATCTATCTATCCATCCCTCTGTATATCTATCTCTATCTCTATCTATCCATCCCTCTGTATATCTATCTCTATCTCTATCTATCCATCCCTCTGTATCTATCTATCTCTATCTCTATCTATCCATCCCTCTGTATATCTATCTCTATCTCTATCTATCCATCCCTCTGTATATCTATCTCTATCTCTATCTATCCATCCCTCTGTATATCTATCTCTATCTCTATCTATCCATCCCTCTGTATATCTATCTCTATCTATCCATCCCTCTGTATATCTATCTCTATCTATCCATCCCTCTGTATATCTATCTCTATCTATCCATCCCTCTCTGTGCGTATCTATCTCTATCTATACATCCCTCTGTATATCTATCTCTATCTATACATCCCTCTCTGTGCGTATCTATCTCTATCTATACATCCCTCTCTGTGCGTATCTATCTCTATCTATACATCCCTCTCTGTGCGTATCTATCTCTATCTATACATCCCTCTCTGTGCGTATCTATCCCTCTATATCTCTGTCCATCCGATCTACATATCTCTATCCATCCCCCTCTATCTCTATATCCATCTCTCTCTCTCTCTCTCTCTCTCTATTCATCACTCTCTATTCATCTCTCTCTATCCCTGTATCTCTATTCAATCTCTCTCTATCCGTGATCTCTATTCATCTCTCTCTCTCTCCTCTCTCTCTCTCTCTCTCTATCTATATCTATATCATATATATATATATATATATATATATCTATATCTATATCTATATATATCTATATATATATATCTATACATACATCCCTGTATCTCTATCCATCTCTCTCACTCTATCCCTGTATCTCTATCCATCTCTCTCTTTCTCTCTCTCTATCTCTATCCATCTCTCTGTATCTCTATCCATCTCTCTCTATATATATATATATACATCCCTGTATCTCTATCCATCTCTCACTCTATCCTGTATCTCTAACCATCCCTCTCTCTCTCTCACTCTCACTCTATCCCTGTATATCCATCTCTCACTCTCTCTCTGTATATCCATCTCTCTCTATCCCTGTATCTCCTATCTATCCTTCTATGTCTCTCTCCCTCTCCCTCTCTCTCTCTCTCTCTCTATCCATGTCCCTCTATCCCCCTTCCCTCTCTCTATCCTGTATCTCTATCCCCCTCTCCCTCTCTATCCATCTCTCCCTCTCTATCCATCTCTCTCTCTATCCATCTCTCTCTATCTCTATCCCTGTATCTCTCTATCCATATCTCTCTCTCTCTATCCATCCATATCTCTCTCTCTCTCTCTATCCATCCATATATCTCCTCTCTCTCTCTCTATCCATCCCATATCTCTCTCTCTCTCTCTCTATCCATCCATATCTCTCTCTCTCTCTCTCTATCCATCCATATCTCTCTCTCTCTCTCTATCCATCCATATCTCTCTCTCTCTCTCTATCCCCTGTATCTCTTCTATCCATCTCCTCCCTCTCTCTATCCCTGCTATCTCTCTCTCTTTATCCCTGTATCTCTCTCTCTTTATCCCGTATCTCTCTCTTTTATCCCTGTATCTCTCTCTCTCTCTCCTCTATCCCTGTATCTCTCTCTCTCTATCCCTGTATCTCTCTCTCTATCCCTGTATCTCTCTCTCTCTCTCTCTCTCTCTCTCTATCCCTGATATTCTCTCTCTCTCTCTCTATATATATATATATCCCTGTATCTCTCTCTCTCTATATATATATATCCCTGTATCTTCTCTCTCTCTATATATATCTATCCCTGTATCTCTCTCTCTCTCTATCCTCTATATCTCTCTCCTCTCTCTGTAATCTCTCCTCTCCTCTATCCCTGTATCTCTCTCTCTCTCTATCCCTGTATATCTCTCTCTCTCTCTCTCTCCTCCTGTATCTCTCT
>CM042167.1:12438913-12546413 GCA_023376005.1 Doryteuthis pealeii
CCGTTGTCGTATACTATCAGTTAGAATTTTTAGGTGGTCAACACCAACGGTTATTAATGATACTATGCATAATGTATCATAAGTAGAATCTTCCACCATACTCACATTCTAACAGTCCGCTTGTTTATTTCACGATACCTTGCGCAGATACAATCTCTCACCGAAACAAAGCATTTAAAGTCTATTCATTATCTTCTAAAAATCTTTTCTTTTTTCTTTCCACTTGCTCACTAAATTCCGGCCTGATTCTCTCTTACTAATACTAGATTTATTGATCCATGATTAACCATAAATAAACAACATAATTATATGCATTGATTAATTATGCTGGCTAGAATTTAATTTCAAAATTTACATTATTCCAAGTCAAAGATCCTTAACTGGCTGTTTTGCCTTCACTATGACTTAAACTGCATACTGTATATCTGACCGCCTACTAACCACCTCCGCACACAGCAGCATCTTGAACGACGCCATAACAGCTAAGCAATTACTATTATTTCTAAGATGGAGTCTTAACAGGTTTGAACTCGGTATATTTCCTAATCCTCATAAGCACTGATAGTTACCATTCAGCCCATAGTGAGACCAACAGCGGAACAAATCAGACATCTGCTTCAGATTCATACCTTATCCAAGTGCTCTACTGATTGATAATGCAAACAGCTTCAATCCAGCCGCGTTTGAACCTTGGATCAGCCACCATGTTCATTATCCATACAATGACAAAAACCATTATACACACAACAGCACCCCTCCATTTAAAACTACAAATATAACTCAATGAACATTCTATGTAATACAAAACTAGCAGCATGTACCCATCCTTATTGATCATGTCTGGTCTAGGTGTTACTGTTAAAAAATCCTGAGTTGTTTTAATTTTAACTGTTAATTTTTATCTTTTACAGCCCAAGGTGTATTAACACTCCCAATTTGAAAGGCTATGCGGAAAACCCTAACAATGTAAGACTTTTTTTTTGTTATATATGAGGTGCGTAAAAAAAGATTAGAGATTAAAATTTGGATTTCTTCTCAAGGAAGAAAAAAGTTGACCAAAAAAAAACTAGGTGAAGCCGAATCTGGACAGGGAAGTGACCACTTGTGGGATGCTATTGTGTCTTTGTCAAAAAAAAAAACAATCACTGTACAAGATTGTAAAAAATTCACTTTATTGGTGAACTATAGCAGTCCCTGAAAATAGCAGTTCACCTCTCGAAAAAATATGTAGCATGACCTTGACTGTAATTTGGCCAAAAAACAATCAGAGAGGACCTTTCTTTGCATGCATAAACAGAACTTTCCTACTGGCAATTAAACTTGCCATACGAAAGTTTTCTGTTTATGCATGCAATAGTAAGGTCCTCTCTGATTTGGTTGCAAATTACATCAAGGTCAGCTACCATATTATTATTTCTGAATGTATACATTGAGAGTAGACCATATATAACCAATGCATTATTGTTATAATTTTTTCCACTCAAAAATGTTATATCATACTTTTATACAGTATGATTTATGTCTATACATTCATAGTAAATTAAAAAATTAAACTTATATTAATTTTATGAATCGTTTGTGCTTGAAATTGTCATACTCTCTATATAATTCTAAAAATTAATCATTAAAAGGTTTTATAATTTTTACTTCTTTTGATGAAATTGTTTGCCCAAACATTCAGATATTGTATAATCCAATATTGATATGTAATCAGAATTCAATAGTTTTTTTTTTTCTGGTTAGATTCTACAATGTAAAATCCAATTATTAGATTCGGTGTAAAAGTTCCCACTCTTCACGTTTTTGCAAATTGAAACAATTTTTATCTCAAACAGTTTCTTGTAGAATAATTAAACAAACTGTTTTTTTTTTCTTCTGTTTTTTTTTGTTTTTTTTTTGTGGGTCGGATTTCATTGCCTCTCTACTGTTTAAAAAAAGAATTGTTGGTACAATCTTGGAAAGCCATTAATATCTCAATCAAGGAAAATTTGTCTGTGTTTAGTAGGATTCACAAGTTGAACCCAAGAGAAATGTTACTGTCCAATTCTACACAGAGCAATTGGCTTCATTGAATGATACATTGAAGAGAAAATGTTTTTCTAGCAAGAAAATCAACAAAAAAAAGATGTTGCTCCCATGAACAACACTTACTCTCATTTACAAATATAATACAGCAAATAATTATGAAGCTGGATAGAAAGATTCTTCCATATTTTGCATATTCTCCAAACTATCACCTTTAGATTATCAATTGTTTTAGTCTCTGCTATAAATACTTTCTCTGTTCAATGTTTTCTTGGATTAAAGATAGAAATGACTTAAGAGGATTGTAATGAAAATTAAAGCCTAAGTTATAAAAATGGAAAGAAAAAAAAACTAGTCAAAATTAATATTCTATGACAGCCAGGAACAACATCCATTAGAGATAAAGGATAAAAGATAGAAGATGAGTTATAACTTGTGATTTAAGCATGTGTAATACTAATTACTTTGGTAACATAGTAAAGCAGATGGGTGTACAGATAATTAAAGGTTTTTCTTAGGTAGAAAGAAATATGAGTTTTTTCATTAGGGATTATCCTTTATTATTATCTCAGATGTGTAGCATTCCTTGCTGTAGTAAATTTAGATTTGAGTGAGTTGCAATAAAAATAAACAATGAAAATTAAAGAGATGAAAGAAAATACAAGTCAAAATTATTGATAATAATAACAATAGTTAGTTAAAGCTTACAGAGTGGTCTATTGTCGATATCAGCTGAAAACAAGGGAGTCTATCTTCTTTTCGTTTGCACTAGACCAGGAGATTTGTTTTTTTTTTTTCTTTTTTTTTTTTTTTTGCTGAAGTGGAGCGCCACACCTACGTCAGTTCCCAGGTGCTTTTAATTACCTAGATCAGATTATCCAAGCTGTCTACTCATGTACTGAGTTGATTGAGGACTGGTGTTGATCCTGGAACCTTGTAATTACTAGATGAATGCTCTATCGACTGAGCTAACCTGGCAAAAAAATAAATTTGAAAAATGTAATTATTCATAAAACAATTTACTTGAAAAGTTAGCATAAGGCTAGGGAGAATATTTTAATAACTAAATAAGGATTATATAAATAAGATATTTATAAAAATATGTTAAAACTTTTGTATTAACCTTCTATTGTTTTATCTGTCTTTTCACAGGAATATAATTAATTTTTTTGTTTTTCTTATTTTGTTTTTTTATTGTAGATGATGGTCTTGATGATGTGTCTATACTGTGATACGTTTGGGAGATTGCAAACGACAATGTCCAGAAGTTTATGATTCACAAAAAACTGGGAAGATATTTGTTTCTTTTCTTGTTAATGACCTGGCCAATTGACAAAGCAAGTATTATTTTTGTATTTCATTGCTTCATAAAATCAAATAGAAAAGAAAATTACAACTTAAAAATTTTTTTTTTTTATTGGTGTCCATCTGTGTGTTCTTTCTATTGTAAAACTTAATACAGATTTCTTAAAGAAGAAAAAAAACAAACTTTAAACTCATGCAGTTTATAACCAATATGACAATTTTATATAAAAAATATTTACATTATTATTTCTTGTACTTCATTTGAATGTTACTTTCAATAATAAGATAAAGGAAATTTATTTCAATAGAAGTGTCAAGATGTGACATGTCTGTCATTTTTCCATTAATAATTTATTTCCCAAAGAAAACTAAAAAATAGATACAATAGCATTTCTTTTTATTTAATATATTTAAAATGAATGAGATATTAGTTGGTAGAAGAAAAAGTCCAATATAGCGTAGAATAATTTTTTCTTAAAGTTTTTGCATCCTGATTTTTTAAACCAATGCTTGATATTTTCATATATTTAAAAAAAATATTTCCCCTTATATCGTTATTAAAAAAAAGTATAAAAAGATACTGAAAAAAGAATCTATCTAAACCATCAGAAATATGTTATTAATGATGACTTAGTCATATGCTTGACCAGAAATAAGAAAAAGTGACAAAGATGCTGCTATAACCTGCTTCTAGAACTTAAGACGAGAGGTTTAAAAACATCTCAATTTATAGTTTTTATTTATATTTGTGTAAATACAATGGTTAACCTAAGAGGAAGTAACAGTTTTGTCCAAATTTTATAACCTTTTTAATGCTCTAATGTAAATATTTAGGCCATTGTGTCATTATCAACTTTAGTGCACAACATTTTGTTTCAACTTTTTATCTTTTATTAACCATTGGATTTAGCTAGCAGATTAGTTAACTATGATAAGTTAGATTTTGTGTAAAAAAAACAAAAGAAAATCTTTTTAACCAATGCAGCTGATGAGACATCTTCAGAATAAACCTGTAACAGTGAATTGAATTGAATATAAATTGAAGACAATTTGTTGATAGTGATGAAAACATTGATTATCCTGGAGTAGCTGACAAATATTTGTAAATATTTCATTCAAAATTATTTAAGATTTTAAAAAGTGCCTTTACGGTGGAATGGTTTCCCACTTTATTCCAAGAATGGTAAAAGATTACAATAAATTTTATTTATTCCTTTCAAAATTATATTTTACTCTTCAGAAAATAAGATCAAGCAAAAATTCTTCCAAAATGTTGCCATATCAGGGCTACTGTATGGCTGCACCACTTGGACTCTAACAAAACATCTGGAGAAAAGGAACAAATCCTGAAAGTAACACCCACAAAAGATCAGCTGTATGGTTACTTGCTTTTCTATCAAACAAATCATTTAGGTAAAAGAAGTAAAACATACTGGATACTGCTGGAGAAGTAAGGATGAACTCATAAGTGACATTTTCCTATAGGCACCTATACATAAATACACCAATGTGGGTCAGCTTGCAAAAACCTACATCAGCTCTGCACATATACTAGATGTTGTGCAAAGGACCTTCCAGGAGTGATGGCCAATAGGGATGGGTAGAGAAAAAGAGTCATGGAGATCTGTGCTTTCAGCATGACCTGATGATGATCAAGTCCTATTGAAAGTGCACATTTTTATCAAATCACCAAATTTAAACAGTGATGAGTCTGACCATTTCTGAACAGCAAGTATTGTGCACCAGCCTAATATAAAAGCTTAGTAAATAACAACAAAAAATGACTACTATATATGAATTTTAAAACATTTGGTTCGTATTATGATTTTTAAATGAACTGCTATTCAAAGTCTTTTTATTTTCTCTTGGATACAATCAAGTATTTCTGTTTTGTTAAATAATAACACCTATTGACTAAATATCTTATAATTTTATAACTCAAAATGATTTCCCTCAGACGCAACTAATATTTTCCTTCCTTTTATTACATTCAAAATAATGTTCTTTTGCTTTTTCAAAATCTTTTAGCTGCTGGTGAAATATAAGTGTAAACGTCTCCTAACCAGTGTGACCCTGGAACAACAAGAATTACAGTTGTCTCAGTATCCTTTTCAAGTAAAAAAGAGAGTAAGTGGATCCAATTTATAGTACATTTACAACCATTGCTTTAATTGAATATACCGGAATAGAAGCTAATAAATAGATTTGTTGGAGAAAAATCTGTCCAAGATAAAGAAATTCCATTTACTTCAATACAAAATATAAAGTGGATTTTCTTTGATTTGGTTATTTAATATTTATATATTAAGCTATTTTCATATACAGCCTAAATCAAATATTTATTGCTCAGGGAGATCATGTCACATACCAATAATAAAGGCTTAATATGCTCTGTCTGTCTGTCTGTCTGTCTGTCTGTCTCTGTCTCTCTCTCTCTCTCTCTCTCTCTCTCTCTCTCTCTCTATATATATATCTTTTTTTCTACTGGTAAATCCTGGCTATGGAATATCTGAGAAGTAAAAAGAGGGTTTAAAGGATTCATAATTTGACTTTTTATTCCTGTTAATAGGAAATATATAAAATGGTATTTAAATCTGAACCCTTTAACCTTACTCCTGTAAAAAATATAAATGTGCCTCTGATTGATTGCAAAGTGTTAAGTTTTAAACATTTCAAATCCTGAAACAATTTTTAGATATTTATGGCACTAAATATCATAATCAATAGAAAGTCAATATTTAAAGTAAAGAGATATACTGCAAAACAATTTCTGCTTTTTAAAAACATGTATTAGAAAATGGATGATTTAGTTTGTTTGGGTTTCTTTGTTTAATGGGATATCAACCATCATGAGTTAATGCCAAAGCTATCCCTGTAGAAGAACAGTAGTGGTACTATATAACTCATAGTTGGGAGGGGGGATTCCCACCTTTCTCAAAAGTATTTGTCTGAAAGTGAATGTAATAGCGCGACTGGAGTTTGAACTCATTTACTACAATGTTGCAATCCAGTAAGTTAGCCACTACACCATGGGGATTCCCCCCTGTGGATGATTCAATTTTTAGGATGATCAAAGTGAATTCACTGCTGGTTATATGGAATAGAATTGCATAGAACCTTTGTAGATATATATTTTTAATTTATCAACATAGAAACAGTATTTTTAAATATAAATTATCTTTAAAAAGAATCTAAAAATGGTAAATAACAAAAATACTGGGTTATTCTGTAGAAATTGAAAGTTCTGTTTCTTATCCTTGCTATTTGAAAGTTTTGTCTGTCCTATTGGCTGGGGTTGTAGAATACGCCAACTGCATCTCTGCAGAGGGGTAAGACTCCACCCCCAACGAAGCCACTTATTCGCCATGGGTGGTGACCTGTAATGCTTAAGAGTGGAATCCTGGTGGCTGAGCTATCGACAACATGCAATACTCCACTTTTTCCCTTACTTAGTTTAGATGGTTGGTCGGAGAGACCTCCCTCCGATCAATCGGCTGATTATCTAAAGCCATACCCCCTATATGATTGTCCCAACCATATTGCTCTTATGGTAAGCCTCTAAACTTTTTTATCCTATATGTGCTAGAAAGCAGTGGATGAGGGTCTTAGTTCCCCTTCATCACCATTACTCCCAGATCCACTCTTTCCCTGAGTGGTAGTACCTATTAGGGTCCCATCTATGGGTTAGATAGATCAAAATGAGTTTTAAAAAATTGAGTTTAAAACATTGAATACCAAACAAGAATGAATAAAACAAAACATTCAGAGAAATAAAACAAAATGTCTTTGGGATAAAATAAAATTAGTGTTGTCAATAAAATCCAACCAACCAAAATGTTGCTTATGTTTTTGCAGAGTTGATGTCTCTCTTGACTTGAAAAATGGAGGCAAGCTGTATCTGTCTCTCCAGTACACTCCATTACCACCAGTTAAACTTGAAGTCAGCTCAAAAGAAGAACAACAAGCAGGAAAAGACGGTAAAGTTTCTTCATCTGTTTTTACATCATTTTTCATTTGTACATGACGCCTAATATCTTATATGATTTCTTGAAGCATCAGATTCACGTTATGTGAGAAACTTAAGTCAGTATATCTTAAACCATTCGTTTTTAATCCTCTCTCTCACACATATATATATATATATATATATATATATATATATATATGCATTTTTAAAAATAATTTCAAACACAAATTACATCACAGTTTTAAAAGAGAATGCTACTAACGGCTATAAAATGTCGAGTTTTTTCTCATTTTTCTTTCCATATTTAAATTGAATATTATTCAAAAGTTACAACATTAGATATTGACAATACACTAATCAATATCTAGGGAGTCTATCCCCTTTTTGTTAGCGCTAGAGAAGGGAGATTGTTTTTGTTGAGGTGGAGTGCCACACCTACAGTCAGCACCCCACTTTACCGCCCAGGTCAAATTATCCAATCTGTACTAGTCATGCACTGAATTGGTGAGGACTGGTATTGAACTAGGAACCTTACTATTCCAAGGTGAATGCTCTACTGACTGAGCTAAACCGACCCTTGTCATTATAACCAACTGCAATATTGACCCCCTATTTGGTGACTATGGATATTTTAATTGTGTGTGTGGGGGGGGGTATATGTGTTTGTTTTACATAACTGAATTAATATTTCATTTTTGAAAACATAAAAACTGGGTTCATGAATATTAACTGAAAACTTTTATTATCTTCAAAACTGTCTCAATATGTAAAAAAGAAAAGTTTATTGTTTAGGCTGAATGATAATCTTTTACAATTTGTTTATATTTCTTTGTTGTAGTGTCTGGAGTTTTATATGTACACATTCATGGTGCCACCAATTTACTGGCCAGTGATAAGAATGGTTCCTCGGATCCATATTGTGTGGTATTCTCTGAAAGGAAAAGGGTAAGTATTTCAAAAAGTCTTATATTAACAATAAGAAAATTCTTGAAAGATGGATATGTTAGAAATTATAGAGTCTTAATGTACAACATTGTTACAATGGTAACTCTGTTTCTCAAAAAATGTTGTTTTTTTTTTTTCAAAATTTACAAGACTGGAGAATAATATTAAAATCTGTAGTATGGAGATGTTAATTTATTTACATGTTAGATAATGAAAGAGTTTTAGGTAGCCTATTAGATTCTAAATTCCAATTGAAGCATAAATACATCTGTGTGTAAATAGTAGGGCAAACTGGCCTTGGTTGGCAACTAGTCTATAAGAAGGACAGTTCTGACTTGAAAACCAGGATCTGGAGATCCTAAGGCAATCCAACATTTTTAAAAGTGACACTGAAAATAAAAGTATTATTTAGAAAATACTAAATCAAATTCGGTGACTGGTTTTTATATCATCTTATTCATAGAAAAAATAACGTTTTTAACTCAAGGGTAAATAACTCTGTTTTACACAGATTAAAGTATTTTCCCTTGATTAAAATGCAACGTTCTTCTGAATTACTTTCGTTCTTTTTGCTTTTTTTTCAAAATATAACTAATCTTATGATTTTAAATCTGATAATTATTTAAAACTTATTTCTATTTTTATTTTAGATTGTAAACAACACCTTATGTGTCACGATCTCTAAATCCCAGATGGGAAACGCATGCTGAATTCTTTGTTAAAGATTACACAAAGGTAAGAATAAAATTGCTTTTTTTCTTTCATCTTATTTTTCTTTGATTCTTTTTAATCAAATTAATTTGAACGTCTAATGAGTATTGAATGAATATCTATATGAATAATAAGGGTAATTAAGAAAAGTTTGTCTTCCCTTTACAAATGACCAAATGGTTTGATGTAGTGTGCATATTAATTAGACCTAGAGGGAGATTTTAATGGAAAAGAATTTATTCCTCATTGAGAACAGACAGTCTCTAATGATAAATAATGGTGTAAGATGTAACTAATCATATAGATTTTAAATTACCAGACTTCAAAAGAACAGGGGTGCTTTTTACCTTGTTGGGGACCAATCCCTCCCCCCAAAAAAATTTGACATAAGAATAAACTTTTTAACTCAAACATTAAATACACTTGAGTATAATTCTACTCTCAATTTTTTTTATATATTTTAAATTAAACTGTTATAATTATGCACTGTTCACTTTTTATTTTTCTTAATTTTCAGACCAAACTAAGTTTCTATGTATTTGATTGGGATGGAAGGAACGTTATTGATGATGACTTTCTGGGTTGTGCGTTCTTAGACGTCTGCCAGGTAAGTAATATTCTAATATTATTTTGAACTTAATTTGACTTAAAATTTTATTGGACATTATCTATGACCAATGGCAGAAATTTCAGACCCAACTCCCTACCTCACATCTGTGATCCTTCACCAGGACTTGCTCTTATTTTTAAATGTTTTTGGATTTGAGTTCTCTGCTTTAGATTGAACTATCAACTCCTCTAGACAATTGTGCTTGAATAATCATAAAACAATTTCTTCCTGGACTTTTTAAAATTTTCATATTTTTTTAATATCATTTTGTTAGATAGTTTAGTTGTTTAAAAACTATTCATATTTCAGTTAATTCCTGTTATTCTAAACATCAACTTATGAGGATAAGGTTTTATCAAACTAAATACTTCTTAATATTATCATGTTCTATAATTATTTTCTTTATTGTGATATTTAATGTGTATTATTACTAGATTTAGGGGCTGGTTTAGCTCAGCCAGTAGAGCATCCATCTAGGAATTGCCATGTTCCTGGTTCAATATCAGCCCTCGCTAACTCAGCGCATGAGTAGCACAACTTGAATAATCTGATATATGTTGTAAAGCAGTATCTTGGCGCTAATGGTAGGTGTGACGTTCCACCTCAGATGCAAAACAATCTCCCTAGTCTAGTGCTGTTTGGCTGATACTCACAATAGGCCACTCCACCAGGTTTACTATTACCAGATTAATGTGAAAGAGATTCATAGAAACTACTAAGTCTCTTTAATTTTGTTTAACTTTTGAGGAGATTGTTTGATATATCATTTTTTTTAGATAGAATTGATTAGCTTTATTTTGTATTTTTTTTATAAAAGAAATTATTGTTGCTAATGAAACTGAAATAATTTTCATCTTATATAATGCATTTTTAATGAAGTTTTTAAAACTCGTCTTTAGTGATGATTTTTATTAGAAATAAATGTCTAGGATATTTAAGAATTTATTTATTGACCAGGTATTTTTGATGATTAAGAGACCATAAACCCAAAAAATTGATTTTTTTCTTACTGTAATTTAGTTACAGTAAAATCTTTTTTCATATTTGTTGTGAAATGTATACATGACTCACAAAAAATATGCATCAATTCTGTTTCCATTTTTGGTTTTGATATCATCCATTGATGTTTTTATCTTTTTTTAAATTCTTTTTAAAGGAGAAATGGGTCCGAAATGAGTCTGAGGAATGGACATCCCAGGTGATTTCTATTGTAACCAAAAAATAGATATTTTTGCCCTGCCAATTTAAAAACAAAAGTAAAACCTAAAAAGATGTTGGTATTATCAGAGCAATGGAGTCCAGATATACTTGAAAATAAATCTCTTTATAAATCTTATGCCTGTGTTAGCCACAAAAATTTGTCTAAAATATGTCATATATATTACATTTCTTTTTAACTTTAAATTTTTTTCTTGAATTTTAAAAAACTAACAATTATTTACAAATGAAGCACAACAGTTTTTTTAACAACCAAAAAAATAATTGATACAAAATTATTCAATAATTTCAATATCTTATTTTAATATAATAAAAAATTATTTTAGTATGATTTAATAAATTGTTAGGTAACAGATAATTTTAAATAAAATTGGGCCATTTAAAAGTTCTGTTTCATTTTCACTTTAAATCTAAACTAAATATAAAATTTAGTTTAAATCAACGATTTTTATTAAAAATAAATGTCTAGGATATTTGATAATCTATTTATTGACCAAGTATCTTTGATTTTTAAATAATTTAAAATATGTTAAGTGATAACAATGGATATGGCAGAAATTATTTTTAGTCACAGAAATTTTTGCAGCTAACACCTGCATAAGCTGCTGTAAGGGATTTTTTTCGGTATGTCCTGAACCTAGTGATCTTGATAGTACTATATTTCCCCTCTACCCTCCCTGTTTTTTTTGTTTTTCATTTGCATCCCAACAATTATGGTTTCCTTGGCCTCGCTGCTTCTTTTTTTATAAACATCCATAACATCATCAGTAAATATTTTGACTACTTTATTTTGTAAGAGCTTCCCAATATTCTTGTCCATATAAGGATACTAGCAAAGATGTCTTTTTCTTGTCACTTGATTATAAAAAGTGAAACCATATTTGTAGTGCATTAAAATATGCAGTATAATACTTAGTTCCTCAAATACTCTGTACCTGAACTCATGAAACCCCTCCCAAACACATTTAGACTTTGCTTCAAGATGTAGACATCTTGGTTTATAAGTATCCTATCATTCAATTAAAAGAAGGGCGGATTTATTAAACCTTGATATGATTTCCTTGAGGCTTATTGTGAACTTATGGATCCCAAGGATTAAGTAGGTGTCAATATGAATGGATTGTTCTGAACTTTATTTAAATTCTACTCAATTACCAATGCTATAAATTTAAACTATCCTATCCTAGAAAAAAATATTACATAATATTATGCCAGTCTATAATTGCAATTTTCTATATTGTGATATTATATAACATTGCTAGATTTTAAAGAAAGTATATTCTTTCTTTTTTTTTTTTTTAATTTTCATATTTTTTAATCATCCTTTGAGATGATAGTTTAATATATCATTTTTCAGATAAAGCGATTTTATTAGGAAATGCACATTTCTTTTCATTGCTCTGAAAGAATTTAATTTATTACTAAAGAAACTGAAATTAATGTTGTTTTACTTATAATCATTTTTTTAATGATTGTTTTTAAATCTTATTTTTAGTGATTATTCTTATTAAAACTCCAATCTAGAGTGGAGGTGGGGAACCTTTTCCTCTTTAAAGGTCACATTCAGATTGTCCACTGATAAGGCAAATAAATATTTTGTATCTTTACAACAAAATCTAAAGGTTAAATTTTTTTTTTTTACTAACCTTTTCGAGACTTTTCTGAGGTTGCTGTTGTTTTTTTTAATTTTTTAAAAATTTTTATAAACCATTGGGATATCAGATTTTAAATTGTAGGTGTGAAATTTTAATTAACTAGTTTGTAAGAATCTTTACTTGATAGCTTAAAAGGCTGAATGTTCCCTACCTCTCATTTTAGAGATTTAATATCTGGCCAGATATAAGTTTTGATGAATAATATTTAGACCATTTCTTTATTTTTCTATTAACATTTTTGTTTCTTATTTGGACATTATAATGGATGTATTTTAGAAATCTACTGACCCAAATCAAAAATACACAGTAACTATTTTGTCTATTTTGATTTTTGTTTTCCTGTCATCCCATTTGCTGTTGTGAACTGATGAACAATATAAATTTCTTGTACTCCCCTTTTTATCAGGAGTAGAAAAACATCAACTATGCATTCCCCATGGTTATCTTAATTAAATGACAAAATGGTGTTAAATACATTTTCAACAAATATCAAAAGAATCAAATTGAAAAGATAATTATATATTAAGCAAATCCTTCCAAGTTTTTCTCATTTCAACCATTTTCATTTTCATTATTTTAAAGCTTTCAATTTTAAATTCAACCAAATATTAAATCTGCTTTGCTTTTATTTTATTTTCCAATCTTGCCCTATTCACCTGAGTTGATTTGAAAATATTTTTAGTTTTACTTTGTACAATAAACATCTTATTTCCATAATTAGAAAAAAATACTTTTCAAACAAGTTTAGTTCAATTTCTCTGAATGTTTGAGATGAGGCTTGATGATTAGTATTATCTCCATTATTCAGACTATTGTCCTCATTTTCATTGTTATCTGTACATCATTTCAGCCAATGTCCCCTTCTTCCTTCTTCAGTTATTTCTTTTTGACCTTGAGAACCTTCTTGTCATAATCAGGAGCCAACACAAAACTTTGAACCTGACTGAATAAAGGGTTAGGTTCAAAGTTCTCTGATGATTCCCAATTATGACAAGAAGGTTACCAAGTTTGAAAAATAAAGGTTCCTGACTCTGAGAAGGTTCCCGAGTCCGACAAGAAATACCTGAAGAAGGCCGGAGAGCACATTGGCCAAAACATTGTACAGATTACAATGAAGATGAGGACAATAGTCCGAATAACGCAGATAATACTAAGTTTAGTTCATTTGCTTATTTAGTCAGATTTTGCCATTAGATTCATTACTACTTTAAACTTGTGCCAAGATAAGTTTAGTAAATTACTGGGATTTTTTTAATCCTTTCATTGTTATGTGTTTCATGCCTGTCCCATCCAAGTAGAAAGCAAACTATAGCTGTGTAGAAATTGTAAGGATCTTTGCCCATTTGTCTTTTGGGTTGTTTTATGAAGTAGATGATAATTATAGGAAAAAAAAGACAGAACAAGGCAGGAAATTTACTGATTTTATTCAGAAAATGTTCTTTTATTGTTCTCACACCAATTCATAGCATTTACATTAATGGAAGTGCCTGTGGTGTAATGGTTATTGTAGTTGTAAATGGGCAAAGTAACACAAGTTCAAATTCTGGATGAGATTGTTTATATTTCACATAGCGCTAATACCCTTGGGAAAGATATGCATCTAACTATTCTTCCTCCAGCTATGGGTAAAAATGGGGCAAACTGAGCTCTTTAACCTTGATATGGCAACTTGTCTAGGAGAACGGAAACTGAATTCAAACCTGTTAAACTCTGCTTAAAAATTGACCTTGTATCACATCCTGCTCGTATAGGGGGTTGGTAAATACATACATTGTTATTATAACATTCTATGTTGATTTTCTGAAAGTAAAATGTTTGAAACAGTTATTTTGTGCTAAGAATGCAGCACTGAGAACATTGAAAAATATGACAATGAAAGGATTAGCTAGTTTTCAGGAAGTCAAAGTAAGCAACAAAAATCTGTGATTTGTAAAGATAGAATCTGTAAGTTTAAGATGTGTATCATTCCAAGAGATGATAAAAAAAACTATTGATTTGATCCTTTTTCTTCTTTTACCAAAATATTTCAACAGATTCGTTCTACAGTTTGTTTGTTTTTTCTTTTCAAATGGACTTATCTATATTACAATGTGAGGTTTAACATAATGTGTTAGTTCAATTTATATATTTGCCACCATTATTTTCTGTTTGCTCTATATGAAAAAAAAAAAAAAAAAGATACTCTTCTTTTTATACAAACTGAAGACCATAAGATAAATTGGTTGAAACCTCATAACAAAAGTAACCATTTATTTTTACTAGTAGTTTCTTTAATCTTAAAGTTTAGTTGCTTTTTTTAAATTTATTTTAACTTAGATTTTCAAATATTAAACAGAACAAATGGTTACTTTTGTTATATATTAACCAATTCATTATTCTAAAAATAATAAAATGAAAGTAAGAAAATGAATGAAATCTAAACAACTCTTGGAATTTTAAAAATATTCTTTGCTCATGTAATGTGATTTTAATTGAATATATTGATGGAAAATAAAATTGCTACATATTGGATCTGTGCTTCAATTTACTTAAGATAAAACCTACAGTTAATATAGTTAAGTTTAGCTCAGTCGGTAGAGCATCCACCTAGGAACAACAGTGTTTCTTGTTCGATACCTGCTCTTGCCAACTCAGTACATGAGTAGTACAGCTTGGATCTGTGTAGTAAAGTGGAGATCTGATGGTAGGTGTGGTGGTCCACCTCAGGCGCAAAAACAATCTCCCTAGTGTAGCTATAGTGAAAAGGGCATAGACTCCCTCTCTGTGCTGTTGATACCGACAATAGGCCACTCTGCCAACTTTACTTTACATGATCGTATACATAGATAAATACAAGCACAGATTCCAAAATACAAACCTTTGTTCAAGTGAAGAGAATAAAATAACACCCAATACATACATACCAACACATACATCAAAACAAAATTTTAGCAAAATGATTTTTTTTTTTTTGCTTACTTTATCCTATATTATTTGTGTTGTTAGATTTACATATAAACTTCATACACAAGATTTAAGAAAAATATGATGAAACAGAAGTAATATATCTTACTAAACAAGTTCACTGTCTTAAAAAAAAATGAAAACAAATTCTCTTAGAGATGAATTTCTTTTTAAGTGATATCTTTTCAAATCTGAATTCTCTGACAACTTATTTAAAATATTCTCTTAAATCTTTATTGAAGTTTAATGAGAGAAGAAAAGTTTTTTTTTTGTGAATAACTTTTATCCATCTTTTGATTATATATAATCATTTTCAGCTGAACATTGCATGTAATCTGGTTATAAGCTGCATGCTTCTTCTTCTTCTTCTTCTTCATAAACTTCTTTAGTCTTTTCAGATTTTATTCTTTTCTATACAAAACAAGGTGTCTTTATTTTATTTCTATTCTTTCAAATCTTCAATTCTGATGCTAATTTACAAGCAACATTTTTTGTAATGATTCTGTTAATGAATTATTCATACAAGAAATTTGTCACTCATCCTTCTCATTTTATTTTGTCAGTAAAAATATCCTGAGATCCTCAATTTGTTTCATACTCTAATGTAATAAGTCTACCACAGATTCAAGTATTTTATTTTTGTTGATTGAAGAAACATTTTCAACATGAGTTAGTTGGACTAGATTTCCTTTATCAAAAAAAGATGTAACTTTTTTTTTCTAATTTTGAATATTTGTTTTGTACATTTTCTTGCTTAGATATTTACTTCCTGTTTGTTGTCTATATGTTTCCTCTCTAATACTTTCTACATTATCCATTAATATTTTATTACATAGAGTCAATGTTACATAATTAATAGGTAGATCCTTTCATTTTTATCAAATAGTGTAGAGTAATTTGAAATAATGGAAAAACTAGAAAAATACAGTACTGGAGTCATATAGTTTGATTGGCAAAGTGTCACCTCAGGGTTTTCTGGAATGAAGCCTTTCATTGGTTTAGAGGATGATGGGACCAGGCAATGCTGAAAAAGCCAAATTAGAAGTTAGTGGCCTGTTTGGGCAAGACATGTTTTTCTATCATTGCTACCCCCACCACCACCACCAAGCCTGTGTGGATAAATAATGTATTGGGTCAATAAAAGTGTATACACACGAGAATATATCTCTGTGTTGTTCCAAGAGTTAAAAAGAGCAAGGTGTAACCCAGAGAAAGAGAGACAAACTCTAGACCGAGAGAAACAGAAACCCTGATACAATTGAATAGAATATAGACAACTATGCAACATGTAGATAA
Organism: Doryteuthis pealeii; assembly: GCA_023376005.1. Taxonomy (NCBI): domain Eukaryota; kingdom Metazoa; phylum Mollusca; class Cephalopoda; order Myopsida; family Loliginidae; genus Doryteuthis; species Doryteuthis pealeii. Next base: position 12,455,589 of record CM042167.1, read on the forward strand.
TTTTCTAGTTAGATTTTTCTGCATCTGCACTATTGCTACACGGTGTAGATTTAAAAAAATATTTTCACTTTAGTAAGTTTGTTAATATCTCTTACTGCTGTGGCTTATTTTCATTTTCTTGCTACATTCATTCTAGACTTAATTACACTCTAGTCAGATATTATTTCATTTTATTCAACATTATACAGACACCTTTAGTGGCTTTGGGGCCCAGTTTAAAATAATACCTCAAAATTATTTTGTAGAGTTGAATAGTACTGATTATGATATAATGAAGTAATAGATTATCATTAGATTTGTAAATGAAATAATCTTTAGAGGAAAAAGTCTGTAAAAATTCAAATACATTTGATACATCATAATATAATCCTATTTAATTTTCTTTGAGACATTCAGATAAGTTGTTGATATTCATTGAATATTTTTGTATTTTTTTTTCTGTTTCAACCAGTTAACTCTCTGGCTTTCAGTTGGAATTTTTATTTTTTGTATGAGGCTGACAGGCTGTATTTTTTTCTGGACTATGCCACCTTGTTTGTTTGGGAGGAGGGGGTTGGGGTTTTTTTTTTTAGGGGTGGGGTACAAGTTTTAAGGTATTCTTTGATTATTGACTTCTATAATGAAGGCTTAAAAATTAGTTATCTGAAGTATTGTGGGAAAACAAAGATGAGAATATAATAATTGAACAGAAAATCTGTCAGGTTGGACAGCCGGATCTGACCAAGTCCTAGCTGCCTGCAGCAATCTTTTCTAGCAGTCACAAATACTGAAAAAATTAATTCAGCTTCATCTGGTTTTCACAATAATTGGATAGAAATGTGAGAAAAGGGGCATCTATATAGATACATGATAGATGTTAATTCATGGGATATTGACATGAAAAAAATATGTATATGATTTAGGGCAGTCTAAATAGAGAATAGATTATGAGATTAGTCAGGCTCAGGAGAAATTTATAAACATGTCTACACTATATCAATTCACTTCTTTTTTCAGCATGTTCTAGGATGCATAATTTTTTTTCTAGACACAATCTGCAGTTATAGTCACTTGGGCTTTGTTCACAGTATCCCATTTTATTACAGGATATTTGCCTGTTACATATTTTATTTGCCATATATGTTTGGAAAATGTTGTGCTGTTAGCATATCTTCTATTAATAAAGCTGAGGTTATGGTTTTACCATCTATTTTTCCAATTCAGTTCAAAGTTACCAATATATATCTTTTCATCACTGTTATCTTCTTCCTTGATGGTGGCCTTATATATTACATTATTAATTAAATAATAACCTTTCAAAAGTCTCTATCCCTTATCATTTTGGTTATTATCAATTTTATTCAATATTTTTTAAATTATGCCTGTTAATAATTTTTTGATATTGTTCATGCAACAAAATCTGATTTTTGAATTGTTTTTGTTAAAGAGTCTGTTCAGTGTAATATATTTTCCCAAGTGTTTTTTTTTTGTTTGTTTGTTTGTGTTTTTTTAATTTATTTTTTTAGTTAATTGGATAGATATTCTCCCATGTTTGTTTTGACAGTTTTGCAGTGGAGTGTGTAGAACCATATAATGTTTCTATTTTTCATTTTTTTTGTTATTATTGTTGTTTTGTCTATGATTTAGTTTGGTGTATATATATATATATATATATATATATAATTCGTTTTGCTCCTTGTCTCTGTAGTCAGATCTTAGCCCTGAAAAGCATTAAGCGAAACTAATAGTAGGTTTGTCTGACTCATTAGATTTATCTTATATATATATATATATATATATATATATATAATACCAAAGTGTATGATTAACACTATCTTATTTAATGAGACAGTAATAAGCCAATATATATATACAGTATTATTAGGAGAGTGTTCAATATCTGTGATATAGCAATAATAGAGCATGTTAAAACAAGCATGAAACCAAATGGTAGCAGATGAGCTTCCATGCAGTTAAGTATATACTAAAACTAATATATAATATATAAATAAATACAAATTTATTTAAAAAAACTAAATCGATACATCTAATTAAGATAAAAGCAATTTTAATATTTTATTAACATATACTGACTTTCCCCCTCGTATATGTTGATTTTCTCTTGAACATTTTTTTTATTTTCTTATTAAATGCCATACTTACATGCAAATTCTTTTTATTACCTGATTTGAATTTGGTTTTCAGCTATTCTTTTAATTCTACATGGTTGTGTGGTGTTGTGTTTTCTAGTTTTTAAAGAATTTATACAATTTATCAAAAACTCAGGGTATCATTTGACAAAGGATATTGTTTTTTTTATCTACAGTTTATACTTATCTTATGTTTCTGTATATGTATTTGTCAAACTCAACAGCTAGATCTTGTGATACCTTTATGATCAGCTGACAACTTTTATTTACCTATGTTTTATATCCACAGACTGAGTATATATCAAATACAGACTTATATTTACAGATATGCTATTTGAACCTGTGAGGTTTTTCTTGTTTTTATACTAAAAGTTTATTTTGTAGACCAAAAATATGTTCTTTTCCTTTAATAAACAAAAAGAAAAAAGTAATGGAAAAGAATAAAGTTATCAAATAGATTCTATCAGAAGACAAAATGTCAAGTGGTCTAAGTTGGTTTGTTTGAAAATAATAAATGAAAAAAAGAAAAAAGAAAGATATTTCTATTTTTTAAGGTTTGAGATTATACTGAATTAGTTGTGGGTAAACTGCAACCTGCAAATTACATGTGACCCTTGGAGCTTTTTGAATGGCCCACCTTCAATTTTTTTTTATATAGAAAATCTATTTTTACTAAAGAGAAAAAAAAAATCACCTTTTTCCTAAGATGGATACTTATGCATATAGTCTTCTGTAGAGATACCTTCAATATAAAATTACCTTGAATATTTTTTTAATAGTAATGATGAGCCATGTCTTATGTGGTGACCCACTTCTTGAAAAAGGTTGCCCATGCCTGTCCTAAATGAAGAAATCTATATCAGAAATTGTCTAGGCATTTTCCCCTTCTTTGTATTTTTAATTTGGGGATCAACTCTTCAACTCATGTCAGTGGGTGTTTAGAAAATGTTACTTTACTCTTAATGTTAATTTACTGTTAATGACATTTTTCAAAGTTAAATGTTTTTGTTTCTTCCACTTTTAATCTGTTTGGGTTTTGAATTTTACTTATTGGATTCTCTTGAACATCGTAAACATTGTAAGTTTTAGTACAAAAGTTTAAAAGAAGTATTTTTAACTTCTTTTGCTTGAAAATTATGTTTAATTTTAATATTTGTTATATCAACATATTTGAATATTTTTCTTATTTTTTCACATTTAAGCTCTACACACGTAAAAAATTGAATTATTTTTTTTTAGATTAGTTTAAATTCATGAATTTCATTTGAAAATTTTAAGGAATTATTTTTATTGGTGTACAATGTTTTATTTTTATTAATGTATAATATTTTTTTAAAATTGTGAAACATTTTATAAAGAAACTTTTTAATAATCCTTTTTCATTTAACATCTTATTTTAGAAGTAATAATCCATTTGATTATTATTAAATTGATTTTTACATTTTTAAACAAAGAATCTAAGAAATATTTATTAATTGATTTGATAAAATTTAAAGATTAAAACAATGTTATTTTGTTTATTGGCAAGAAAAGGTCACAATGTTTGTAAAATTTCTTTATGATAACTCTTTATCTTAAATACATATGAGGGTCAGCTGAAAAGTTCATAGGCTGACAAAGATTCTCTCATTGAATGTGACCAAATAAGGTTTCTTTTTCAACATTATCCCCCTTGCAGTCCATACACTTTTTCCATTGGTGTTGCAGTGCTTGGGTCCCATTGGTAAAAAAAGTCAACAGCAGATATGACATCATCATATGAATTTTTCAGCCTACCCTCGTACATGAGCATATTTTTTAATGAATAAGATGTTGGAAAATAATTTTATCATTGTTGTCCATATAAATAATTTACTAATTATGGGCTTCTAATCTCATGTACAACAACAATGATAAAATATTTTAATATTCATTACAGAATGTTATTTTGTCTTTACAGTGTTTTTAGTTTTTTGTATGAAAAAAACAAAAATAATCAGAAAAATATTTTGAATTTATTTTCTTGAAATATGTGAAGTGAACATTTCTTGTACAGAAAAATGATTTTTTTTACTCTTTTTAGTTGTAAACCAATTTTTCAGATGACAATTAATTTTGTATATTCTACTGATCCCAAAGTTTGAGAAATTACCTCGAGAAAAAAAATCTTATTTAACCAACATCTAGTTTCTACCATTTTTTTTTCAAATCCTCTTGTGTCTGTTTACTCAAAAAATAGTGATAAATAGATTCATGTGCACGATCCAAATTCTTAGAACTTTTTAGAAGCTCCTCAAATATTTGATAAGTTTTGTCCAACAAAATAAAATTTTAAAAAATGCATAATTTTCTAAAGCTACAATGTAAATTATAAACCAAAGTATCTTAAAAATAGAAATTATAGTTGAATGCTTGAAAAAGATTTTAGTGTAACTTTTTTTTTTTGTTTCGTTTTTCTCTTTTCTTTTCCAGAAAGAATCTGTGTTTATCCGGAAAGCACTCCCCTTGGGCCATGACAAGCCTGCTGCTGGGCATACCCTTGACAAAGCATTAGGACATGTCATTGTCTCTGTGATATTTCGTTCTGTGCCTTCAGTGGCAAAATCAGGTGGGTAACCTCTTTCTTCTTTGTTTAAAATTAAGACATTGTATTATGAATTAATTGACATTCATGTAATAAGATTGATACATAGAAAAGAAGTGTGATGCATGATGGGAAAAATTGAGGGAATGTAAGCCTAAATTAAACAGCATTTTTTCTCACATTCTTTGAGGGATTTAATCAAGGATGGTTTTGTGTACAAGGATCTCTCAATGTTTAACTCCACCATTCAAGCTTACTATTATTGTTTTCCTTTTTATTGATTACTCATAATATCAGACATGTTATTGTCATGAGTAGATAAAGGGTAAATGCCATAAACTTTATTTTAATTAAGAAACAAACAGGCCTTTTAAGATTAACCCTTTACAAATTTTATTTCTTTGTCCATTGCAGAAAACTACCAGCAATACCAGTCTGGGCCAAAGAATGGTTTATATGTTGAAGACAAAGTTTCACCTCAATCTGTTGTAAGTAGAGGGAAAATATCTCATTTTTGGACATCTGTGGAAATTTTCAAATATTTAGCCCATTGTACCCAGAAGTGATGAGAGAAAAAACAAGTTATCTCCCTTCTAGCTCAAAACAAAATAATTCTACTTTTGTTCAAAGTAAATAGAATTAATATCTAACTTAATTTGTGATTTAAAATACAATATGCTTTAGGTACAATGGGTTAAAATAAATTTTAAAATGTATGAATTAAGAATAATGCAAGCCATTTCAGTTTTGTTAAATATCACCATTTTTTTATGTGTGCAAATACACAAAAGATGATTTTAACAAATTTGATCAAAATATTTTGAAATATAACAATGACCAAATCTTTCTCTTGATTTTAAATAGAATTATTTCTTTTTGTATATTTCTATTTATATTATGATAGTTTATTTCTACTTATATTTATTACAGTAACACTTCTTCCATTTCTTCTCCATTGTAATATTTTTCTATTTTTCTCCAGACCATTTTCTCTATGGGGATAGATTACATTTACCGTTTGAAATTATATTCATTTTCAATGAGAACAAAAAAGAAATAGACATGTAGTAGAGGGATAGTTCCCCCCCCCCCCCCAGACATTTTTTCATTGTTTTCCTATTGATGTGTTTGTTTAATTATACTCTATAGAGAAGTGTTGATTATATTTCACTTTATTTTACCTAATGTAATATTTACAGATGATAAGGATTCAATTTTTCTATGTAACAGTAAAAATGGTCCATATCATTGACATATTGTTAGCACAATAATGATAAAATGCTTGAGAATAAAGAAATGTCCAATCCTTTTGACAACTTAATAAATATGGTGTCTGTATTTGCACTCTAGTCATTATAATTTATTGAAGGAGATAACTATTAAATGCTGATTATAGGGTACGTCTCCTATTTATTTGAAATTATAATATAAATCCTATAGATAGAATATGATTTGATGTTATGGCTACTGAAGGTTGCTTTTAAGTGAGTCATTTTACTATCATTTCTTTCATTTTATGTTTTTTATTACAACTTCCAAAGTAGCCATTTTATAAATGCTGATAAAAAAAATTATGGAATAAACCTCTAACAAGATTTGAACTTACATCCTTTATCCCTGGCAACCTTTCTATGACAGCACCTTAATAATTAAGCTACAAAGGCCAATGGGAGAGTCATACAAATTTAGCCATATAGTTATATTCTTTAGTTCTCCAAATTCTTTATTCCGTGGCTATACCCAGTAAAGGCCTGACATCCATGCAACTGGAATCTTTGACTGGAAACAAACAATTTCTACCAGATTAAAATCCTTCTTAACTAGTAGTATAATTCAGTATTATTCCAGTTTATTTTGGCTCTGGTTTCATTCTTTTATTGATATGAAAGTTAAGAATGGTATTTAATTAAATATCTAGTGTAATGTAGATGAAGTGAATTTAGCATAATTTATTTTGAAGAAAATCTCCAGTTTTAAAGATTATCTAAGACATTTTGACTTAAACATTTTTGTTTTTTATCCAAATCGTTATACAATAATGCAATGTAATTATTTTACCTCTCCAGTTTGAAGAACTATCTATAAACCTAATCAACCTGAATATTTATTTTACGTTGACAATTTAATTTTTCTTCTGAAATTTGGAAATTTAAATTTTGTACAATTGCTTGTCTTACAGCAACATGACTTCCCACTGATTATTTTTTGTTAGAGCCCTTCCCCATGATGAACATTTTTTGATGTTAAAATTTCTCCACCCACCCTGTCTCCAATATTTATATCTACCAAACTTGGTAACTCTACGTTCAATTTATTCATATGTCTAATTGGAGATGTAAAATAATTTCATAGCCTTATTGCCTACCTTGAACATTTTTGTTTTTTGTTCAAATTGACAAAAAACAAAAATGTTCAAGTCAATTACAGCAAATTCTTCCCAAATATTCTAATCTATTAATGTATTTGTATTTGTATTTATATCTAAGCCCAAGGCAAAATTTATGATAAAATAGAGTTAATACTTAAAAAAAAAAATTAAAAAAAACTGTTAAGTTTTGTTAGATGTTTTTGTTTTAATGTTTTTATTTCTCAGTGATTACCATAGCTGTTGGTATAAAAAATTTTAAAAAATAAAAAAAGGAACACATTAGAAACTTGTGTTTTGGAGAGCATGTGTGTCTGAGAAAGGAACCTCTAATGTCCCTTCAAAATCTGTTTTAATGTTTAAAAAAAGAATACAATATGTGCGCTCATGTGTGTGTGCAAGATGTTTAAAAATGTTTTGCTAACTCACCAGTCTGATTTTTCTTTTAATTTACACCAAATCTTTTGCCTGTATATGTTGTTTTATTTATTTATTTATTATTTCTTTATTTTATTCTACAACTGTCCTATGAGTTTATTTATGTTTTCTATTAGTCCCCTGTTCAGACCGAGCCATTTGACAATGTCAACACAGAAGAGGTATTTTATATTTGCAAGCTTCTTTTTTTTTTTTTTTTTCTTTAACCAATTTTTTTAAAAACAAGAAAAAATAGAACCGGGTCATTAATTTTACTGGAAGCTTCTGCATCCTTCCCCATAACCTTGTACCAAACTTAGATTAGTAAATGACTACATACTTTCTGACCTCATTAATGCAGAGTTTATTAGTAAGCTTAGTTTAGCACAAGGCCAGAAGTATGGAGCACTCAATGAGAATTAAACTTGATAACAATGGTCCATTTGCCTTGCTCACTAACCATTGCATGATGCAAGGAGCCCCCCTAATATGTTAAGGCTAGTTTGTTTTTTTAAATTTACCTTTTGAGGCACAGGAAATTTCATCTAGTTTTTATGGAAATTAAATTTTCTGAATTTAAACAAAAAATTAAAATGTAAATAAATGTGAATAATTGTTTGAATAACTTCTTTTTTATATTGTTAAATATTATGTAAAAAGAAACATTTTATTCAAAGATGGAATCATGGAATCAAATAAATCAATGAATGCAAAAAGAAAATAAATAAATGTATTTTTCTTGGCATCATTCACCTGTTCCATTATTTGATTCTTTATGGCTTCATCATTTTCTAAGCTAATAGTTACCAAAGTTTTCTTCCTCACAACAGATTTTAGAAGTAACAAAAATAGTTTGGCATATTTTGTGTATAAATTTAGAAAAATATATATATATATATAAGTACAGTGGTACCTTGACTTACAAGTACCCTTACTTACGTGAGTTAAAAGCTGTCACTCAGTCGATTATTTTGCTTTGTATTGTAAGCTAAAATTTGAGTGAGCTTCAGATATGTCTATGTTCACTAAAAACATTTGTTTCCAAATTTCTTTGTCAAAATAGAATATCTATTAAAACAAATAAACATTACATTCTATTTTATGAGAGTAAACAAATAGTTTTATTTGAGATGGCAATAGCTGACAATTTTTGGGAGAATATGTGCTTAATTGAAGTCATACCTAATTTGAAAATTAATTAGTTGATGATTAATGAATTAGGCAAATATATCTGTTCAAATGTAAGGCGTAAACAAATCAAGAAAAATTTCGATTTCTGTATGTACATTTCGGCAGAGTTATAGACAGGAAGCCGCTTTGTATGTGATTCGAACCCTAAATGTTTTATACACTACAATGCTATTTTTCTTATTTAAAACAAAACAAAAAAAACATTTACAAAAATTTTTAGGAGGTTTGTGGGGTGGAATGGATTAATTCATTTCAGACAAAAAGAAAATATCTGATAATTTGACTGCGGTTTAATCAAAGTTTATTTTTTGCAATAATGATAACTGTAATAAAATTGTGCTCAAAATATTTGTTTTCTAATTCTCATCAGTCTAGGATAGGAAGTGATTATCCAGTAAAATTAATGTTTGCCCTTCAAATAAAACAAATCTTTCCCATTCCCTGGAGTGCTGGCTGTTGCAATGTTAGCCATGAGTTGGTATTATTAGACTGATTTTATTTGGTTTTCTTTTTTTTTTTTCTTTTTGTTTTGTTTTCCATTTTTATTTCAGCTTCTTTTTCACTCCACTCCCTCCACCTAGCTACTTGATGCTTATCAAATTGCTTTCACAGCTATGGCCATTCAATTAACTTGTCTTCCACCATTTTAGGGTTCTCCTCCTGCTTACTGTTTTTTCTTTAATCTTTTCAACAGTTGTTGTTGATAATCCTAGATTTCATATTCCCTCATCTCCTTTTTCAAATCACAATAAAACAGATTTTCAATATTGGTTTTGTTAAATAATATGAAATAAGCATTCATAGCTTTGCTTGAATTATTAGCTTAATTATTGTGAATTAAATAAAGTACATTCTTTAATATTCCAAAAATATGGAAATTTCAGGAGCCACGACAATTTGTATACCAAGCTTTTAAGCTGCTATTGATTTAGTAAGAATTTTGCTTATATTTAACTTGTTCTATGGCTTCAACCCCACAAGAAAACAGCTATTTGGCCACTTGCCCCCTATCACACAAACTGAGCAAGATTAGCAAGACATGCTGGACACTGCTGGTGAAGCAAGGACGAACTCATAAGTGATGTTCTCCTGTGGAAACCTGCACATAGGCATGCCAGTGTGGGCTGACCAGCAAGGACCTACATCAATCAGCTCTGTGCAGATTCTGGATGCTGCACAGATGACTTTCCAGTGGCGATGACCAATAGGGATGGTTGTTGAGATTGCCATGGATACCTGTGCTGCCAGCGCGACATGATAATTATGTTTTCTTTAAAAGCTGCATGTGCCAATAATGTAGAATTTAAGCACCTGTCTAACTCACTGTTTGTTGTAAGACTTTAGTTCATTACTTAAGTTTTATTCAGCAAAGAAAATGACAATACACATAGTAAATGATATTTCTGTCAAAATCTGTTCATACATTTTAGAGACATACATCCTGGAAAAATACAATCTATAATTACAATATATATATATATATATATATATATATATATATATTGCTCTGTATATAATCTAAAAGGTTATTATACATTGAGCTCTCCTCAGTGATTTAAAGATTCACTGTATTTATACATACTGGATGATCAATATTAGTACAGTGGATCTTAGAAATCACATATAGAATCATCCCTTACTACCAAGTTTTGGATAAATCTTATATATATTAATAACATTGGGTAATTACATTTATGAAATAAGTAGAAAGTGTACACATATAGAATGTTATGAAATATAGAAGATTGCATAACAAATGATAAATAAAATTATTTCCCTGTTGAATAAATTGGACTGTCTTGTTCCTGTCTGAAGATTAATTTTTAGGCAAAATATTGGTGTCAATATGGGTAATAATTTTGTAAGATTGAAATTTAAACATAGAAGGAAGGACTAAGATGAACCCTTTGTTTCAAAAATTAATTCTATAAATTAATCTATAAATTAATCATTTCATAACCATAAATCCAGGGTTAATCTATACATATCAACTTATACATTAGTATATATGGTAGTAATAGTGAAAATGTATTCCAAATATATACTTGAAGTCTTAAAAGATTTAGCACTTTTACATTTTAAGTTTATTTATTTATTTCTCTCATAGTAAGACTATTTTATATTCTATTTATTTTCTTTGGAAAAAATAGGCACCAACATTTTTTCCTTTACTCTACCAAATGCTTCATTGACAAAATCCCTATTTTTGGCATTTTTCAAAAAATATTTACTATATGGTTTTCTTTTTTTTTTGTGTGTGTCAAGGTTCAAATGTTACCAATCATAAGCTTTTCAATATTATAGAAAACAAATATCAAATTATTAGTGAAAAGTAGTTTTAAATAGACTTTCAAAGCTTTTCAAGATCACTATAGCAAAAAAAAAAAAAAAAAAAAAAAAAAAAATAGTTTCACCTTTTTGCTAGCATTAAAAATGCTTTTTTTTTGTTTATGTAGTTTGTTTAAATTTTGTTTTATTATAGTTTAGAAAAGTTTTAATCTTATTTGGTCACACAATATATGTTCTTTTTTTGTTATAGAGTGTCTTTTTTTTTTTTTTTTTTTTTTTTTTTTTTTTTTTTTTTTTTAGATTTAGGTTATTCACATTATTATTACAATTCTCCAGGGAGATAACTATTAGATGCTAATTATAGATTACTTCATTTTATTTATTAATTGTAATTAATCATAATTTCAATAAATAGGATGTGACTCTTAACTTTTAATTGTATTTTTTTTCAAATTTGTATTGAAAACATTTCATAAAAGAAACAACAAAAAATTCTACCTGTGTTAGGATTTTTTCTTGGAATATTGAGTCAATTTAAGAAAAGACATTTACAAGAAGGTAGAAACAATTTATTTTACTTGTAGACTTACAATCTTATAAAAAAGTAAAACTTAAAAAAGGGTCATATGAATTAAAGATCTTCTATTCCCATTTTATTTGATTTGCTTAATTTGATCATCAAAGTATTCTTAGATCAATTAGACCATTAATTGAAAAAAGACAGATGATGAATTAAAAGGTTTATAGCTGTGAATAATGCATGTCTAAAGAATTACCTCCTCAACAAAGATCTGAAAACCTCAACATTGATTTTTAGTTTGTTTTAAATCAATTTTGCATTAAAAAAAAACCAAAAAAAACAACTCAATGTTACTTTTATGCATTGAGACTAGTTGTTTAAAGTAAAAATAAAGTTTATTAATACTAAATTAAGTGTAGATATGCTAAATATTTGCATGGTTATTTGTTTTAGTAAAACTATTTGTATTATATAAAATCCTACTAACATAATTGTAAAAACAACCATATATAAAGTTTGGAATTAATTCCAATCGAATGAGAAAGAAAAGACAATTTGGAAAACCATATTAACATTCTAGTTGGGAGGTTCGATTCTAGAGCTCTGGAGAGTGTGGAGTACCCCTTCATTGCCATTACTCTCAGGTCCACTCTAACCCAGAGTTGTAGTGCCTATTAGGATTCAATCTATGGATTAAATAAATTTTTAAAATTAGTTTTAAAAAAATTGAATACTTAATAAGAATGAATAAAACAAGAGATTATTAAAAATTGACAAATACAGTTAAGAAATTAAAAATTTAAAGAAATTAAGCCTTCATATGCTCTATATAAATTATCCTTGTTAATTTCTCTCTCCTTTAATGTAGATTTATTTTGGGTAATAAATTAATTTGCATTCTTATGAGGTTTAGACCTCTATTGAAATATGACAATTTAATTCTTTAAACTTCAGTCATGTATTTTAAAAAAAAAACATTGCCTGAAATATTATGAAACCATTTGAATAGAAGGATGGACAAATAATTATAACCTCTAGTTGTATATAAATCTTAGCAAAAATTGATAAACACCATTTTTATCAATGATATGTATATTAAGAATATAAAGAATGTATACAAAAATAATCCAGTTTGCAAGAATATATAAGATTAATGTTTAGATAAATACGATTTACAATGATGAAGAAAAAAAATGCTATTTTTAAGAGGAAGATAGTGGAAGCTGAAAATAGTTTCAAACAAAATTTGTAAGAATAGACATAAACATTAATTCCTTTTCATGGATGATTCACTGTTTTAACATTTAAATATTCACATTTTTTTTTATTGTACCAATAAAAATGAATTAATTGATAAAGAAAAGCTGTCAAAAAGTTGCCATATTACTATCTTTATTCAAAATAATGTCTTCATTTTGATTATTAGAGTCAAAATGTTTCAGCTTCATCCTTTTTGGTTCAGTTTATCAAATCATTTCCATTCTTTTATCATCTACATTTTTGTCTACATTTTTGAGATGAAGAATCATTATTATTAGAATACACGTTTTTTTTCTCTCTTTTCAGCTAGTGTCCTTATCTTGATTGTTATAGTGACAACATGTTGTTGTATGCAAGGCTGACACAGAATTTAATTTAAGGACCCAAACCCCCCACCCCTCCTCAGATTTCCATCACCACAAAAATACTATTACCAATGCTTGATTGTTTTCATACTTACTATGATTTTTGGTAGCACAAATATACTACTAGCAAGCATAATAAAGCACAAAAACAAAATCAAAACCTCCATGCTTCCTGTAATCCGCCAACACTAAACCTGATACTCCCATCCACACACATATGCATGCACGCGCACACATACATGTATATTATTACTGTACACTGTTCATGTTCCTGACACTAACACATTATTCTGTGTACTAGACATGAGACTTTGATGAGTTGTGGTGCACCTGAGCACTGTACATAATAATAAATTTCATTATTATAAAACAACCACAGCTTATACTGGCTCTGCTTTTGCCCTCTGCTAAGGACAACAGTTTAAATATATAAGTAATGATAATTCCTCATCTCAAAAAGAAAATTTTAAACTAATATTTTTTTTTAAATCCTTTGTTTTCAAACCATGGCAAAATGTTTGTTGTATCCATTCATTATCCATTTGTCATATATATTCTTGTTATTTCTATATATTTTCATCATAGATCATTCATCATAAACATTTTTAGGTAATTGTTTATAAAAATTTAAAACTTGTCAAATCAGTAATTCATAAGGAATTCTTTCTTTTTTTAAATGACTTATATTGTCAAAATGGCCTTCTAAAACAATTTGATATCATTATTTTAAATTTGTAAAAATCAAAGGCCGAGACTTTAATTAGAATTTGCCTTGTGAATTTTCTCAAATTCTCAGCCCAAAATACAAAGAAATTTTGCCATCCATGAAAGAGGGAACACATTTTTGGGTCCACGGTTGCATTGCATTGTCATGATACAAGGAATGAAAAAATTTATTGTGGGGAAAAATCTTTTTCTTTTTATGAAATTTGTATATCTATATTGGGAAAAGGTTTTTAAAGTTGGTCAAGTTAATGAACAAAAATATTTTTTAATTTGAAATTTATTAAGACATGATCCAGAATTTAAAGTTTCTTTGAAGTAATGAAAATATTTCTTTCATTGTAGATATTTTTTTTTCTTGCAGATTGTTTTAATCTGATATTTTAATTTGCAGTGACATGGCTCAGATCTTGTTATAAAATATTCTAACTTACTAAAAGAAATGTTTTTTTCTGGACTGAGTTTGTGCACAATGTTGACTAATATTCTAATTTTACAAATTGTTTTATATTTTCTGGTGTGCTTGATATAAAATAATGAATTGTTTTTTTGTGAATTTTATTTTTTAATTTTCTTTCTTGTCATGATTTTAACATTTTTCCCTAAATATTTCAGCATGTCTACTGATTTTATGAATGGTATTCTGTTGTTGATCAGAACTTGTTATTTTAGTATTCTTTATATTAGGTTAAAAATAAATACACATATAAAGTCTGGTATTTTGTTGTCTAATCACATAAACAAGACAATAACATCATATACTGATAAATAAAAGATTAGTACAATAATCTTTTATTATAATGGGATGATGAGATTGCTTTAAACAAATATGTCTGCACCCTGTGAGTTCAGGTAAGAAGATAAGGGTTCAAACAGTTAAAATGAAAAAACCTGTATAGTCTGATCAAAAATATTTGGATATATCAAAAGTATTTTCATCTTTTTAATCAATCAAGTTTTTAAAGCTTCTATAATACTCTACATATATTTTGATGAACTTAGCCTAAAAGCAGCTTCAACAGGTTTGAGGCCCAGTTTAGAATAATGCCTACATAATTGCTAGAAACTCAATACTTGTAACCACCATTATAGTATGTGAAATAAAAATTACAGCTGAATAGTATTGGTGATGATGATAGTAATCATATTAATAATAATATTATTGTTATAGTCTTTTAGATGTGTACATGAAATAAACTTTAGCATAAAGTTCTGTGGAGAAACAAAAATACTTTTGATGTGTCTTAATAGTATTTTGTATAAACAGACTTTTTGTTTGATAAAGAATCTGACTAAATAAAGTTTAATTCCATCACATGACTGATTATTTCTAGTTTCTTTTATTTCATATTAAAATATTTTGATACTGAATATCAAGTTTTTTGTATTTTATTATATTATATATTATCAGCATTTATTTCAGATCATTATAAGAAACTAGTATTTTCTATTATATGTATTCTGTTTGGCAGTTATCAAGTCTAAAAGAAAAATGAAAGGAAAATACATTTCATTTAATCATTACCTCTGTCTTATTATAGTTGTTACATTTAGTATATGAAATTTATATTCAAATTTAATTATTATGGTACAGAGGAACATTGATACCAATCTTCATAAAAGACATCAGATTGACAGCCATTTAACAAATTTCTTTCCTGATATTTAAGAATGGCACTTTTTAAAAATCTTCCATTTTAATTCAATGTCACTTATTCCTTCTTTACCATAAAAACTATACATATGAATTGTCTTTGATTTTGAATTAATAGATTTAATGCCAAGTATAGTATTTTTTTATAACACAAGTGACTTAATGCCACTAGAAGTTGCTATAAAAAGAAACTATAGTGGAAAATGTTTTTTTTATTTCCTTCTCCATCTTGTAATACCTAAGGGCAAGTGTTATATCATGCATGTTCATAATATTGATTTTTTTAAACTAAGTCACAAGACAAAGCACATTTTAACATCATGCACTTTTTACAGTTTAACTTTATCATATGCATAGAAACAGACACACAAAACCATTATGAGAATTTATTTTCATGGATTCTAATAAAATTAAAAAAAATGCTATCTTCTAGTTTAAAAAATTAAAACATAATCACTGGATAATGTTAATCAACATTACCAATTTGTTATATATAACAAGTTGTATTAGTTATCCATAATGCTGAATATATTCAATAATACAGACACAATGGACATTTTTGGATACAGGATATTTTTAAAATTCTGTTTTCTGTATATTTGATATGGGAAAAAAAGTCAAAGATTCAACAAAAAGGATAATTTTGAAAACTTTGTCAAACCAATTTCTTTTATGTTACAGAAATACAGCCTAACAGAAAGGGTTTTTTTCTGCAACATTACAGAAACAATATAAAGATTGATATTTTGAAAGAGTTGGTTTAGTAATTTCACATCAACTTAATTTCAATTGAAATCAAATTAAGGTTGAAATTATAAACATAAGTACCATATTTACTCATCTATATATTGGATTGTGAAAACCTAAGTTTTAGAAGGGGAAAAAACTGGTATTGATATATACACATAATAAATCTGTAAAGTTAAAATTCAAGCACAATGGAAAGAATTAAACTTCAAAAGTTAATTTCATAAATTGATGATTTTTTTAGTCCAGAATTAAGGGTAAACTTATGCATATGACTAACTTATTATATATATATATATATATATATATATATATATATTTGGAAGGGTAAATTAATAAGAATATAACATCTATTATATATGAATAAATGTGTGTACAAGTTTTCAATTCTGAGATTCCAAAACTTTAGCTATTATCTATGCATTGCTATATTTTCTTGAATTTAACAATTATGGAATAATTCGATTACTTTAAAATAAAAATTTTTTTTAGCAGTATTTGTACTGTGAAAAAAAGAGCTATTATGTCTAACTTTTTATCGCATAAATATATGCTGATTATTATTTATTTTTTAAAAAAGTAATCCAATCTAGAGAAAGCTCCTTCTCTTTTAAATGAATCTTGCAATTGCATTGGTAATTTATAAAGTTTGTTTAAACCCCAGTCAAAAATCTTGAAGGAAAGTTATTCTTGTTACCTGCATAAATGCATGTGTGAAGACACACACTAATTCTTTAAGACTGAAAAGAGTTCAACCAATTTTAATCACTTTGAGCCATTATAAGTGGCTACTTTTGAACTCGTATGCACTTTACCTAGAAACTGACCAATGGATGACTTCTTGACCCATGTTCTATCCCAGATATCCTGCTTGTTTATCTGAAACTTCTTTCTCAAATTTCAATGACACATTTCCAAAAGTTGAAGATGGTTACCAACAGTATTTATTATTATGTGTACTTTGTAATTGTCTGTATATCACTTGGTCTGGTAATACGGATCCAAATTATGAGAAGTGTGTGTATTTACTATTTTACTAAAAGATTTGTTCAAACATTTTAATTTTATAGAAAACAAATATTAAATAACCACATTCACTAAAATAAATGATTAAAGGTATTTCTGAAAGAAACTCTTAAAATTTATCAAAATGCAAACTACTTCACAAAATGTAAGTTGTGTTGTCATATGACTTTGTAAACAGTATTTGTCAGCTTATAAGATGGATCCAGTGATTTTTGGTCATCAAAATGATTAATTTCATTAATGTCTCTTTTGTCACTGTCAAAAAATTTTGAGGACCTCACAATGTACCAACTGGCTATTTGCTATACAGATGTAATAGTGGACAGGTTATATTACCCCTTTATTGCCAATTGGAAGGCACTACAACCAATACCTACTAAAATATGAAATTTGGCCAGTGATTTTTCTTAAATGAATAAACTGGTTTAAACTACAAATCTCAAGTGAATTTTAAAAATTTCATATATATTCAGATCCTTATTAAATCCCAATATTTTACATTTAAAAACTTTAATGATTGCTGGGACCAACATGAACTGGTTCTTCTTAGACCCAAGACATAAACAAATATGGTTTAGATAGTGACATTGTCAGAGGGGTTGACGAGTATAAAGTTTGAACATCATGTTTGTTTTTTTTATTATGATTATACATCCTAATTCTAGTTATAATATTTCAATATAAGGGTAATCCTAAGATTAAGGTCTCCAAAGCACTGGGCATGCAGAGAAACTATTTATGCAGCTAATGGCAATATTGTGTCACATGCCTTGTTGTCATGCTCAGTCTTAGTTTGGCAGCCATTTCTGATAGAGATCCTGTTTGACACTACTACCAAGTGTGAAGTTTATGGAGTTATTCAGTTTTTAAATGCAAAAGGCATTAAACTGATTGAAATTCATTGCCAATTAACAGAAGTATATGGCAAGTTGTGCATGGATGTCCAAAACGTCTGCAAGGGATGTTTGCAACAACAACAATGTTTAATGCTTCCTCAAATGACATGGCGGCAAGTTGGTATGAGCAAAATGGATTTTATATATAAAAATAGATACACATTCAGACTTTAAAATTATATAAACATCATTGACAATAAATATTTTGGAGACCTTGACCTTTGAGATTACCCTTGTACATTTTTAAAACATAAAAGGTGTGAAAATAAATTTAGTTTATTTTCTACATTGTATTTTTAATTGACATTTTTAGTACATGTGATTTAAAGTACATGCAGTTTAATTTAAGGTCCACTGCAGCACTAGAATTCCACTCCAAAGCTGACCCTTGAGCTTAAAACATACAGGGTGATTTTCTGGAACCAAAAAATGTGTCTTATAAATTGTCAGTATTTTCCATTGTTCATCAAATGATATTTGTTTACTACAGTAAATGAAAAACCCATGGAATATTTTCATGCAAATTCTGTATCCATTCTATGAAAACTTGAAAAAGTAAACCTTTTTCTATTTCTGAAAATAATGATTAAAATATTGTCAAACTATTTAAGAATTCTACTTTTATAAATTTATTTGGTTTTGTCAGTTAATCTATTTTTCATTTTGATGTTTTAAAAAAAAAAATGATCCTTCCTTATTTCTATTGTGTATTTAATCATTACATCAAAACATTTTGTATAATTGCAAATTGTTATTTGATTTCAGGCACAACCAACAAATTCAAGACAATCTACAGCTTTTATTGAAAAATATCTTGAAGGTAAATAATATAGTTTACTAAATTTATTGTATTTTTGTTGAATTGGGTTAATTTTTTTACATTGGTAATGGGAGGTCAATGTAAGGCACTTTGTCTGGGGGATTTAGCTTTCTCATATATATATATATATATATATATATATATATATATATTGTGTGTGTGTGTATATATATACATTAACTCCACAAATAAAGACCTTTAAAATTTTACCAAGAATCAAATTGCAGAAGTAAAAATGTAAATTATTTACTAGACTGCACACGCTGTTAAAAACAATATGTTGGAAAGTCAGAATGGTAATTTTATTTTAAGCTAAATAAGAAAAGACAGAATGAAATAAATGGTTTACAGAAATGTAATACCCATAGAACTTCTGCTCAAATGATCATGATTTTAACAGAGATGTTAAATTCACAATCATTGAACGAATTGAGAAAGACATAAACATAAAATCAGTAATTGAAAAACAGGAAAACAAATGAATTAACAAAAATAAAGTTTTTATCCATTTGGACTTAACAGCCCATCCTGGCAATAAAATCTGGGAGTTATCAACACCTATAAAAATAAACAAACACACTGACCACCCAATTTCAAACATAATTGAAAACTCATTAGCCAGATGCCCTCACACACACACACACACACACACACACACACACACACACACAACTTTCAAAAATTCATCATGTATGTATATATATATATATATATATATATATATATGTATGTATATATATATATATATATACATTTCGGCCTATTATGCCTCATCAGCAGTTATAGACTTGAAGCTGCTTTGTGTATGATTCGAACCCTAACTGCCTGGCTGACAGTCGGAGATTCTAACCGTTACACTAGCGAGAAATCTGAGAAGACCGCTAGTGTAATGGTTAGAATCTCCGACTGTCAGCCAGGCACTTAGGATTCCAATTACACACAAAGTGGCTTCGAGTCATATATATATATATATATATATATATATATATAAAAACAATTCAAGCTAATTTAATGAGATGGTTTTCACTGAACAGATGAACTTCTAGTACATTTTTTTGTCCTAATTTTTTGTGGCTTGTGAAACAGAACTTAAAATTTTCTAAAAAAAAAAAAAAAAAAAATTCTTTCACAAGAAGTTTTCTCCTGACAATGACCTAAGGTTAAAACTATTTGAGAACAATTAAAAAATAAATAGCATAAAAGAAATATTCCTGTTTGTCTTATCACTTTTGTTTCTTTTTAATTTTCAATCAATTATAAAATTGATACTATTGAATTTTATAAGTTGTAATTTTACATGTTAATTACTTTTCTCTACATCTTTCTATGATTTTCATCCACTTCCATAATTTCTGGGTTGTTTATTTTTACAATTAAAGTAGTTTTCTATAGAAAATATATTAATTCATATATTGTTAACATTAAATCTTAACACAGGTACATTATTTATATGTAACCACTTGAATATAATGTAATAAAGGTAGTGATTTTTCTTAATTTGCTTATTTAAAAAAAAAAGCAAAAATAAAAGCCTGAGGGTTGTCTCAGTGCAAGGTAAGTAGTAAAATGCCTGTTTTTGGTTGATTTGGGAGATTACACTCTAATTTCATTAATGACTCTTTTGTCACTGTCAAAAAATTTTGAGGACCTCACAATGTACCATCTGGCTATTTGCTATACAGATGTAATAGTGGACAGGTTATATAACCCCTTTTGGCCAATTGGAAGGCACTACAACCAATACCTACTAAAAAGCACATATTTTCTCTCAGTGGCTAGCCACATACATATGATGCCCCCTTATCTTTCTCTCCTCTCTTGTATTACCATACACACACATGCATATATACAACACATGAAGGAATGAGCAATCATTGTGGGATTCTAGGCATTACACATGCCAACCTTTGTTCACTTGGAAGAAAACAATAACAGTTAAGTATTAAATTAAAACAAACATTGTTTATATGTGTATTTGGATCAAATAGTTATTTGTGTACATATATGCATTCATGTATATATCTATGTATATAGATGTAATTCTTCTTTTTTCTTTTTAACTACCAAACTTATATAATTTTTTTTTTTGAATTTGCAGGAAAAACCTTTGTAGACTTCAAAATTATTCAAGCAAAAAATCTGGATGCCAAAGACAGAAATGGTATTTGTTTTTCATTTTTTAAAGCTTTTACCTTGTATAACAATTGCCATCTTTTCTTATTTTTGCACTTTAAATTTATTTACGCTTATTTTTATATAGAAATTAGGAAAAACTAAGTGTTCCAAAAAAGATGAATGTCCACGTTTAAATGTCTCAGTTTATGTAAAACCTTCTTCAAGACAAAATAATAAAAAGAAGAGAAAAAGGGTTTTTTGTTGTTCAAAAGGTAATGGATGGTTTTAAAAACATCCATTACCAAAACTGAAACATTTAAATGTTGACATAAACATCATAATTTCCTATTTCTGTATATTGTTGGATTCATTTCCATATTTTACCCCCAATTAATTTTATCTAATTTTACTTGAGCCACATTTTTATTTTTAAATAAACCATAAAAGGTTTGCTACTTTAGTAAATAAAAAATTGATTTTATAATTATTCAATATAGTTCACTTTAAAGTTATGAATAATTCTGCCAAAAAGAAAATGGCTGCACTGCCAACAAAGTTTTCATCAAATGATGACTCTGGGATCAAGCATGGTTTCCACAAACTCAGAGTTCCCCTAACTTTGTTGATTTTTCTTGTCCCATGTAGGAATGCCTGATGTAAATGTAAATGAGTCTAGTAATAAAGCATTCATTGATTTAAGATTTTAATTTACTGATCAGGTGACAATATCAACACACTGAATGTGGAATGTAATTGAAATTAATGTACAACAGCTCAAATAGTGAATTGTTTATTCAATGATATTTGATTTGAATTACCGTATTTGACAGCATATAAGACGCAAAAGCATATAAGATGCATCCCCATTTCAGCAGGTCAGATTCAGGAAAAAAGGTTTTTAGTGTATTTAAGCATGTATTGTTGAAAACAGTCTAGCTGTGCATTACACCAACAGAAACATGGCTGTATAAAAGCAATTTGGCAGTACAGGCAAGCAATAAACATACACAAGTAGGTAAAAGTACTGAGCGTAAGCTGGGTTAGTGAGCATCGTAGAGAAGATTAGCCTAGGCCTACGGGAGGTCTCAAACTTCACCTACGATGTATAAGATGCAGGGCAATTTTTTGAGCCAAAATTTTTTGGGGAAATGTGTGTCCTATATGCTGTCAAATACGGTAACTAAATTTCCAAGTTCATAATTTAGGCAAAGTTTCCTAAAAGATGTCAAGTGAAATGAAATTATTTTTCCAAAATGTTTATAGATATAAACAAAACATTTGATCAGCATTTTCTGTATTTAAAAATCTGGACCATATTACCTGAATATTACCCTTTTCGATTTTGTGTCATTAGGTCATTTTTTTCATTTACACCAACAATATCCGGTTGTTTGTTAGGGGCTAGGGTTAAGGGTTGTAACCCCTAACAAACAACCGGATATTGACAAGGTAAATGAAAAAATGACCTAATGACACAAAATCGAAAAGGGGTGCCTTAAGGTAATATGGTCCAAATCTACAGAACATTACATGTTGATTTAAAAAAAAAAAAAAAGAAAAAGAAAAAAAAAGAATGAAATGGTATAGATGTATATATGAAATGTGGCAAAAGAAATAAGACAGTCAATTGTATATATTTTTTATGCTCAAAATTGCTGAAACATTGAACAAACTACTTGCATCAGTTGTTAGCTAACAAAAATCTACATACTTTAAAACCTTCATGCTTCCTGTAATTAACCCACACTATACCTGATGCCCCTCCCCCTCTGTACGCATGCACACATGTATATCATGACTCATACACTGTTCATTTTTCTAACATTTGTACATTGTTCTATATACTATACATGCACCTTTTCATGAGTTGTAGTACACCTGAGCACTGTACACAATAATTTCCTTATATTGTTATTGACTGCTCCTTTTACTTTTGCCCCCATTGTTGCATATATTATGATGGTGGAATCTGTTACAATGATTTAGTGTTATACAACACTGACAATATAACATAAGACATTTAGAGATAAATGATTATAATAAAATATCTTCTTTGTTATTCATTCAAATAGATTAAATATCCTGTAGAAAACAAATAGTTGAATGATTACTGGAAAAATAGCACTTTGATGACCAAGTCTCACTTAAAGCGCCAGTTTCTGTTAGATTACTGAAGTTAAGCAATGATGAACATGATCAATACTTGGATGAGTAACAAGTTAAGAACAGCAAGTACTGTAAGCAATCTGAAGTCTGTATATACCAAATGATCGACAGCATCTGAACAACCTGTAGAACTAAGTTCCAATTACTGTCGAATTGGTAAAACAAGGCAACAAGTAGTTGTAACTGAATACGAATCTATTTCCAAAATGTAAGGGTATTTATGAAGCCCCACAACATCATAGAAACCAAGCTGCTAATCAGGACTCAAGGAATGGAATCATCCAAATACATGAATTGACTATTCCTGATTTCAATAAATACCAACTGTCTTGGGAACTGTGTCAGTTGTGCTTAGCCAGTTGCTGTTGTTCAAACCAACAGTAGACTGACTTCAATACAACTAAAATTTGGGAAGCAAATCAGAAAGCTTTTTGTTTTATCACATCCATATACAGGATATTTTGTAATAAGAATTAAAATAATCATACAAATAATCTCATTAACCTTCTTTTTTCTTTCTTTTCAGGTTTCAGTGATCCCTTTGTGAATTGTTATTAGGAAAGAAGAAAGTATTCAAGACAACAGTTAAAAAGAAGACTCTGTTTCCTATTTGGAATGAAAGTGTTACTTTAGATCTTCCTGATGATAGCAATGCAACTGTGGAACTAGTAAGTCCTTTTATTCATACTTAGCAAAATGGAGTCTTATAATAACTGAAGATGTGGGAGTGATATAATGTTTGTTGGCACTAAAAAAGGAATTCCAGTGTTCATTTCATACTAATATTCTTTGGAAAAGCATGAGTCCACTACTCTCTTGAAAGTTATAGGAAAATATCAGGGCAGTTGGTTTCTTTTAGTTATATACATGAAGTCTTATGAGAATTTGACTGACAGAAAATAATCAGAAACTAAATTAGCTTCACAATCCTACTTTAAATGAGGTTGGTGTTTAGCAACCCAGTAGGAATAAATGAGAAGAACTCTTTCAGGATTGCAAATTAAGCTCATGGAATTGGCTTGATTCTAAAATGGTATGAAGATCCCAGTCTGCCTTACTATTTACCCATAGCTGGAGGGAGATTCCCAAGGGTATTAATGCTATGTGATTGCAAACAACCACGTTTGAACTTTAATCACTGTGTCCATTTCCTATGATGATAACCATTACACCATGATCTTCCAAATATTCTATATACACGCACACACACACACACACATATATATAAGTAAATAAAGTCATTGGGGCGGCCTAAAGTAGGTATCAGCCTATCAGCAAGGGAGTCTATCCTCTTTTCACTAGTGCTAGACCAAGGAGATTGTTTTTGCATCTGAGGTGGAGCGCCACACCTACCATCAGCTCCTTACTTTACCGCACAGATCCCTGTGCTACTCATACGCTGAGTTAGTGAGGGCCGGTATCGAACTAGGAACCTTGTGGTTTCTAGCCGAATGCTCTACCAACTGATATATATATATATATATATATATATATATATATATATATATATATATATATATATATATATATATAAAACTTGTGTATAGACTGAGCCATGATTTTTGGTTATGAAATTATTCCAGATTTAATTTTTCAAGCCAAGATTTATTGCTCATCCTTTCCATTATGTTCAAATTTCAACCTTACAAAATTATCATTCATTGGCTGATACAAATCTTTTGCCTAAAAATGAAATCTTCAAAATACACAAGTTTATACAGTAATTGTTTCTGATGTTTGTTTTTTTTTTTTTTTTTGCACAAATATTTTTTATTTCATTGATTTTCTTTTTCTTTTTCTTTGTAGATTGTGTCTGACAAGGATCTCATCTACAATGATTTCCTTGGGAATTTATTGTTAACAGTGGGAAAGATGAAAGAAATGTCGTTGAATGTAAGTAGACATTTTTTTAATGAATTAATCTCTCTTATATTCTTTCATTTTTAATGAGTCAGAAGATTTCTTTCTTATGAGTTATTACAATAAACTATTTTGTATTTTATATTTCAGGGACATTCAGAGTGGTTTCCCTTGTTAAAATGTAAATCTGGTTCAATCCAACTTCAGTGCACTGTGACATCAAAAGACACCGTGGTACGTTTTGACTTTATTTAAAATTCTTTTCTTTAAAAGTCTATTAGAATTATTTGAATTTTTATTCCTATAATTATTAGTTGGTTTCCAAGCGCCAAATTGTTTCTTTAATAATATCATGGTTGACATTATTATACTCACAAAAATTTGGACGTAGAAGTAGTTTATTTCATGATGTATGGACACAACAGTAATATGTGAACATGTTCAGGAATTAGATTAAAGATTTTGGTTCTGTGAGCAACAGAGACCCCCCCCCCCCTCGCAGTAGAGCAAAACAGTGTAGTAAATTGCAGGGCTGCAAAATCTTTGGTCCTTTTTATTTGAAAATTTCAATACCAGTATTGATACCAAATATTTTTCTGATATTTTTATTGATGCTGGAATTAATAAAATATACAGTATCCTCCAGAAATAAGTATATTCCTTGTAATAATTAAATTTTTTTATTATAAAAATTATTTTCTAAACCAAAGTAAAGAAAAAAAGTAAAGTATGCTGAGTGGCCTATTCTCTGTATCAGCTGAACAGCAAGGGAGTCTATCCCCTTTTTTCTAGTGCTAGACCAGGGAGATTGTTTTTTTGATGAGGTGGGGTGCAACACCTACCACCAGCTCCCAAATGCTTTACTACAGAATTCAAATTACCCAAGCTGTGCTACTTATGCACTGAGTTGATGATGACCGGTATTGAACCCGGAACCTTGCAATTTCTTGGCAGATTCTCTACCAGCTGAGCTAAACCAACCCCCTAAACCAAAGATTACAGGATTTTATCATTTCAAGTGGAACATCATACAATCAAAACGGATATTATTAGGTATTATTTATTACTAAACACTACAGCATTGAAATTCTGCAGCCAAAAATATAAATATGTAAAAAAGAAATGTTTAATGTCGTCGGGGTGGCCTAATATCGGTATCAGCCAGACAGCAATGGAATGTATCCCCTTTTCTCTAGTGCTAGACCAAGATTGTTTTGCATCTGAGTTGGAGCGCCACACCTACCATCAGCTCCTCTCTTTACTGCACAGATCCCTGTGATATTCATGCGCTAAGTTGGCTAGGGCCGGTATCGAACCAGACACTTTACCAACTGAAGTGCACTCCTTATATATATATATATATATATATTTTGTTTTTTTGTTACAGATTTGTTGCAATTTTATTTTTGATTCTAGAATTCCAAAATCCTGGTATCTTTGGTTTAGAATAAAATCAATTTTTTATAAAAAATATTTCTGTAATAATAGGTTGTGGAGTGGTACATTTGTTAAAAGTCCTATTATAAGACAATCAAACCCTTGCAGAAAAGCATTTCTTTTTCTTTCTTTTTTTTTTTCTTCTTTTTTTAAAAAAATTTCCTGTTTAACCCAATAAATAAAATGTGATATAAATGTAGTCAAGGGTTTATCTTCTGTTTGTTGGAGCTGTAGAATACACATACCCCCCCCATGGGACTACCTGTTAGCCATGAGTGGCAACCCATAATGCCTGAGAATAGGATTGTGGTAGCTGAGGGGTCTGTGAACTGAGTACTAATTAGTCCTGTAACATGCAGCATTCTACTTTGGTCTTTACTTGGACAAGACAGGCAGTCGGAAAGGCCCCATACGATCAACCAGCTGGTCATATCAAACCCTAGCAACTATATGATTGCCCCGACTGTATTCTTCAAATTGCTCTAATGGCAAACACCCAACCCTTATCATATGGATGCTAGAAGGTGGTGGCTGAGGGTCACCCACTAGTATTTATTAATAGACATGAAGTTAATGAGAATTATTTCTATAAACAATCCATATATATATATATATATATATATATATATATATATATATATATATATAACAAGATTTGGCATTAGATAACCCACAAGAGTTGATATGCCATTATATCATGAGTTTATTTGGCAATTGCTTTTAGTTCTTTGAAGATTTACACTATAAGATAAGAACTGTTGCTGGGGCAACTGGCATCATAAAAACATGTGACTCACCACCAGATGTTAGCACTATCACTTGCACAAGATTATTAAAGTTTCCAAAAAGTAGATAAGAAAACTCACTTCTAAAACTTTATTGTCATATTTGTTTTAGTTGAAATAATATTTAAGAGATTTTTTTTTTTTTTTAGATATCTAAAAGAATTCTATTTTGATTGTTTTAGTGTAGTTATTTTATTTGTCATTTTTTTTTTTCTATTTCAAATTGAATTTTATTTCAGCAGGTAAAAGAGAACAGTCACCCCCATATTCATCATGAAGAAACTAACAACGAGGCCTTAAAGACAAAATATACAAAATCACCAGCACAGTCCTCATTTGTAAGTGGTTTCTTTGTTTCTATCAAAATGATGTGATGATTTATATGTGGGTCAATACTTCTGCTTTGGATTAAAATGTAGCTATCTGGCCTTCAGATTATGATTTAAGTATAGTATCTGTCTCTCTCTCTCTCTCTCTCTCTCTCTCTCTCTCTCTCTCTCTCTCTCTCTCTCACACATACACACACATACACACACACACACACACATATATATATATATATATATATATATATATATATATATATATTGTGTGTGTTTGTGATTTAAAAATTATTAATTTGTTTCTTTTAATGTTTTGACATTAAGTTCTTAATTTCAGAATGGTAAAATGTATCTAAGTGGTGGAAAAGTATAAGAATATATGAATGAAAATTTCTCAGTCTAACCACAACCAAGAAGAGAATGAATAAAAGACACACAAAACAATTACACATATTCCACATCCCATAGTTTAACACACTTGGCATATTATTTTTCAAATTTCTTTAACTCCTAAAAAACAAAACTTCAGTTAAAAAACTGGGCAGGGACATTTTTTTTTAGTGTGTTTACTTTTCAGTACTCCTTCATGTTTGTGTTAGATTGAATACATCCATCCATCCCCTTATATATATTAATTATTTGTATCTCTTTTATTTTTGCAGGAAGAGTCCGTAAGGAGCAGTCCATCTGAAACGCGTATACCCTCACCAGGAAGGTCTGTGAGCAAGCCTAAATCTCCCCTGAATGGAAAATCTATCCTAACCCGTTCAATTTCAGATGCTAACATAAAGAAACCAAGTGTGCCTCCCACTAGCAGCAGGTCTATACTTGGCACCTCTGTTGTCACACGTAATGGGCTTGGAGATAACCTCCACAAAACTGTCTCGTGAGTAATGAAAACTAACGTTGGGGTACCATTTAGAAAATTCTTCTTATTCACTCACTTAGTAATGATTAAAGAAAAATGATTTTTCTCAAATTCATTCAGTTTTGGGACTAAAATGATTTTTATTCACCACAACTTGATTTTGTTTTAGGAACAGTTGTTAAATAAAGTTTTAATTTCATAAAACCCAAAAGAAAAACATAAAAACTTACATATTAATGAATTATTGATTATTTTAAATAAGATTATTGATTCATTTATTTCTATGAAAATCTTTTTCTTAAAGGAAAATTAGTAAATTTTCCATTTTTAAAATGAAACTTAGCAATTAAAATGAATGTATCTCATTATATATTTTTATCAGCATTCATCCAACCAATAAAACTCATGCATTTTAGGAAAGACAACATGTTTATGTTTTTTGATTTGTTTTTTTTTTGTTTTTTTCATTTAATTTCTTGGATAAATTAGATAATTTTTATGATAATAATTAGGTTGATTAAATGATATTTACACAAAAAATATCATAGTATGAATTGAAATCTACAAATGACATCATTTTCAAAGTGCTAAAAAACAAGATATAGGTCATGTCAGGGATTTTTCTTTGCTGTTGGTACCATATAACCCAGTATAACCTGTCATGTTACTTGGAGATGAGATGGGGCACTGTCAAGTAACCCCCAAGATGCCATGAAGGGAAATACTTGACATGACATCCTAACAACCTAATGATTGGCTTTGTGAAATGTCTATCAATAAAATTGGGACCTTATTTGTATTATTTCAAATCTGACATTTGAAGGAAAGTAACTACTACTCAAAAGTAATTTTTATCTTTAAGTATTTGTTTTTTTTTCTTTTTGTTTTTATTTTTACTGATACTGAAATTTTACATCCAATGAGCCAAACGGGGGGTAGCATCACTCAAATTGATTTAATTGATAATAACCAATTAATTACTAAACAATTTTATATCCTAATATAAAGGGGTCAGTTTAGCTTGTTAGAGCATTCATCTAGGAATCGCAAAGTTCTGGGTTCAATACCGGCCCCCGCCAACTTGACACATGAGTAACAGAGCTTGGATTATCTGATCTATGCAGTAAAGTATCTGGAAGTTGACTGTAGGTATTGCGTTGCACCTCAGCAAAACAACTTTGTTGGTCTAGCGCTAGATAGACTACCTCACTATTCAGCTGATACCAACAATAGGCCACTTCGCTGACAAATTATAAACCTAATTCATCATCATCATCATCATCATCAGGTAATGCTGGCAACATGGATTCCCATGACTCTCTCTCACCAATTGTCCCTATCAGTCATCGCCCCTGGGAGGTCCTCCACACAGCATCCAGAATCTGCACTAAACTGATTGATGTAGGTTTTTGCTGGTCGGCCTACACTGGTATGTCTATGTGTAGGTGACCACAAGAGAACATCACTTATGAGTTCATCCTTGTAGTGTCCAGCATGTCTTACTCGGATGGTTTGTATGATAGGGTCAAGTGGTTGTACTGCTGCTTTCTTGTGAGGTATTGCTTCCAAGACAGCATGCAGCATCCTTGTGTAGCTCCCATCTAGATTTTTCTCTCTAAGTGTGTCATTAGTCCATGTGATGCAGCCATACAGTAGCACTGATATGGCTATGGAAGTAATATATAGAAAATATGGACTAGCAAAAAGAACATTTTATGAAATTTGACTAGATTTTCACATGGCACAGCACTAGGAATTTGACACAACATTCACTAGACTAAAAACTTTGAAATACAGAAAATAAACAGCATAAAACAAAATCTCAAAACTTGGATTCACTAAATATTGATTTTGCCTTCCCATAATTCATTGTAAAATAAAAGTCAATAGATAAATAGTTTGTACATTTATTGATTTTGATTTGATTTGCAACTGTTTCATTAAAAGGAAATCATCTTAAATAATGTATGCAATTGGGTTGAAAAATCTTTAACTTTTGTTTCCTTTTGATTTCAATTTCTTTGGTTTGCTTCTAACTCTCACTCAATTCTTATTTTAATTTATTTTCAGACTCCAAATTATGTTTCTCTTTCAAAATGAAGTATTCATTATTCAAAAAAACAAAACGTGTTTTATCTTTCCATAAATATATCTTTCCAAAATCTGAAAATATTAATGTTTTTCTTTTTACTCATAAATGTATTCATTTTGTATTTATATATCAGAATGTATACTACCTTGAAATCTTGGCTTGTCTATTATTAAAAATGGATTTTTGTAACCAATTTCAAGTAATACTAAATGACATATTTTAATATTAACACTATGGACACCATTGTCCCATTTATAGGACATTTACAAAAATTGCTGTTCTATCAATATCCTATGAATGGAGCAGAACATTTTACATATAATAATCTTAATACATTAATTTTGGATTAACCCTTTCCCAATGCTAATTGTCAAAGGAATTTAATAAATTTCCCCTCAAATAATTTTGGCAGTTATTGAGTTAAAGTACCTTAAAGTCATGTTCTTAATTTATTTTATATTCAATAAAACTAAGTTTGTGGGCTTTACTTTATGCTGTGAATCTTTGTAGGTATAATTTATTTTCAAAGCAGATTTTAAAACAATTAATTCTAAAGAAAAATGTCCACTAAAATATCTCCCAAAATGATAGTTTCTGATTCTAGACTATAAAGTCTGCCTTTTTATATCTATTAAAAAAAAAAGAAACAGGAAAGAGCCATGTGCTTTCTTTTACACAATATGATACATTTATGAAATATTGAATTTAGAGTATATTGTGTTATCAGGTTATGGTAAATAATTGTTTAGTTAGTTCAGCTGTAGTATTATTAACACTACCATAAAATTCACCTTTTAGGAAGGATTTTACTCTAAGATCACCAAACTGTTTTTTTTATGAAGATCAATAAGTTAATAAATGTCATAAAGTGATTAATGTTTATTGCACTCCTGGTGGCCATTGCCCGTATTACAAATATAAACATGATGATTTTTTAAGTTATGATTGGACATTTTCAGTTAAATATTTACTTTATACATTTAAACAGAAAAATAATAGTTCTGTTGGACACAAAGTAAGGATTATGTTTATCATTATATCTCTAATAATAAATGCAAGTGTCAATGTGTCACATTTTTTCAACTTTATTCCTAGAGGTTGTAGCCCAATATATCATACCATTTTGTAATTGGGCTGACTCTGTGTAAATTAAAAAACATTCTGGACCTGCAATCCTGAAACTTTGGATTCCCAAGTTTAAATTACTACAATTGTTTTTAGTGATTTTAAAAAAATTTTTTTTTTTTTTTTTTTTTTTATGTACATGATTTTTTTGCAACAAATTTTTTGTATAATAACAATTTTTATAACTTGGAAATAAATTTAGGAAGGTTTAATAAAATTTAATATGTATGCAATGCATGAAGAGCCCTCTACAAGAGCAAACATAACTGCCACCCAATAGGGCGGCTTTTAAACTAGTCTACAATATTAATCAAACTTCTCACTAAAAACTTAGTTTTAGAATTTAAAAAAGTTGATATGCTAAAAAAATTCTTTAGAATCCAATTAGTAACCAGAGAAAATTTGGTGGCTATAAGTCTAGCTGTCCTTTGAGTTATGAAATATTTAGCAGATGGACAAAAAAGACATTTGGTGAATTATAATAATATGAGCAGCATTACTCTAGGTCTACATAATTCTGGTGTACAGTTAACACTATTAAACATGTTCCTATGATCTATAAGGTTACATTTTTTAAATGGTTATACTTTTCTATATATCGGCAACAATTATCTATCTTGTACTGTTTTGTAGAATCAAATATACCACAAATGTAGAAATGTTTGCTTTAAGAAGAGTATTTAAAAAAGCAAAGAAAAACTTTCTTCAGTTAGTATGTAATTTCTTATCTTTCTTTTATCACTAATTTTAAGGCTAACATATGACTTCTACTCTGTAGAGCTCTTTGCTTAGAGATCTTTTTTTTACATCATTACTTTTTTTGATTAGCAAAAATATATTCGGCTGTTTCTCAAAATCTCTCAAAGACACAGCTAGTTTTAGCAAATACTTACAGATTATTCCATTCAAAATTCCTGTTACATCAATTTCAATAATTTAATGTCAAGTTTTCTTTTAAAATTTAATTCATAGAAATTTTAATTTATTCAACAATTTTTGACATAAATCCTCTGTTAATTCATCATTTTCCATATTTCCAGCTGAAAATTTCATTAACATGAAAGATAAAACATGTTTCTTTCAAAAATTTTTCATTATGGTACCTGGGTTAGTGTTCAAACTTATGAAATGCACCCCTGTCGCATGCAACTGTCTATTAACCAACCTATAACGATGACCTACCCTGTACCCATTTTATCTTATAAACCACATTGCTTTTACCTTTGTAACCACTTTCTATCCCTTTGCTTCTATCTTTATTGTTCAGGTGAAAAATATGGTTGATTATTTTTATTTATAAAATATACATGAATTCTTAGAAGATCAAAGTATGTAAGTAAAGTATCTCTTTCATAGGTGTATAAATATCAAATACAATTTATGATTCTATCAAGATTGAAAGTTTCTTCATGAAAAAATTATCTGTAAACTTTTTAAAAAATTTAGTCATTGTCTTGTCTAAAAAAAGAAAAAAACTAATTCTCATTTTAACAAAGTTTAATATCTCAGTGTTAATTTGAGTTTCAGTTTTCATATTTTCTGGATAAAATTCTGAGTGCTGTCTTCTGAAAGAATGCTCTATTTTCAAGAAAATGTTATAATCAATTTTTTTGTGCTTGTCCCCTTGATAGGGCAAGCCAGAGCGTTTATGGAGCTCTAAGTGGAATTTGATTTGCCACCTGCTTCTTTTTATCACTGGTAAAAAATATTGACTATTGTCAATGTTTGTTGATGATTTGCAAACCGTTTTTTGTATATGCCAAAGGGGATGGTTTAGCTCAATCAGTAGAACATCTGCCTAGGTATCACAAGATTCTAAGTTTGATACCAGTCCTTGCCAACTTGGGTAATTTGATCTGTGCATTAAGGCATCTGGAAGCTGACTTTTAGGTGTGGCACTCCACCTCAGCAAAAAACAATCTCCCTGGTTTAGTGCAAGCAAAAAGATTCCCTCGCTGTCTAATACTGACAATAGGCCACTCCACTGATTTTACTTATACATCTAAAGCAACTACCTATGTGACTTATACTTTGGCCTGTTCCTACATTTTGATTATTTTTAATGCTTTTTATAGATGGAATTGTCTAAATAGAAATTGTCTAATAATTAACTCTGTTTATAGTGTAATATTTATTCTTATTCAATTAAAAGTTAAGTTCTCTTTTAAACCTACATCTGAAAATTATTCTATAATTCTATTTTAATGTTTGTTTTCAAAATGACACAATTGTTTTTAGACAGAAAAAAATATTTTGTAAATAATTCTACCAACACAAATCATATTTCAACCTGCAATAATTTTTGCATGTCCTTTGCTTTCTTTATTAATTAGAATAACAGAAGAATCAAATCCACTAAGAAAAATTTTCAAATTATGAAATTAAATTCATTCATTGTATTTCAATCTGTTTTCAAGATGGCAGCTAGGAATAAAAAAAAATGTTGATTTTATATGGATTTGATATTTCTGTTTTATATTAGAAACTCTTGTTACTTGTTCTGTATATTTTTATGATCATGTTTTGTTATTTATTGTTTTAAAGCAAATTACAATGTTTGTATGAATTTATAAGCTTTTTCAATATCACATATTATTATCAATGTTAACAAAGGAACATATCTTTTTCACAAAATTATACTTGTCCATAGTGATCTGCAAAATGTAGATCTCAAAATATGAATGAGTACTCCATTGTCATTGCAGTCAGTCTAATCATGTCCTTATAAAGATATAGACAGTTATTCACCAGCAAACATGAAAATTTTGTGGATGAAAGAAAGTTATTTAGTTTTTTGTTGTTTTTTTTTTCATAATAAAGGAAGTTTTTAGATATAAAACCTGCCTAATTATGCTATGTTCTAGTAAATACAGTATCAAATTATATATATATATATATATATATATATATATATATATATATATATATATATATATATATAAACAGATATGATTTAAAAGGTTTTGTGAAGAATCACAAGAGGTTAGTTTAATAGCAGAAACAAAATCAAAGGTAATCAAAACAATTTTAAAAAGATAAACAGCATTTTGCAATTCACCAAATTGGGAGAAGCTTCCCTTTATTTTCTGATTTTACAGAAATAAAATGAAAGATTAAAAAAAAAAAAAAAAAAAAAAAAGAAGAAATATCTATTTGTATGTGACAATCTTAGTACAACTTAGAACATCCATTGTAGGAATGATACTGACCCCATTGAGAAAACTTGCTTTAATTTTTATTAAATTTTTTATTTTACTTTTATTTTCACTTCCTTAAAATTGGAAAGTGGACCATTTTTGTAAAAATCAATTTTTCATTCTATTTGCAATGTCAATTTATTGTTGTTCATGATTGGCTTAAAGTGAAAATTTAAAAGGTGTTTATTATTGTGATTGATGTGAGAAGTGAATTAGTTGCTTTTTTGTTTTGTATATTGGAGCCAAGTACACCTGGAAATAATAACTATTGCTTTGTTGCTTTATATGTAAATATAATTTCACTTTTAAATGCTATTTTGATTATCAGTATCCCCCCCCCATACATTATTAGTTTGTATTCTTTCCTATGATTTTACCAACACATTCAAACAGAATCCAAATTTTAAATTTGTCAGTTTCTTTGAACAATTCCTTTTAAAGAACTACATTCAATCATCATTATTAATTTTGATTAATATTATCTTTCATCTTAATTTTAGTTTCTTTTTATCCCAATTCACTTGGTTTATTATTTCTATGACAATATGGAATAGTTGCATATTGGAAACAAGAATAAAGAATGGTTTCCTAATAAGATTCTTAGAGAAACCCAGTTTACTGCTTTGACATTTAAATGACAAGAATATGCCTGCTACCACAAAAATCCAAATGTCTATGAAAAACACTTGATAGTCTCACTTATGATTTAACAATGCCATGTTTGTTATTATTTTATACACTTGTATAAAAATTAAAAGTCACACCCAACAGTTATATTTTTGTTTCCAATACATGTTGATCCTCTCACTATCATAGAAATGACAATCTATATGAGTTGTCATAAAAACTGACTAGAATTAAAAAGATGGATATTAGTGAAAATTATTATTATCAGTAATAATTGAAAAGGCTTTATCTAAAAACTAAATACAATTTAATCTTTAAATAAAAATTTGAGTGACTGGTGGCTTTTGCAAAAAATAAATAGTGATCTGTCAACATGCAGAAAATTAATGTTTTTTTTTTATTTAACATAAACAACTAAAAGAAAAAATAATGGTAATTAAAACTTTGAGTTATATTTTTTTTAACAGTGGTTATAAAAATAGTTATAATAATTATAATTATTATAAATCATTATTAGATTCTTTGACTCAGCTGTTACAATCAGTGAAATCAAAAATCTTTTCCCTGGTTGCAAAATTTAACTTTATGAAACACACCTTTGTTATGTCTTGTTGAATCACATTCTATTTATAGAATTTATATTATAATTGAAGATAAATGAATAAGGGGAAGTACTCTATTGATATTTCACAGTTAATTGACACAAGAAATTATGATAATCAGACACCACACTGCTTTATTCACTAAATTCAAGCATTTTAACATTATTATACTAACAAAAATCTTACAATATGCTATTTTTGCTGTATTTAACATATAACAATTAGATCTTTTAATATAGCTATAAAAACTTTAACTTTTTTTTTTATTTCATTGTATTTGTATTCTCCATTATAACATTTCAATAACTGTGTATAAATTTGTTATAAAATCTGAAAATGTTGACATAAATCATTTGTTTATAAAAGTTGAAAAAACAAATATTATATTTTTAACTGCTCAAAAGCCTTTTCTATTTGAATTTTTACTTCATTTTTTCTTGTTTTATTCAATTGTTTATATTAAAAACTTATATATTATTTGTCTCAAAATAAATCTGAAAATAAAAAAGGAAAAATTGCTTTGTGCTTCTGTTGAATAGTCTACATATACTACTTTTGTAGAAATAAAGGAATTGTTATGTCTTTGAGTCCAAAGCTTTATTATCCTGTATCATATGTTTTCCTAAATAGTTTTCAACAGCTCATACATACTAAATTAATTCCCTTTCAAAATTATCATAAGGTTATTGACTACAACAGACAATTGAATAAATCTATTAGCTTAAACAATCAGATTATAAAGACATTTGTTCAAATAAATCTGTGAATAATTATAATTTCTCATATGAGAAATTCAAACTGAATAATACCATAATACAATCTTAAACACCTTCTTAAATAAAATGTTGCTATACATGTCATTATAGCATAGAGTTTAGAGCTTGATAGATTATTTTTAACAGTGAATAGATGACTTGTAGACAAATTGGATTCTCATTACCATCAATCATAATATTGATGCTTCTATTTAAAAAGGAATAACAGACTTATTATTTTGTAGTTATCTTCATTATAGCAAGAATTTGGATGATTAAAAAAAATTAGTTAACATGCAGACCCCTACAAAAATTATCATCCACTTTCAAATTGGACTGAAAAATGCCTCTACTCATTAAATTAGAGCATCTTAGGTAGATTGTTATAATGAAACTCACTATTTGCTGGGGTTTTTTCTAAGTTATGGTTACATACATATACGATAATAATTTATTGATAGTTATTAGCACCATTTTGATGAATGTATTAATTACTTGTAATAAGTAGGCTAGTCTTAAATAAAAAAAAGCACAAATTAATCCTAATAAATTTATTTTGGGATTCTTTTGTTTATTGGTTTTTATGTTTGACTGTTACTGAATATTGCCTTTTGAAAAATGTATTTAAAGTAAGAATTGATGTAACATTTGACATTTTATTTCAATTGGATCATTAACCAATCTTAAATCATTTTGCATTGTTTTTGTTTTACAGGATTAATTCTCTTGGTCCCACATATTTTCATAATGAAGATGGCAGTTCACTTGGTGCGTAAATTAATGATTTTTCTAAAGATCTTTATCGAAAGAATTTATAAATATAATTGTTGTAAAAGTTTTAAATTCACTTTGTATTTTATGTAAATTTTGTTATGAGAAACGTTCTCTGACTCTTATTGAATTATTATTTATAGTCAGATTTTTCAAACTTTTAAAAAATTTCATTCTAATATCAGGTTTATAGTATGGGTCATTAATGTTTGAATTAGCTTGAAGCAATAATATAAGTCTTAATAGTTTTTCATTTTATCTAAATTATTTTTGCTAGAAAACATCTGTGAATAGAATTTGTTTAAAGAATTCTTTAAATCAATGAAAGTTGGTTATGTTTAAATCAAATTATTAAATGAAAATATTACCTCGTTTTATTCTCATCTTTTAATTTGTGATAAAAAATATTCAGGTCTAATTAGAAAATTTTATTTGGTGAAGTAGAAAAAATTTTTTTTTAAATTCTCTTTTATTTTGAAAATCTCCCAGAAAACCTTCAATAGTTTCCCATTTTCTGATTATTCATGTGCTAAATGAGACAATTTAGTCATCCATTTTGTTGTTACAGAAGTGATGTGTATGTTTACCTGTTCTCTAGCTTCATTAGCTGAAATATGTTTGTTGCTTTAAAGGTTTTATCAAAATAGATAATAATAAAAGAAAAAAAAATGTTGTTTTTTTTTAGTATTTAAGTTATTATAAGAATTAACCAAATCTGTCACATAACAGTGCATATAAAACCAATTAGTATATACTGATCATACACAAAATTCTGAATAAATTACCTACTATATACATTTATGTGTAAGTGAAATTTTGAAGACATCATTTTTATGGAAAAAAAAATGTGGATTTACTCACACATGGTTGATAATCTTAAAGAATGAAATTCAAACATAATGGGAAGAACTGGGTGCAACTCTGAACCTCAAAAATGAATTCCATAAATTAATGCTTTTGTGATCATAAATTTTAGGGTTTGACCTATGAGATTGACTTATATACAAGTAATTCAAGAAGCTACATTTTTGTTTTAATATTTTCATAAATATTGGAACCCTTATCTAATACTTATTTAATTATATATTTTGTTTGTTTGTTTATTGATTTTAATGGCATATCAACCCGTCTGAGGTTATGTCATACCTAATGGTTAGGAAGTTATACATATTGTGTATTTATATTTATACATTTTAGTAATTGGTTTTAAAAATGTGTTAGCATTAGTGGGGATTATATTGTATGGTATTGATTTGTTTCATGTCTATATTCTATGGTATAATTTTATTTCCCTCAAAAAAGAGAGAATATCCTCCATGTTGACATTTTCAAACAGATCTTTCATATTGTTTGCTTTAAAATAACGATTTCTGATGTGAGCAAAAAACCTGCATTCCATGAATAAGTGTTTAACTATCAAAGGTGTTTGACATGTTCCACATTGTGGTTGTTGTTCTTGTTTGAGTATATTGGAGTGCATTAGTCTTGTATGACCAATGCGTAATCAGGATACAATGACTTTTTCCTTTCTAGACTTCCTTAAAGTTGGTCTCCAGCCTCCCAAAGTAGGTTTGATTAGGAAGAGTTTTTTAAAAAAATTTTAAATGTTCCTTAAAATCTTCTGGGCATAGTTAAAATTAGTTATTTTCTTTAGGAAAGATTAAGTATATTTAAATAATTTAAATGTTAAGTATCCTAATAATTACCGAGAAAATTCTTCAATTATCCAAATTTTCATTTTAGTTCTCTTTGAGTTAAAGACTTTTTGGAGAAATTGT
This sequence comes from Doryteuthis pealeii, assembly GCA_023376005.1. Classification (NCBI taxonomy): domain Eukaryota; kingdom Metazoa; phylum Mollusca; class Cephalopoda; order Myopsida; family Loliginidae; genus Doryteuthis; species Doryteuthis pealeii. The sequence continues at coordinate 12,495,055 of CM042167.1, forward strand.
GAAACATGAAACAAGAAAAAGATACTATAATTGATATTTTCCTCCATCTTTTTTTGTGTGACAGTATCTTAAAACTTTTTTTAAAATTTTTTGTTTTTGTTTTGTCTTCAGAAGATAATACCACTGAAGGTAATGGTATTTGTTATTTTTGAGATTACACTAATCTTGAAACAACTTCTTTTTCATGCCTAATTCTTCCTATCTTTTTATTTCTTAAAATGCCAGTGTATGTGCTGTTAATTTTGGTTTCCCCACCGAACGACTCTAAAACAACCAGATTCTATATAATAAGAGTTACAACTATCAGGCTTTTCAAAAACAATTATTAATCACATCTTCAGACTGGTCCACTTGTTTTTTTTATTTTGATTTATACAAAACTAGCTGAAAACTCACTCTATAGATAGGGTAGGATTTTAAGCTAGTTCTAGCACAAGACCTAAAAACATCTTAATAAGAGATTACAAATTTGAATTATGTATTTATTCAATCATAAAGCTATGGAAATGAAAATCAATGATTTATTCTTGATACATAAGTTTACCATAAATGTATCTTTTTATTAAAGCAATAATCCCAGACATTCTATGCTGAATTGTTGTATAAGTAAACAAAACAGAATTTTTTTTCTAAGTCTTCATTTTCCAGAGACTGGGGGGAAAAAAGTAATGGAAAATGATAACTTTGGTGTCTGCCAAGAAAACATTCTCTTAAATATTTCATACAGATTCAGTTTAGCTAAGATGGCAGATATAAAGGTCCAGTTTAGCATTATGCTTCCATTATAAATCAAGCCATTCCTTACTGAAAACTTTAAAAGTTTTGGAATATTGATAGACTGAAAATATATTGAATGATGAAAATACTTCCTCATATCTTGTACATTTGTACAAAAGTCCTGCAATCACAATACAAGTACAATTCATGGTAACAAACCCAAAACTTTCTTTAAATTCTCATCTTGGTTTAATCTACAAACCTCTAGAAATGCTTTTCTTTCACTAAGTTTGTAGTAAGCACAGTGAGAATCTACTTTATAGTAAACTTATGCAAGTATATTAGAAACTTAATGAATATTTGTCTAAATTTCTGAGATGAGGAGTTGTTATTATTTAAACTAATCATATATATCAGATTAAGCATGTTCATGCCTAACATGCAGAAAGAGTTAAAAACTTAGAAAAAAGAACATGGTCACTCCACAGCCATAATTTAAATGATATAATCTTAGAGCCAAATGAACAGGCAAGACTAGATTTTTGGCTTATGCAAATTTCCTTGCGATCAGCCACACAATAAAAGGAAGCTTGAGTGTCAGAACAGATGTTGTATGTGTTGTGAAAGACTGCTGTGGGGGTGGGGTGCTTTTGTTGTTGGACTAGAAATCAATATACTGTCAACGTGAAATTGATTCCCTGGGTCTATTTAACAACACTTTCAACATAAATTGACTGTAAATCATCTGGCTACTTTACTGTTGTGTTTGTTTATATTCTTTTTTTAAAAATGTACATAATGGAATACACCAAAACAGTGAAACAATTTTTACAATGAAACAATTTTTATTCTTGTATGTTTAATGTGAAACTATAAGTATCTTAGTTTATTATTTGATTTCATTATGTGAAAGTTTGGACTACTTTTATAATTCTCTATTAAGTAAGATTCATGTATTTTAACATGAAGAAAATTAGACATTATAATGGTTAAAATGCAGCAAACATGAATGGAACAGTTTGAAGATATTTTGTGATTTGGGTAATTTCTCAACTAAATATACTATTTACTAAAATGTCACTTAATTCTGAATATTTATTGTATGGCACTTTTTAAAGTAATTTTACAATTAAAAAAGAAAGAGGATTTTAAAGGCTATCATGTTGCTGTGAAGCTAAAACTAAATTGTTAATTTGTTGGTTGAAAGCAAAACTGGTTATTTTTAAAATCTGTATAAATTCACATAACAAAACATCCAAATTGAATAAACTTAATTTTTAATTAAATGTGAATGATTATTTTAGTTAAACAATCAAATTTTTTTCCTTTTCTTTTGAAGTTTGGCAACTTAAAATTTATCAGCAACATGGTGTAGTATCCTAAGCTCACATTTTACGAGCAATAGACTCACCCATGCAGGCTATATAAACAGTGATTTGCCCCTCCTCATTTTGTAGCTGAGTTTTGTTTAGCTAATATTAAGAAAAAACATGCACATTTCTTCATAAGGAACAAAAAGCATTTGTTAAAACTTTCTGGGTCCAATAAGTATATATACCAAATTTAGTAGGTCTACATTAAACCATTTGATCATCTATGGAGAAAAGACAAGGATACTTATATATTATGAGGTAATATTTACTGTAAGGCCCCCTGTTCACCAGATAAGTAGCTCTTTCCTCTTTTCCAAATTATTCATGGGCTTCTAAAAACGACACCAATTGCTCCTGTAACAGAGTTGGTAAAGTAGCCCTGAGCTAAAAAGGGACAAGAATTAGTTTCACAAGAAGCTTATCATTTATCATTGATATGCAATGTTTGTCTCGGTTATAATAAGTTTTGATTAAAATGCAATCAAAATTGGGAGATGAAAGAAAATACTAATCTGAATTAATAATAATATTCAACAAAGTTATTCACCTCTTCAAACAAAATTGGAAACATTTCAAGACTTCATATACATTTAGTTTAGTTTATTGGCTTTTAAAGCAAAATGTGGTATAAGTCTTGCAAAGCCTTTTTTAAAATCCTTATGAGATTTTAATAGCTGATAAAATAAGAATAGTATGGATAGTTGATTCAGCAACATGATAGCAATTTTATCTTCAAATGTGACTAAAGAAAACTATTAAAAATCTACAATAATTATTGATACAAAAAAATATCTGCTGCACTTAGTTTTATTTATCTTATATGATGAATAATTATAGAAGAATTTTATTATTGTCAATATTGAATATTTTCTGGCTGCTAAATGTGCTTTCTCTTTTTTTTTTTTTTTTTTTTTTTTTTTTAATTTATTTATTTACTTACTTATATATCATTTTATTGAGTTTGCTTTTTATAGTTTATCTTTTTGGGGTTTCAGAAATATTTATCAATGTGATGTTGATTTCAACCCTGTCATCATCATCATCACCACCACCACTAGTCAATATTGATTGTACATTTCATGAATACTGCTTCATGATAATGATGATGATGGGCATAAAAGTAGATCTCTAATTATTATTATTATTATTATTATTATTATTTGGCTTCAGAAATGGAAAAATGAAAAGAAACTGTAAATCTTCTGTACATTAATAAAATTACCATTCTGACATCCCAACAGCCATTTTCTCATTCCACTGCAGAATGATTTGTAAGACTTATCTGTCATAGTAGCCTATGACATGTTGGTTGGGGGCGGGTTGAATTGAGTTTTCCTTCTCTTAAACCCTGAATGCCCTATCAAGACTAAAGAATCCTATTTTATCCATGTCTACAGAAAGAAAAAAGAAAAAAAACAGATTCATACCTTTCCCAAGTGCATCATTAGTAAAAAGTGTCAGCAATGAAAACTAAGACTCAGAGATAAGTTTATCCAAGTTTTATTCAACAAAATATAAGGATTATTAAATGACAAGTGTAATATGCAACTCAGAATATCGTTGACTGCTGTAATCTGGGGAAGTGCTGTAAATGAGTACAGATGTCACAAATGAGTATTGTAAAACATGTCTTATTTACGACAGTTAGTATCAACTAGACAGTGAGGGAGTCTATCCTCTTTTCAATAGCTCTACCTAAACTGGCCCTTGATGCATTAGAATAAAGTGAAATACAAACTAAAGTAATTTCTAGGAAAGAATTTACCACCTCACCTCTATAAGATTGATTTCAAATAAACTGCTTAAAATTTCAAACCAATTTTCAAGTCATTTTGGAAAAATAAACAAGACTTAAATGATAGAAATATTGACAAAACTTCAGTTAAATGGACCTATTGATTTATTTAAAAATACACTGCCTGATATTAACGTTACTTAATATTTAAATATAATAATTTAATTGATTGGTATTGAAAAACATAATTGCAAAGAAAATGTATGAGTTAAATAGCTTCATTTGTTTAAGATCAGTCAGTAGAGCATCTGCCTTGGAAGCATGAGGTTCTGGGTTCAATACCAGCCCTTGCCAACTCAGCGCATAAGTAGCACAACTTGGATCTGTGTAGTAAAGTGGGGAGCTGATGGTAGATGTGGCGGTCCACTTCAGATGCAAAAACAATCTCCCTGGTCTAGCGCTAGTGAAAAGGGGATAGATTCCCTTGCTATCTGGCTGAAGCCAACAATAGACCAGTCTGCCAACTTTACATTTTTTACTTATTTGTTTTGAATTTAAATAAATTATTGATATTAAATGCTTAACCAACCATAACATTACACTGGGTGTTAAATGGTGTATTTTGAAAATTAGATAAACCAATTTTGGGTCCACTTGATTGGAGTTGTGCAGAAATATCATATTCAAACTTTGATCTTTTTTAATTTCATTTTTTTGTTGCTTAAATCTATTTTTTTCTAAAATAGGATCTATTTGGCTAGAATCAGTAATAAAAAAAATTAAAAAAAAGATAAATTACTGGACCATATTACCTTTAGGCACCCCTTTTTGATATCGATTAAGAAAGGACATGTTTTTCATTTACACCGTCAATATCCGGTTGTTTGTTAGGGGTTAGAGTTAGGGGTTAGTTTTATAATTAAAAAAAAAAAATCTAAAAATCATCTGTTAAAACCAGCGGATATTGACAGTGTAAATGAAAAACATGTCCTTTCTTAAGCGATATAAAAAAAGGGGTGCCTAAAGGTTATATGGTCCAAATTACTGAACTAATCCATTGGTTGTAATAATAAATTGCAAACAAAAACAAAGCCAATAATTCTACCTGATATTTTGAGAATATTAAAAGAATTCATCTAACAAAATAATCTGGATAAAGAAGTTAATTCCTTAACATAAAATAATGGCTTATTTAAATAAGCTTAACATTTAATCCGTTTGGTGCATATAGCCAGTATTTTTGCTTCTGTATTTACATTTAGAATTGTCTACAATGAATAACTAACTCCATCTACTGAATTATATATGAAAAGCAAATCATATGGAGATACACTTAATGGAATATTATTATCTTTTGCAGCATAAGTTAAATCCATTGCTTACATCAATAGGATTTTCTTTTTCTTTATTTTCATTGCTAAATTCAAAATTAAAGCCAGTGGTTGATTTAGAGATCATATTTTCTTTTTCTACTCATAAAAAAGAAGAGTGTTACCTGTCCTTATCTTGCAGTGTTGATTTCTTATCCTTTTTCCATTCCTAATTTCTGTAAAATATTCTTTCCTTCTTCATCTATCATTGCATCATGAATGCTAGAAAATGTCTGTGCATATTTCATCTATTTTCCTAATTTTCAACCAATATTTGTTTTTTTTTCATCATCCAATTCTTTTTATTGGTACAAATAAAGTACACATAACTTTACCTCGGTTATCTTACATTGGTCCAATCAGCAAAACCTTCATAATCAAAATTTTATTAAACTAAAACTACTTTGTTGAATAAATTTCAAAAGAATAGAATTTGAACAAAAAAATATATATAATATGTCTTAAATAATGATATTTTGAAAATGTAGATATAAAAAAAATGAATGAATTTAAATGTTCTCAAAAGCCAAAATTAATTTGAGCATCCCACACCCACTCCTTCTTGAATCTGATGAAACAGACTTTGGTATTCTGTGTCACTAGATCAGGGGGGCCCCTCAAATTAATTTTTTTTAAAGAAAAAAAAAGTTTTAATTCATAGACTACTGAAAAATTAAACTACTGAAAATAATATTTTATTGTTTAAAACTTCTTGATAAACTTTTTTTTTTCTAAAATCAATTTCTCTGTTAGTGCTCTATAACTTTCATTTTAACATTAAAGATATATTGAAATAATATTTAGCATCTAAACTATAGAAAATATTGTAGACTTGTTAATAAGTGTTGATATTCATAGACTGTGTCACTGCATTCCACCATCTTTAACTGCAGAAATGTGATATCAAGATGGGAAATTTGATGCATACATATTCTGCTTTTTTAAGTAGAGTTAATTTTATGAAATTAAGAAAAATAAAGCAGTTGTTAGTTATAATTCAAATACAACTGTCGTATTTCAGTGAAAACATTATGAAGAGTGTTATATATATATATATATATATATATATATATATATATGCATTTGTAAATGTACGGAGGATAGAACAAGTCCTAATTAAAAACATTCCCAACACTAACTCATCTGGCCTATTGAATATATATATATATATATATATATTTGTAGATGGGTTACCAGGTAAATTGGTATTAGGATGATTTTAAGTTGTATCTTTCTTCCAACAACGGAATGTTAGAGTTGTTCAGGTCCAGTTTGAGAGCTCGATGTTCAATATTATCAAACAGTGATATAATTTTTAAGCCCTTTTCTTTACCAAATATATAGTTTATGGCTATCATTGTTATATTTATGCATAGTTTTATGATCCTAATTATTTCAGGTTTGCTTTTATATTGATCTTTGATAATAATTATCAACAGTTTCTTCTTTTAAATGTCTAATTAAGAATTACTAAAATATTGAATTATTCTTTTCATTATATAATATATAATATTATAAATATGTAGGTTTATTTATCTCTCCTCATTTTTTTTTCTCCCTTATTTAAAAAAAGAATAATTGGGGGGCGGGATGACCTACAACTGCTGTGGTATATTTTCTCCATTCAACTCCTATTTTTCTCTGTGTGCTTCTAAGCTATTTTCAAAAACTTGTTTTACAACTGAACCTTTTGTTGCAAACTTTAATAAGTGTTGTATTTGTATGCATGATTTTTTTTTTTTTGTGAGATTTGTTTCATAAACCCAATCCATGAAAATAATTGATCATTTTTTTTTTTTTTTTCATTTTTGAATTCACTCTGTCAATAAAATCCTGAATTTTGATCTCTCTCTCTCTCTCTCTCTCTCTCTCTCTCTCTCTCTCTCTCTCTCTCTCTCTCTCTCTCTCAAATCATTCTCTTTCACAGTTGACAATTATGTTCCCTCTAAGCGCCAAGGTTATGTAAAAAAGAATTTTCAAAAAAAAAACTACATGTCTGAAAAGTTCCTGAAAAATGGGGTAAAAGTTAGCAGATTAAACTATCAAATCACTGCTAGTGAGTTAATTTCCCACTGTGTGCTCCCACACTTCTGGCCTTATGCCTATTGTTTTTACTGATTTGTCTTATCTCAAAAATCAATAACATTTATTTTAATAATTAAAAGCTATAGACACTTAAATATTGTAGATATTTATACAAAGAATATTATTTTAAACATTTCTTATGATTTGAATATCAATAATTTGAAAAATATCTGTTAATGATATTGATATATGGTTAGACTTTATAAATGACAAAGATTTTGCATATTTTCTATGTTATGATGGATGATCAATAGTGTAGTGTTGTGGAAATGACATCCCTTTTCTTTGATGAGGGATACTATTGGCTCACTATCAATATGCTACTAAAATTATGTTTATTCTCAGATTAGCCAAAATGTGTTCTATAGAGATTTGCATCACTTGTTGGATGACTGTTTGCTAAAAACAAGCAACTTATTTTCTCTTACTTCTTTTTTTCTTATGGTCAACACCAACTGTAGATAATTCTGTTTTAATTTGTATTTCCTCTTTTATGCTCTGTTTTCTTTCATCTCTTCTTGTCTTATTATCTCTCTATTGATTATACTTCAAGTATGGAGTTTATTTATGAATTCATCTATTTCTTCTTCTGTTAACTAATAATAAGATTAAATGAAATCCATTTTTTTAACACTTATCTTTCTTTCTATCATAGCTTTGTATAAATAATATAGTTCTCAATTTTTATGTATGAGAAAAATTGGACAGTAAAACCAAATTTATTTTAGTATTAACATGCTCTATTAATTCTGCAGTATTTATGTGCACTAGCATTTGACTATGGCAAAATTACTAAAGTAACTTTTTCTTTAAAAGTTTTTTTCCCTCTAGGAAAAAATCAATCTGAAGTTGGTTATGTGTTCAGGGAAATTTAGGAGTATATATGCAAATTTTATAAAGTCTAATTTGTTTAAAAGCTATTTTTTCACTTTTCATCATCTTTATTCTTTTTTTAAATTTATTTTTAAGCTATCTTAGCAAAATTAAATAAATGTATGAAGAATATTCTTATTTCCTAGTTAGGCTGCAAGAGAGATAACTAGTTTATATTTAGGGTTAAAATAATTATGTTCTTGGCAAAATGTTAAATTGTGGTGAACGTAGGAGTTCGAAGTGTGCACGACTGTGTTTGGCATGCAGAACGAAGATCAGAGGCGAGTGGGGAGATTGAACTCGCATTCTCCTGATCGTGAGTCGTGGCCCGACGCATGGGAATGACTAAAACTATCCAGAGTGGCCAGGATGTGAAGGATTGACGCGTGCTGATTAGTGTCGCATGTGCTGGTCAGAGGAAGGAGCCCGGATGAACACTGTAATTGTGTATATATTTGACCAGCTCTGAGAAACCGGGAAAAAAGCTTGCAGTAGCATTTTGGCCGTGGTGACGAGTGGACGAGAGACAAGACCTTGTGATAGTATTGGTGAGAAGAGTGCAGCATTGCTGGGAGAGTAAAATCATCGGACTTAACTGTGCCCCCCAGAGAACATTCAATTTACATAAATCTAGGCATGAAGTTCGAATAAAAGATATATAAACCATTTGTAACTATTTCCTAGGTTCTTCTGTAGATTGCCATCTTTGTTTATAGGCAATGTGTGAAGTGACCAAACCACAGCAAAGAAATTACCTTCTCACTATTTTACCCACTATTTTATTAAAAATGTATTTTTCACATGTACCTGCCCTCCCCACATAAATGCCTTGAATATTTGCCCCTTTCTTTCACCATTTTAATTTGGTATTATTCAAGGTTGCCTCATTTTGGATATCTGTACATATAATGAAGCAACATTTTGATGCTGAATTTCTAACCTTAACTTTGGCAATAAATAGGAGACAAAAATGATGCACTGTTCATCAGAATATATTTTAATTTTCAGATGAAGGTTTTTCTAATTAGATTTTCTTTGTCTTTGTTATCTATCATATTTTTAATTAATTTCTTTTACAGATTTCAGTTTGTAAATAAAGTGTCCAACTAGTGATTGTCTTGGTAGTCATTCTATAAAATAGACATTCTATTAAAATATGCTCAATATGAAATAAACTTATTTAATGCTTTATCAAAAAATGTGAGACATTCTAGGTTTTACACTTTGCCAGTAAATATATAAGAGATTTGTCACAATGAGCATTTCAATTTATCTTTCAAAGACAAAAATATATTTGTTTTATATAATGTGTTAAAAGAAAACAGTATTTAGATATATATCATAAGGTCTCACATTAGGGACTGGGGAGATGCTGACCATCACTGTTCTTATATTAACTTAATTTAATCACATTCATTGACCCATCTCTTCTACAATATTCCTTTCACCATAATACCACAAACTGAAACCACTCACTAACACCAAAACATTACATTTTCTCTATGAAACCTTCTAACTAACATATTTGAACATTTTTATTTTAAGATGAGAATGAAATGTGTTAGTGTGGCATACCTCAATAATTCTATGATGTTGTAATTTAACTGGTTGAAAAGTGATGTGAAGTGTGAAAAAAAAATGACCACTATTAAAATATCAGATCAGCAATTTTGTATTCTGCTTTAAGTAAAGAAATACTTTTTTTAGCAAATGACACAAATAAATGATATCTTATAATTAACTATTAATTGAGACCTGGAATTCAATTTGCTAGAAGTATAATTTGCATTAGAATTATGAAATATAAGTAATTTTCTTTTCTAGTTTGTTGTACATACAATATCTTGTAAAATATTTCAGTCTCCAAAAACTTTGTTTATTTTCATTAATGTCTCTTTAATATTTGTTTGTGTTGATTTCTCCAGATGGCAGCATTTTATCAGCAGATAAATACTATGGTGTCAGTGGTCGTGTAATCCAAGGACGCCATCTTATGTTATTGGAGGGAGAGGTTTACTGCAAGATCAGATTACAAGTGTATGTATATCTTTTTATAATAAACTGCACTTTGCACTTTTACTATTTTTCAATGCAATATTATATTACACAATTTGAAATGCACTTCTCTATTTTGTTTATTTAAGCAATATGAAAAGGTTTCAATTTTTAAATTGATTCCATTTAAAACTGTTATAACTAAAACTGTAAAAAAATGTTTGAAATTCTTTCCTTTACTTTTAAATGTTTAGCTGAGTTATTTTATTTCTTTTTTTATTTGTAGATTTTTCTTTTTAAGAGAATCATGATTTTTCCTCCTTTTTCTTATCTGTAATAAAAAAAAAAAACCTTTTACAGATGTCAATTTCAACATTTCTGTCTAATTCTTTCATTGAAAGGACATTTTTTTTTTTCCTTTTTACTCTATAATTTCTGGTGAGAAATATCTGTTGGTATATAGTAGAAAGGTCTAATGTCCTAGGAAATGGACTCGACGATACGATTTCAAATCCTGAGCAAGGCTGTTTGCCTTTCACATAGCACTAATACCCTTGGGAAAGGTATGTATCCACCTACTCTCCCTCCAGCTATGGATAAATAGTAGGGCAGACTTGGCTCTTTAACTTTGGTTATGCAACCAATCTAGGAAAAGGAAAACTGAATTAAAAACCTGTTAAATTCCACTTAAGAAATTGACCATGTATCATATCCTGCCTGTGAGTAGGGGTTGGTGATATATATATATATATATATATATATATATATATATATATATATATATATATATATATATATATGTACAGTATAAAGATAGTTACCCACCTAATTTTCATTTTATCTGATCTCCATTCACTGGGTCTTTTCTATGCAATTTAATGCATCAATGGTTAAAGCCTATTCAGTTAAATATTTCTGCTGATTTAAGACTTTTCTTAAATTTAAAAATATTGTTAAAAGGTTTGTAGTGTTATACTGCAAAGATGTTGTTTATGGGGGGTTGATGTATTATATTTTCTGTAGTTCAGACTTGTGTATCTTGGTTGATACTCTAATGTTGATTATCACACAAATAATTTGAAATCTATTTACAACATACTACATTTATTTTATATAGCCAAAAACGTTTAAGAGGCATTTTACATTAAAAGATAAAATATAATATTACATGTTATTTTTAAGTGTTTTTTGTTCAAAGTTAAGATACAAGATAGAAACAGATTATAAACTTGTTTCAAACACAAGGATTAAAAACTTGTAAGGTTGTTATTTTCTGTAAGCCATTCAGTCATATTTTGTTGATTCAATATATATATATATATATCTCAAAATGTATCCACTTGTCTTTAAATCTCATTAATATTTTGGTTATTCTGGCCATAACATTTTGTATTTCTTTTTCCTTTTTAAATTTTCAGTTAACTCATAGCTTTCTTTGCGTTCAATCTGTTTTATAAATTTTAAATCTCTTCTACTTTATTCAATTAAATGTTCAAAGTATTTTTTGCTTCCAATTCAATTAATGTTAACATAGGATTTCTGTTCAAATTGTGATCTTCTATGGTTTTAAGTCATTATCATTTTAAGAGTTGGTAAAAAAAACTATTGAACTTTTTCTTTTGTACAACAAGAAATAGTTGCCAATATTCTGATCAATTCAAATCATTCTTAGTAACATGTGCAACACAATATCAATATCACCTGTTACATATGATATCGAATTTATATTAATGAAGATTGCATTTGTTACTTGGTTGTATTTAGTCTTAGTAATTTTTGTTCCCACTTTACACATGAGTAGTTCAACATTAAGCTTGACTCATAGAAATCCAGTGAAATTTCCATATTTTATATCAAATTTAAAAGATTAAATCTTGTCCACTTTCAACATGTATTTTGATAAAATATTAGAAATAATTTGTCTACTACCCAAAAGATTACTGGCAAAATAGTTTATCCCTTTATTAAGTCTGTTAGCTTTTCTCTTTTTATGTTATTATTGATTATAATCTTGTTACATACTTTGTAATTATCCTTTCTATTTATTATTTTAGACATCATTCAAGTAATCGAACCAAATTACGGTCAGCAGGCCGAATCCTTGCCCGATCTTCAACAGTTAAGGCTCAATTAGAACCAAACTTTGATCTGCCTTTTGAGGTGAGTTGTTATCATTGGTTATTGACTTGAACAAAAACATTTATTTACCAAAAGATGTTGTCCTTTTTTTTTTTCTTTTTTAATTTTTTTTTATTAATTCATTAAAATGTAATTTTTGGGACCATATGACCGTTAGGCACCCCTTTGGCTTTGCTGATTCATAAGTACATTTTTTTCAATTACATCCGGTTGTTTGTTAAACGATTTTTAGATTTTTTTTTTTTAAATTATAAAACTAACCCCTAACCCTAACCCCTAACATATGGTCCAATTTTTGTATTGTATTATTAATTGGAAAGAGTTTGTCCATCCCCAAAGCCATTTGGTCAAATTTGGTAAGCATCATCATCATCATCATTATCATCAAGGTGTGCCATCAACACAGATTCCTTTGATTCTCTCACCATCTGTCTTTATTGGCCATTGCACTAAGTCCTTTAGACAGTCTGCATAGAGCTAATGAATGTAAGTTTTTGCTGGCCAGCCAACACTGGTGTGTCCATGTGTAGGAGAACAAAGTTATGAGTTTGTCCTTACTTCTTCAGCAGTGTCCATTATGTCTTGCTTGATTTACTTGAATGGTTTGTGAGATGGGAAGTAAATGGCCTTACAACTGCTTCCAGGATTTATTCAAAATAACGTGCAGCATCTTTGTGTACTTCCCAATAGTGTTTCTTTATGGACACCTTTTCCTTCCCTATCAGTATACATAGATCATGGATCATAATTTCAATGAAAGTAAGGCAGACTGGTCTCTTTAGTCTTGGTATAACAACCAATCTTGGAGAAGGAAAACTTTGAATTGAAACCAACTGTACTCCATTCAAAAAAACAAATTGACCCTATGCTACATCCTGTCTGTAGTGGATAGACAGGATGTAGCAAGAGAAATAACTTACCTTGGAGTTTAAAGCAAGTGCAAACGTATATTATGTGCAAAATGAATGAAAGTTTTAAAAGGAAAAAAAAAATGGTTGCCCTAACACCTTAATTTAATAAAATACAATCTCAGAGCCAGGAGAATTAGTGAGAATGGTTAGTGCGTATGCAAATTTTTTAGTGATCAGCTATGCATAAAAAAAAAAATTAAAAAGGTGAGACGCTTTGAAATGTGGTATTGCGGATGCATTGAAGACTGCTGTGATATTCTTGCAAATGGAGAGACTTTGTCATTTGACTTTGGGAATTGGGAAAGCGATTAATCAGAACAGCTTTCATGAAAAGGTTAGGTAGACTCACGTTTATTGTCTTCAATTTTTTTATAAACATTTTCTAAGATCCCAGGAAATTTCCTCAACCTGAATACAGCATACCACCCTGAACCACCTTAGTAGGCCCTCAGATAATATTAAGATGATATTAAAATGATCCAATTTTTGCCTATATATTATCTTAATACAACAAAAATGGCACATCATAGAAAGATTTTTGTTAGAGCAATCACATTAAAATGTCCCAAGACTGAAAAAATTTCAATCCAATTTACAACTTAATAATAGTGTGATGTCTGCTTTCACACTCACCTTCATCATTATAATTTATCAAGGGAAGTAAAATATTGAATTATAATTAGAGTACTTCTCCTTATTTGCAATTATATATATATTATGATATATATAATATTATATATATTCTGTAAATAGGATGGGACTTAATGGCTACTGAAGGCGGCATTTAAGCAAGTTATAGTTCAATTAATATCAAAGAATTTTTATATAATTTGTGATGTACATTTTTCCCTGCCTAATTTCAGGTTGACCGTGGAGCTGGAGTGTCTGCTGAGACACTTCTCATCTTTGACATTAAAAAAGGAACGAAGGAACACCTTGCCACAAAAAGTTTTTCCTTAAGGGAATTGATTGGAGGTCAGTTGGCATTTACTCTCTTTTTGATATAACTATGCAATTGTTGTTGTTAATAATGTAATCCTTTTCAGCACCTTGTACCATTGATTGTCCTTCAATTCATTTTATCAACCTGTGATCAGAACTAGGATAGCAAAATCAATGGAAGATTTTTGCAAGTAGAGTCAACAATGAATTGCAGAGAATTAATAAGACAAACTGCAACTTGTATAAAATTTATCTAAAGTGTTTTGTTAAAATTTGTATAAAAATTAAATAAATCAAAATATACTTAAAATATTATAATTTCCAAACTAAGTATGCTTAAAATGATCAATTTTCCTAATTCAACTTTTCTGTATTTTTAGATAATGACACGGGAAATGTACGGAAGTGGTTGACTCTAAACAACAATATTGAATTGGAAGTAGAACTCACTCATGGAAAGACAGACACAAATCATCATAAAAAACATGGCATATTTCGGAACTTCTCATTTCGTAAGGACAAACAACATTAACAGAAAGAAAGAACACTTATCACTTCTAAGTCAGATGCCTCACACCTTGAAGCTGTGTAACAAGTTATCATCTCTACTTGTCTTTGTACATTTTGGTTTAAAATGCTCATAAATTATTCTTTTCTTTTTTGTTTCCTCGTTTCATTCTTTTTTGATATGTGAAAATAATGAGGGAATGTTTTTGTTTTTTTATTCAATTGCTGATAGTTTGGCCTTGATTACTAATGTTATTTGTTCTATTAACCCTGGTCAATCCCATCATGCATTTCAGCCCATGTTCTGTTACATGACATGGCAAAATTTAGCTGTTATTACCACTTTTACTCTAACATCAAATAAAATTGTAACATCTTTAAAAAAAATTAATATTTTATAAATTTATAAAATGTTTGTAAATTCCAAAACTTTGGGCAAGTGAAAATTTATTGGTTTCCTTTCAAAATCCTTTTTTATTTTACATTGAATATAACTTATGCCAAAAGTTTTTTCAAATGTTTTATTACTTGTTCACTAAATTGAAAGTTTTATTGGCACATGCATAGATATAAAGCTTTTAAAAGATTTTCCACTGAGAAAAATTTTAGTTTACTTCAATGTTTTCTAATAAAATTGATAATTATTTGTGAATGACTTGAAATGTTTTCTCTTTTTGAACTTTTAATTCCATAAATCTTTTTTCTGACTAATTCCAAAAATATTTCTTTAAATTGCATTTAAAATTAAATGTGCATAAACTTAAAAACAAGTTTGAATAATTTAATTACTTCTTGATATGCAAAGCTATTTAAAAAGATAATAAAAAATATTAATAATGTAAAAGGCAAGCTTGCCTTTCTTTTTTAATTATGAAATAACTATTTAAAATTATCTTAATGTTATCCAAGATTAATTTACAATGTAAAACTAAAGGATTTTTCATAGACATCTTTTCCAGTTTGGGAAACATATTTTTCTTTCAAAATTTTCTTTTTTCTCTGGATTCTCATTATACAAAAACTATTTTAAGAAATAATTTCCTATGTTTTGTTTATTGATGAATGAATATTGATATTCATAATATCACAATTATGTCATTTAAAAATCTTTAACAAAAACTTAAATTATTGAATAAAATTAAATTCATTTTTAATTTCCTTTTGAACCAAGTGGTGTAATTCATTCATTTAAAGATTTATTCTATTACCAATTTTATAGTTATGACATATTGGATTCTAAATCCAAAAGTTTCAAATTCTATAAGTGTTAAATATTCAACTGCTTTCAAAATTTTGTAATTTAATACTATTAATAGTTGCCAGCATATACAATGTACATTTAAAAAAACAAATGATGAAAATATTACATAACATTCAATGATTAGGGATCCATCTATTGAAATTCAGAATGAACAGTTATATGGCTTATATAATTTGCAGTGAGCACTAGTCTTCCAAATACTATTGTGATTTATACATTGACATATAAGGTATTCTTTTATTCTTCCAAAAATGGTGTTGAAAATTATATACTCTAAAATACAGCTCATTTTTTAAACTTAATTTCTTTCTTATTGGACTAAATTGAATTTCCCAACAAACAGAATCATTAAATGAAAAATTTGAATGGCAATGCAATTCATTTCTTTATGAAAATAAGATATCAATTTAATTAGATATCATGAAAAATTTTAATTCTCTGAAAAAGAATTTCTAATTATTTGACTAAAAATGTAAAAAAAACTTCTTGGTACACCTACAAATTCTGAATAATTAAAAATAATACATTCCTTAGTGTGAAAAATATATAAAATGTATATATACTCACACATAAAGAGTTGAGTTGAAATGACTTTAAAACCATTAATCATCCATGGTAATTATAATAACTATAATAATTTTTCTAATTTTTCATAATTTAATGACTATTATAATTTTTCATAAAATATTTGCATCAGGTGAGAGAACCACAAATCTGGCAAACTATTCCACACACAATTCTATTGCTAAAATGTCCCTGTAATTTAATTAATATACATTTATTTATTTTAACAATAATGAAACAAATATTAAACATATATTTTAAACAAGGAAAATAATATGCTTTTAATTTAACTTATATACATACATTGCATTTTCTGATCTTCACCCTTTGAACCCATAAGCCATTTCAGACTGAACATTATATTACTTATACACCATAATCTCCAAGAGATCATACCAGAAAACTAATAATAAAAGCTGTTTATTATTTGTTTCTGTTAAATGACATTTTAAAATTTAGCTGTTATTACCAATTTTACTCTAACATCAAATAAAATCTGTTTTAAAACTTTATAAAATGTTAAGATAAGCAACCTTCTACATTCTTTAATTTAGACAAAGAACTCTGGAATGAAGTTTGGTTTTGAAGGGAAAGATGTCAGGGGTCTGAGGGACCAATAAGGTTCAAAGGGTTAAATTTAGGAATAGAAGAAATCTGATTGGATGGTTTCTTGCAACCATCCTCTTAAATTTCTAAGTAGAATTTATTTCATCATGTGCTTTATAAAACTTTGGTTTTTAGATATAATTCCTTATGCGAGAGATTACATATTCTTTTTTTATTTGATTTATTTGTAAACGGTAAAGTAGGTTAAGGAAAGAAGTATATTTACAATATTAACAAAACCTTTTATTTTAATTCTTTTTTTTTTTTTATCCACTTTCAGAAAAAATACACTTTTGTCAACAAGTGGTAATTTCAGCTTGATTACCAGGTGTTATTAAAAAAACTAAGTTTATAGATTATTTTATTCCATAGAAAAATTTGTTGATTTTCTTTAGAAGTTATTTGTAATCAGTGGTCATAATTTTTTTAAATTTTTTATTTTATTTCATTCCTTCATCTGAAATCTGGCTCAATTTCAACCAAGACACTTTAATTTTCTCCCCATTTTTTAAAAATATTGATTAATAATTCAAGATTTGTAATAGGAAAGAATTTTATTGAAATATGGTTGACAAGGCTAGCAGTTTCATGAAACATTTTAAAAACTAAACTCATATTCAATAAATTCTCTCCTATATTAAATATAATTAATACTTAGAACTGTATCAGTATTGAGTTTTCCTACTTAGTATATCCATCTTGTTTCTGACCGAAAAAGTATTTTTAAAAATGTTGAAAATTCAATGTTCAAATAAACCCATTTTGAAAAATAAGAGCATAATAACATAATCTGAATATTACATAATAAAAAATTATTGTCAATAAATTTGAGAAGAGTCATTAATATTCACTTTTTTTCTTTAGTCAATTGGGTTTTTATTTCTTTATATTATCAACATTTTGGTTGAAATGTTGACAATATCAAAGACACTAAGAAAATATTCAATTATCACCCCCCCAAAAAAAATTCTAAGAAAAATTCTCACAGTCATTTAAGATCTGAATAGAAGATTATTTTAATGTACTTTTCAGAGACAAAACTGCATCAAAGTATTAAAATCTTTCCAAATTTCTGTCTGTTCTTAGGATGAATCTCTAAGCTCATTAAAAAACATTATTTTTTATTAATCGGCTGAAAATATTTAAGGACATTGTGAAAATCAAGGATTTTAAAATATTTGATTCCACAATATTTTCAAATATTTCAGACAACTTTTAATTATCAACATTTTTGAAAATTATGGAATCATTTTTACTTCAGTTTTTGTCATTAGCAAACAATTTATATGAAGCAACATTTCCTCAAATTTACAAATCAGATAAACTAAACATTCAAATTCATTTTAAATTAAGACTCTTCATTTTTATTATAAAGATCTTTTTCGATTTTTGTATGTATGTAATCTCAACACAATAAAAATGGAACATTATAGCAAGATCTTTGTTAGTGCAATAGCATTAAAATGCTTAGAGAATAAACCAATTTTTGATCTAATTTCCAATGACTTAATACCACCTTGCTTAGGATTGTGCCAGGATCCACATGCAGATCCGTGGTCTTGTAAGAATCCATGTCATATCAACAGTGTGGGGGTCTGAGTTCACACTCACTTTAGTCATTATAATTCTATAAAAACTATTACATGCTAATTGTAGAGTAACTCTCCTTATTTATATTTAAATATAAAAATGTGACTTCACATTGAGCTTAATGGTCACTAAAAGCAGCCTTTAAGCAAATTCTGAATAAGCAGAATTTCAATGAATATTTAAAATCTGCTCCAATTCCATCAAATGAATCAAAAATGGATTATTCTCTTTTTTAAAAATTAAAAGAGAACTGCCAACTTTAGAAAAAAAAATGTGCATGTTGAATTTTTGTTTAAGCATGATGCTTAAGTTTTTGAAAACTTCATATTTAGAATAAAACATTTATTACAAATTCATTAAAATTATCGTGCATGTTTTCAGTGTTATTGATTTATATAGATAGTAAATATTCTTATATTTCTCCATTTTCTCTGGCTTGGAAATTCTTTGTTTTGAAGTTGCATGTTGAATCTGAAGATTCTTTAGAGTAAGAACTTCTATTCACAGCCAAACATCATCTTTATTGATGTTAACAAAGAAGATCATCATTGTATATCAACAACCAAGTATTTTATTTGGAAGAGCAATGAAAATATCAATTTACAGGTGTCTATTTCATCCAATCATTTGTTGAAATAAACATCTTTTTACAGACAATTGGATAGAAAAGTAATTTTCATTTTATGTTATAATTTATCAAAAATTAAGGTTTTTTGGGTTTTTTTTACCTTGGAAAAAAATGTTATTAAAACTAAATATATCTTTCTTAAAAATATCTATTAATAGAAAATACCCAACCAGAGAACAGGTATTCTCAACTAGATTTTGGGGGTTAAAGTAATAAAATATTGCTTCAATGTAATATTTTTATATTATATTAATACTAAAAACAAAATTAAACTTAAAAGAAAAAAAACAAATAATTTGGACTGATTATGCAATATGTTCTTAGTTTTAATCATGTAAACACTTCTAAGACGGAACCTATGTATGTATATCTAGATAAATAAGTTTATATATTATAAATTGAACTAATATCGAAATAGACAATGGATATGTCTAAATTTTTGTTTAATTAGATTCTTTTATGTAGTCATATGTGTATATATATATATATATATATTATATATATTATATATATATCCTAGATGCCTTTCCATAAAGTAGTGGTTAACAACTTAGTTTTTTTGGACCATTTCTACTGTTGTGAACCTAATATAGGTATCCCTACACTTATAGCTTAGTACATTCCTTAATTTATTTTTACCTGTAATATGACTGTTACATTGTTTTCAAATTTAATTCAGGTTTTAATGTTGTTTAAGAATTTCATCCTGTATAATAATATATATTAGCAATGAATATTGAAATTAAGCCAGATTTATTACTCTTGAGGATTTCTTTCTTTAATCAAACAAAACAAAAAATAAATGTACAGGGTAAATTATTTTTTCCACTTTCATATCAAACAAATTAGAAGATATTATCAAATATCATTTGTATTTCAAAATTATATAGCAAATTTGTTTTTGAAAATCATCAGCTAAATTTGAATTGGGCTTTTCAATTTACAGAAAAAAACATTTAGATATAAAATTCAACAGAAATACATATAGTGATTTTTCACTTAACATTTTAAATAACTTTTTTTTTCTTTTTTAATTTTTAACATTATCTTTTTAAGGTTTTTGTCAATATATTTTCTTAAGGTGGAAATATATAAATATGAGTTTCAAACACTCCTTGTTATTTTGTATTGTTGAAATATTATTCTGACTCTTGTTGTATGTTGGACCCCAAGGCCACATTTCCTGGAGTTGAATTGTAGAAAAGCTGCCAGTTGATTTTCAATATTTGTCTTTTTCATTTTTTATAAAAGGCATTTAGGAAAAATAAGTTAAAATGAACAAGTTATTTTAACAGTATGTGAGGAGTTAACCCTTTGATCCTATAAGCCTAAGATTTCAGGTTGAACACTATTTTACTATACACAGTAAGCCCAATAGTTCAGGAAGATCACAATAGATACTAATAATAAAAGACATTCATAGCTTTTCTTTTAATGAAATGATTGAATAATTTTAAGAAACTGGAGGGAGGTGGGGTAAACTTTATAGAGGCTGAGGATAAAAAAAGTCACTAAGAACAGTGCAGCATTTTCTCCTTGGTGGGAATGACTATCATCTTACAGAGTTACCAATAAGATATATTCTGAATATATCCTTTTGTCCCCACCCTTGAAAAGTGAACAAGTATAACTTTTCTTTTTTTTTTTTTTTTTTTTTTTTTTTTTTAATTTAAAAACATTTAAAAAAAGGCATTGACATAAAATCAACTTTGTTAATTTGAATCTTAACCTGTTATTTTGTTTACAAATCATTTGTTAGAAATGAAGTAGCCAAAAATATTTTAATAATTTGTTGCTTTTTTTTTTTTTTAAACTGTTACTTTGATGATTTCTGTTAAAAAAAATTTTCTTTGAAAAAAAAAAAAAAAAAAAAAAAAAAAAAAGCAAATATGGCCGTGTTGCAAACAGCAGCACAAAACACACACAAAGCAATATGGTTGAAATACTAAAACAATATTATTATATGATTGAAATGTTTACACTTTGTTTTTCTTATTTGTTTTCACTTTTAATTGTAAATTATTCCCATTCTTCAAATATTGAACACTTAATCTTTTATTCAATTTTTGAAACTAACCTATAAAATTCTTTCTTTTTTTCACTACATTGTCTTTAACTCTTTGAACTCATAAACCTGCTATTTTGAGTTGAGCGTTATTTTACTATACACCATAAGACCAATGTTTCAGACAATGAGTGCAATTTCACTATCTGCATCACAAGCCCAATATTTCAGGCTCAGGGAAATCACGTCAGATACTAATAATAAAAATGACGATTCAAAGCCTTTTTTTTTTTAATGGAATGATGGGATAGATTTAAACAAAGATGTCTGTGTCCTGAGCAAAATTCAAATATCTTTTATAAGTTTAGGAAAGTCAAGGTGCTAATGTTCAAAGGGTTAAGACTTTATATTGGTGATAAAACCATTTCTTGCCCCTTTTTATAATCAAATTATCAAAATAGAGATTTATGAAGTGAACTGTTAAAAACTAACTTTATTATGACCAAATGGTTAGGAAACCACAGATCATAAAATCATATCTCATTAATTAATATCTGTAATATTAGTAGATACATCATCACTAGTGTCAATGTTTGTCCTTGTTTCGTACATCATTAGCAGTGTTTATATTAAATATTGTTGGTTGTATAATTTTTTTATCAATATTAGTGTTGATTAGTACAATGATATAAAGGAGTATTGCTATAAAAATTTATTTTTAAATTATGGAATGTGTGATATCAGATATTATGAAGAATAAAACATTTAGAAATAATGAAGACTTTACCCAGGGTAAGTCATAGTAGGGTTTTTGGTGCCAAGCTGAAATTCAGCCACCTTTAAAGTATAGTATTATTTATTTAGGTTTTAATGTGAAAAATAAATAGGAATAAAAAGTTTATTATAAAGAAAACCATTTTAATTCACAGCCTAATTCACTCAGCCATTAGCTGATTATGCAGTCAAGTTTAAAATCATCAAGGATATGATTAGTGTTAACACTTTGGCTGTTACAACTTGGAGATGTTCTAAATCCCAAGACCTCAAAAAAGATGAGAGAAAGAAGTGGGGTGGTTAAAACTGGCTATGGTAAAATTAACATTCCCTTCTGACTTTGCCTCATCCCAATGTCTTAGCTATTTATAAACATTGCGACTTCACATCTGGGATTTTTCTTATTTTGACTGTTCTCAGTTGGTAGAGCACTTGCCTAGGAATCACAACGTTCCTGGCTCGGTACCGGCACTTGTCAATGCAGCTTATGAGTAGCACAGGGATCTGTGTAGTAAAGTGAGCAGCTGATGGTAGGTGTAGCGCTCCATCTCAGATGCAAAAACAATCTCCTTGGACTAGTGTTAGTGAAAAGGGGATAGACTCCCTCACAGTCTGGCTGATAGACATTAGGTCACCTCGTCAACTTTACAAATTCAGTATAAAAGATAATTGCTAAGAGTTTTTTAGTTTTGTTTTTTTTAAAGAAATGTCTAAATTGTCTTCAAGTCAATTCTCTTTAATGAAATAAGATAATTATTTAGTAATAATGGAAAATTCTTTCTTAAGAAAATTTTTATTTGAAAGAAACAAAATATATTTCTGTCATTTCCTCCAAAATGTTAAAAAAAGAAAAGACAAAAATATAAATTAAGAATTTTTTTTTTAAGAATTGTAATTGTTCAAAGCTTCACTGAAATGCTTACAAGATTTTTTATTTTGTTTTTTTTAAATATTCATTCATTTTTTTTTTACATTTTTTTAATCTATACATATATTTATTAATAACTCCACTTGTATTCTGCCAAATTTCAAAGCCCATTGTACAACTTTTTACATTTTTTTCTCTCATCACTGTAATATAACCATGTCTTTCTTTGTTGTAATTTTGTTTTTCATTGTTTAAAAGAAACATTTGTATTTTGAAACTCAAAATGAGATTCTTTTTTTTCTATTTTAACTTCAAAATAGAAATTTTCATTTTTCTTTTTTCTTCTATTGACAAACTCCACACTTTATAGATGATTTATTATTAATAATTATTTCATTTTGTTGAAACCTTTTTATTCCTTATTTTACCAGCTGTTAGTGATGTAGATAGAATTAGATGTATGTTTTTATAAAAATGATACCTTAACTGAAATGTAACTCTAACATAGCTATGTCTAATATAATTGGATATTACAAACAAATTCTGATATATAATTGAAAATAACAGATAACTTAAGTCTATTATTCTTTTCATAAGATTTTCTTTTTCATATTTGGTGTCTCAGTGAATGAATCAAAATTAGATAAGAATTCTCCAAAGTTCATAATATTCATAAATGTTCGTAATGATTATAAAAGATTTGGAGGAATTTCAACTCTCATCTTTCTTTTTCTTTCTTTTTTTTTCTTGATATTTATCCAAATCTTTAAAAAATATTTAAAATGATTACAAACGTTGAATTGGTCTTAAATTATTTCAATCCCACATAAAGACACCAAATACAAAAAAGGTCAAAAAAAGTCTTGTTGTCTGTTATCTTGAATAAAACATGCCTAAAAGGGAAAAAATCTGCCTGTGTGTGTAATATATATATATATATATATATATATATATATATATACTGCAGTCATAAAGATAAGTGAAGTATTATATCTTTAATATAAAATACACCACATTTTAGAATTATGAAAAATGATACTAGTATATCCCACAATAGTTGTTACATTTGATATATGAAATTTATATTCAAATTTAACAACTATTATGGGATAGAGGTAATAGACCTATTATTAATTAAATAGGTAGAGTTAATAGTTATTAATGAAATAAATGCAACAACATAACATTTGATTAAAATATAGCACAAATTTTCTAAGTATTAATACTTGAAATAATCTTAGGATTATTCAGCATTATGTTAAAACTCCTCTAGATCGAAACTAGGGAAGTCAATTAGAATTTTTTTGTATAGTCAAATTGAATGTTGTGTACAGCCTTATTAAAATTAAAAAAGACTGCCAGTAAGGCTTGAACTCATACTCAATAATATGATTTAAATATCTTGTTTGGAACATTTGTTTGGTACTGTATTGGTTTAATATCTAAGCTAGTGAAATTATTTACTTGATTGCAAATTTATAATTTAATTATTTTGTGATCTGAATAATTTATATTCAATTATTCTATTGAATTGTTATCCAATTTGAATTCTCCTTATCCCACTTGACATTGTCAAAAATCCAATAGATTTAAAATGTCCAATTTTCCATTGTAATAAAATATGCATTTTAATTTGAATTTTACTATTTTCATAAAAGTGAGATTTTCTTTTATAATCAAAGAAATGTTATTTACTATGAATGAATAATTTGCATATTCTTTTTTTTTTTTTTATGAATGAGAATGGAAAAAGCAGTCAAGTATAAATCAGTTTTCTGAATTGTAGGGAAAACCTAGAATGAAATTCTCCAATAAAAATTCAACTTTATATCAGCCTTAAATGATGGCTTTATTCAGTGTTAATTTGGCATCAAATTGCAATAAGCCAGAGTTGATTGCATTTTTGATGTTTATAGGTAGACATTTTGGATTATTTTCATAACTTCAATTGAAGATTAATTAAAGTAGACAATTAATTAACATGAAATATAAGCTTAGTTTAGTTTAAAACAAGACCAAGTCTACTCACTTAGTTTGCTATTACACTAAATGAGATGCCCTACAACATGGAAAATATTTTAAAACCTGTTATTAAATAGATGTGTTTTTGAGTTAGTTTCCCCTTTTAAAATAATCATTCAGAATTTCAGTAATTTTTAAAGATTTTGTTTAAAATTCAAAATCTTAAAAGAGGGAATTCATTCTATATTTTTTATGAATACCTATCATTGGAAAATATCTTTTTTAGGCTAACTCAGTAGTGCTATTGTGTATTTTTCATAATTTACAATAATACATTTTTTTAGAAATTTTTTTTAAGCTCAAAACATCTTTCTTATTAAATTAACCTCTTCCCTTTACCTCTCAAATAAATTCAAAAAGCAAAACATTTTTGATTTTTGAAATGGTTGTTATACTCACTAACATTAGAAAATATTTTCATAAGATATTTGGCCAATATCAAAAAAAAAGTTGACTTTAAATTTTAAATGGCTGCTTTTCTTTTTTTAATGAGTATTTCATTTCTCTCTAATTTTGGCCATTGCCTATTTTGGCTTAAATAACAAGGTGAGATGATCCCCTATTACTATCCCTCTCTTTGTAGTTGCTCTGTGTACAAAGGGAAAACAATTCTCCTTGTTTATGGAAAAGATATGTTGTTTGTTTATTTAATTGCAATGATTCAGAATCTCTTAATGTTATTTAATATACTAAAAGTAACTTTTTAAATTCATCTTATATGAATACATTCGTTAATTATCATTAAGATTATTAATTTTATATCTTACCCAAATATTGGAGGATCTTTATAAAAGAAGTTATTTAAAAATTATGATAAACCAATGCATTTTTTATCATAATTCATAAAATAAATCTTTTATTTTGAACTTTATCAATGTTAGTTCAATCTAAAAATAAGTTTATTAATTGTTTTGGTAATGTTTCATAAATAAGTTATGTTTAAATATAGGATCAAATGTAACCTGGCCATATGCAATATTTTACTTTATATTCTACAGCAATTTTAAACAGATACAAATCAAAGCCTCTCCTTATATATATATATATTTTTTTTTTTAGTCGGGAAGCAATGGGAGGTTACCTCCCTTGATTTTGCTAGCCAACTTACACAATGGCCTTTTACTCTTCTACATTCATTTAGTAGAGTAAATCAAATTCTTCTAGATCATTCTAGAAGACTAACTTAAAATTATGAAATAGAACAAAATGGTAGAAATTAGTTTTTATCATTCTGTTTATTAAATGTTTAAACAATTCTTACAAACTTTCAATCAATGGAATCTTCTAATTCCATTTTTAGAGAGGTAAGACAGTTGAAATTAATGCTATATTTCACTTGCTTTATAAGCATTGAGATATTAATGCAATAATTTCAGCTGCCAAAGAAAAGGGGTTAATTTGCACATTTTTTTCTTTCTTCCACTATAATGTTCAAATATTTAAAACTATTGCAAATATTTTAATTTACAAATGTCATATTGTAAAAAAAAAATACTACCTTTGTCTCATATTGCATATTAATATAAATGTTATACACATTATAAGGATTGGAGTAATAGTACCTTTTTAATAAGATTTATTTCTATAGTAATAATTAAGAATAGTTTACCTTGAGAAATACATTAATGGCATTTCTTAAATTTTCAGTCTTTTCCTAATGGAAAATAAAAATTATAACTAATCAATATATTTAAGTAAAGTTAAGTTGTAACACTTCATTAACATATTTGATTAATTGCACTAAATATAGAAAAACTAGTGGCAGCTTTAATTTTAGATTTATAATACATAAAAATGGGTGATCAATTTAATATTTGAATATGAAAAAGATACTTAAAAAAATGTTAGCATCTTATTTTAAATACCAATACATTTTTTATAAACTAGATGATTTATACAGACCTAATAGTAACAAAAATGACATTCAGTATTATTCCCTTCAATTAGGAAAATTGAACAAATTTATGAATCTGATCTCAACAATAACTGCTAGCCTTGCCAATCAACTTAAAGTAAAAAATAATATGAATATTTGACTGCTTTTCTTTATCTCAATAGTTGAATTCAATCAAAGATGAATTTACTGAAATGTATTATAACATGAAAACTCTTCTGCATTGTGTTCAAATTGGATAACAATTCTCAATAGAATTGTGACAAAAGACTTGTCCAGCTTCCACCATTTTTAAAAAATCCGATTATTATTTATTTTATTTTTAATCTGATTTTTTAAAAAAAAATATTTATTCATTTATTTTGTGAATCAGATATTTTGGGGATATATGGAAGTGTTCCAGAATAAAATCTACTCATACGAAGACAAATAAGTTGATTTATTTGGGGACAAATTTATAATTTTTTAATGTGAACATATAGCTGTTTACAAATGACCTTATTTTAAAAAATAGTTATATAACTCTAAAAAGTACCAATCTATTCAAAGCCAATCAAGTTTTCAAATGTTCATTTTGTTAGACAGTTTATTTTCTGGTAATTTAATTCTTTTTATGCATTTCATTTGTATGAATTCTTTTTGTCACTTCTGCCTTTCATTAAATTCAAATCTCTTCTGATAATGAAGAATTCTCAAACTGGCAGATGTTCAATTTTAACAATACATCAGAATCTGATTTTGAAAAAAAATTTTTTTTTTTTAATGAATGAATGTGAAAGAAGCATCAGAAGAAAAAAAATATTCTGCAGCAACATGTTATGAATTTTTGTCCATATCATTAAAAAAAAAAAAAACCCTAAATGAGTTGTTAGCTCTTCACCAGACACAGAATGGCAACATCTCCATTAAAAAAAAAAAAAAAAAAAAAAAAAATCTTTATACTTTCAAAGTGTCTTCTACTACATTGATAAGTCTTTCATATTACATTTTAAAAACAAGGCAAAAAAAAGTTAATATTTTGTTTATCTTGTGTTCTGGATACATATTGTAAGGATGTTCTTAAATGCAACCTGTTGCATATACATTTCATACACTAAACTATTATAGAACAGAGTTGAGGATATGAAATTGAATACGTTGATATATCTTCTTTCTAATGAGGGTGAAAAAAAAAGGATAATTCTAAACCTATTATCAGTAGCACAACTATATGATGCTGTCTTTAAAATGACTTCTCAAAAGAATTTAAGATTTTATAATAATTAAAAGCTTTATTGATGTACTTTGAAGATCATAAACTATTATTTAGAAACTTAATTGTTAATTTTACAGCTCTATCCAGAAAATGATATAAACTTAAATATTAATCATAATGAAGGTGGGTGGATTCTGATGCCTTTAAAATGAGAAATTCTTTGAGTAACCCTCATGTCAAATGGTTACAAATTTTAATGTTTGTCTTTTTTTCTCTTTTACTTTAATTCTGTATTAAAAGTTAAATATGCCATATTGTATAAAAGTTAATTAAAAAAGTTTTTTTTTTTTTCAATTTATTTCTGTGTAAATGTAATGTAATAAAAAACACTAAAAGACTAAAAAGTTGTAATTTGTTTGTCATTCTTAACCAAATCTGACTTTGAATTTGGAAGAGTTTATCTGTCAAATCATTTGATGATTCACTCCTTCCCATTTTCTGTACATTTTTTATTATAATATCCAGATTCTTTTGTGTCTTCAATGGTGTTATTTTTTTATTTATTCTTTAATTTGACAGACAAACAACCTTTTAAAAAAATGTTACAAAATAATTTTGTTTAAATTGTAATAATAAATATCCGCACTCCCCCAATTCAAAATGTCCACATTGCATGGCATGTCTGACCAGGATGCTCAGTGTTGTTTGTGTGTGTGGCAGTTGGTTTGCATGTAGCATGAGAGAGTACGAATTAAAGCACCTGGCTGGAGTATAACTGCCTGCTTTAAAAATGCAGCAACTGAGCTTGTGATTCTTCGACAGCCAAGAGACTTTGTGATTCTTCAAGCTATTTCAGCAGATATGGAAGGCCAGTTTGACAATAAAATTATTCCAAAGTTTGATAGGACTGGAGATGTGGTGAATGGATCAAAAAGCTAGAATTTGTGTGACCTATTAGGAGTGAAGCAGCTTGATCATGTCATCCCTTTTTGCTCAACTGGAGGAACATTCATAGTTTACCAACAAACAAGATGAGAAATCGGCTGTACCCCAAATTAAGGAATCACTAATCACAGCTTTAGCAATGATGGGTAGACCACTAGACGTAACTTTTACCAGCAGTGCACACACCAATTCTGGTCCCACATCATTGGAAGAAGAAGGTCAAACAAGACTTCAACTGGGATGTTGCACTTGGTATCATAGAACCAGTACTTGCAGGTACCCCTACAGTGATCACACTAAAAAAGAATGGCTTACCCAGAAAGACAATGAGACTTACAGACATTAAATGCCACCTGTATGTGAGAAACCCACCATACTCCATTTTATCAAGTATCTCTTGTTCCAACCCAAATCAAGAAAACAATTCTAGATGCATGGAACAGATAACACAGCCTTCCACTTTTCCCCACAGGGTGAGACTGAATGGGGCTGATATTGCTACCTCAGAGCACCCCAAGAGTTTCATGCATCGGGAGATGGGTACATGTGTCAGTTTGATGATATTGCAATGAATCCATTAATGAAGACCGATTGTATTGATGACACAACCCAAATGGGATGACTACTTGGAATCAGCATTCTGGCACACCTACTGTGGCAAAAATGGAATAATCTTTCATCCCAACGATTTTCACTTCACTAAAAATGAAGCAGAGTTTGCCGGCTTCCTAATAATGGCCGACAGCATGAAACCAACAAAAAAATGACTGACGCCATCTTTAATTTTCCCACTCCGACAGTATGGCTTATAAACCAAGTTATATATGCATTTTTGAAAGCCAGTTTCTAGAAAATATAAAGAATCTTTGCTTGTTCAATTCAAGGAGCAATCATTAATTTACAAGTTCTGTATTAAGCACATTCCAAAAAAGTTGAACATTGCACTTGACATACCTGAGTGTTACCAACATTTATCGAAGCAGCAACTAGTGACACAGCTCATCAAATTGATTATGCCATACAAGCTTCAGTAATATCTGTATATGTGCACGATGCTAAACTGAGGGCTTTCACATGGGATAGGATCATGGCCACAGTGGCTACTGACAAGAAGTACCGTGCATTAGTGGAACATATTCAAAAGGGTTTTCCTAACTCAAGACATAAACTGCCTCTGGTGCTCAGACAATTTTGGCCAAGAATAAGTTGTGCTGTTTAGATGGGGTACCCATAAAAAAAACAATAAGATCCTCATACCCAGATAACTTTGGGCCAAATTACTGGAAGCCTTTCACTTTGTGCATCAAGGGATCAATAGAATGTTGGCTAACACAAGATGGTGATTGTTTTGGCCCAGTTTAGATGCCAGCATTTGACAAACAGATGTGCAATTCAATTGCCCAATCTCAGCCCAGAAAAGGTCTGATGCCACCATCAAACTCCCTTCATAAAAATAATCACAGACCTGTTAGATTTACTTGGGAAATACTACATGGTATATGCAAACCAGTATACTGGCTAGGTAGAGGTGAAACCCATTACCTTCAGGGCAGGCCAGGGTCATAGGACCTGGTTTTGTACAGAAGGTGGACCAGCATTTAATTCCCATCAATATGATGCCTTCCTCAGTGATTAGGCCATAAAGAAGCATATATTGTCTGCACCCTACCCATAAAGTAATGTGCGGGCAGAATTAGCAGCCAAAACAGTCAAAAGAATGCTAATAGACAACACCGATGTGTAATGTTTGCCTGTGTCAGGATTGTATGGTTTGAGCCATGTTGACCCATCAAAACACTCCAAACCAAGATATTGGGATGTCACCAGTGGAGATATATGTCTGAGCAATCAAGGACCATCTCCCCATACTTTTTGGGAAATATCAAATGCACAGACATTGGGAGGGAGATAAAAGAATTAAGAGAAAGGGCGATGACAAAAATCACTTGCTGAATCCAAAGCAATATAACATGCAGAGTCACCCACTTAAAGAGCACCAGGTCAGTAAGTCGGTACAAATCCAGAACCAGGAAGGACCTTACCCACAACATTGGAAAACATGCATAGAGTGGTGGAAATGCTGGGTAATAGGTAGTACCATGTATGTGTGGACAGGAACAACTGATTAATTAAGGAATCATTGGTTCCTATGGAGAATAGAGCCAATGGCAGATATTTCAGGCTACCCCAAACTGCAACCAATCTCCCAAAAAACAGTCCCTATCTACGAGATATGTCAGAATAACGCACCTGGGATAATGGAAATGGAAGAAACAGTAAAAGAGTTTATGAATATAGACATGAACGAATCCCAACAACCAGTGGTGCAAATGTCAGCTGGTCAGGATTTGCGACAATGCGATGGTGTCATGACTAGCACAATTGCTGTCCCCACAGATGCGTGGCCAGAGAGGTGACCATGATTGTTGACCCCTGTGGTCATGGAAGGGAGAGGACATGTAAAGTAAAAAGGCAAACCAGCAGATGATGCACCTAAGATTGGAAGTCAGTATACACAGAAATACAGGCATCTCTCATGTGTTAAGAGGCAGATAATTGTTAAACTTCACTACCACCCCCAAAAGTGATAGATAATGTTTGGCAAAGTTAAAGATAGGGAAATACAGTAAGTCAACGGGGTGGCCTAATGTCAGTATCAGCCAGGCAGCAAGGGAGTCTATACCTTTTCACTAGTACTAGACCAAGGAGATTGTTGTGGTGTCTGAGGTGGAACACCACACCTACCATCAGCTCCTCGCTTTACCACACAGATCCCTGTGCTACTCATATGCTGAGTTAGCGAGGGCTGATATCAAACCAGGAACCTTGTGATTCCTATGCAAGTGCTCTACCAACTGAGCTAAACTGGACCAGAAATAAAGTAATGGTCTATATCAACAGTAAGAATTTCTCTTTTAATTCATTTTTAATTCTGAAAGTTACTTTTTTATATTTTTAAGTTTTTTTTTCATATTTTTTAATATATTTAAATGAATGAATCCAAAATTAAAGACAGAAAAGAGGAAATACTTTTATGAAAAATATCAATTTTTAAACGACGAAAATATTATTTTCAATTTATCTATTTTGTTGCATTAATGCAAATTAAGCTTTATTTTCTCTTTTAATCTAATCGATTAAAAGAAAATAAAGCTTAATTGACAATTAGTCATTTTTTTAATTATAAGATATATTAGTAAATATAAATTTTTAAAGTTTCTTTAACTGTTTTCAATTTGAAAATATTACTGATGTATCACAATATCTGTATAGTCTAGAGGTCTACATAATCAGACGCAGAGTTTAGTGTTATTAGCTTTTTAAGTTTTTCAAATAATTGTTTTGTTATTGGGGGAAAAAAATTGAAAAGAAAACAGAAATAAAAAACACTAAGATATTTTCAAAAATTATTTTATTTTCTTTATGATTTCTTTTTTTTTAACATAAAATAATATAAAGTTGTAAACAAACATCTGCAAAAAAATTTTTCAACCATTTTTTTTCTTCCCATTTGTTCAAAATTAAAAGATAATTACATCTTTATAATTTTCTTTAAACAATAAAAATTAATTTCTATTCATTTTGTTAATAGTTGCCATCAGAATGAAAAATAAAAATTATTTTTTTTTATACAAACATTTGAAATTATTCAAATCAGATCTAATACTATTGGAAAGTAATAAAATAAAGTTGTCAGAGTGGCCTATTGTCTGTATCATCCAGACAGTGAGGGAGTTTTTTGCTGAGGTGGGGCGCCACACCTCCATCAGCTTTCCACTTTACTGCACAGATCAAATTACCCAATCTGTGCTACTGATGCACTGAATTGGCAGAACCAGGAACCTTGTGATTACCTAGTCAAGTTCTCTACAGGATGAGCTAATCTGAAATATACATAAGTGATTGTTTTGATATATTAATGTCTATATTGAGTACATACATGGAGAAAACTTTCATTCTATTCTTTTTTTTAACTAGAATAATGAAACTTGATCTTAGAAAAATTCAATACCCATGGACATAGTACAAAATATTTTAAAAATTAAAAACTTGTTTAGGTAGCAAACTTTCTTTAAAGGATTGTTTGTTGAAATTTTTATTTCTAACAAGTAAAATATCAAATTTGGATCAAGGTCATAAAAAGAGTCCAAAATTATTTTTAAATGTAGTACTTTCAACCATTATAAAGTTGTTAATGTTGTTATTTGCAAAGTCACAATCAAATAAAACTTTAAAAGTTGTTTTTCAAAACATTCAAGCAGCATAGGATGAAAATACACATTTCAAAATTCACAATATTCCTTAATAATATCATATCATAATTCTTTATAATGATCAACAATGATCAAAAGTTGTTTTAATTTAGAGATAATTTTTATACATCTTTATGACAGCTTACTTAGCAGTAGGGAAAACAAA
Source organism: Doryteuthis pealeii (assembly GCA_023376005.1). Lineage (NCBI taxonomy): Eukaryota > Metazoa > Mollusca > Cephalopoda > Myopsida > Loliginidae > Doryteuthis > Doryteuthis pealeii. Next base: position 12,528,473 of record CM042167.1, read on the forward strand.
ATAATGAATAAACAATCTTTGTTTATCATATTTAATGAAAAATGTTTAATTCTTAAAAAAGATGGCAAAAATATAAAGATAAGATAAATTATAATATCAAATTTAGGAAACAAGAATTTTTTTGTTGTTGTTTTGTCATATCTGTTGAATACCTTCATTTATAAAACTTACCCTTGATAACATGTTGCAAATTAATTATTTTTCTAAAATTTGTTTTGTCCACGTACACCAATATATAGACAGACTATTAAAAGCAAACATTAAATTCACAGCCAGTCTAACCAATTTGGTCCAGCCAAGATAGATACAATCAATTGATAAAACAAATTTCAATCAGTATCTTTTACCAACAGTAAATATTGAAGACAACTATATAGGACAAATCCCCTGAGGAGACTACTTTTTGCCTCCAAAAAACTTGATTGTCTGCTTTACCAAATCTTCTATAAAGCCATTGGTACTGCAGAAGTCTAAAAATCACACCTATAAACCCATCCTTTAATTTGTCTCTCAATCTGTTGGTATCATGGTTGTTATTTTTATATAAGAGTGTATTCTATCTCCATTCTTTAGTCAAAGCATTTTCAACTATCATTATTACCAATTCTAACTAGTATTTTCCTGTATTGCCCAATCTTGCTTTCTTATTAAAACTCACCTGTAGATGACCCCAGAAGTCAGGATAGAGGTCACTCACTTTATTCCATTCAAGAAAAAGTGTGAGAGGGAAAGGAGCAAACAATTTCAGTTCAAGCCTTGGTCAGGCAAACAAAGTTTTTAATAAAGATATTTCTTCCTCCAACCAAAATGACACCCTCCACAGTTTCCCAAAATCTGGAAGGAGGGTAATAATTATCAACAAACTTATTTTCCATTCAATTGACAAGACACAAATTGTCTGACCCCCCTCCCCCACAATGCAACAAGTGTTAATTCTGTTGTATATAATAAACAGATTGTCTTCATTTATTTAATACTGAATTTTGATAAAGAGATATTAGAAAACAAAAAATAAAATTACTTTCCAATAAGTGAAAAAAATTTTTTTTTTTAAATGAATACAGTTATCTTTGAAAAAGAAGCTGATATAAATAAAAAAAATGAGAATAGAAATCTGGAAAGAAAATTTCCAATTGTGTAATAGTCATAAGCCCAACCAATTAGATGTGATTCCATCAAATGTCAGTAGACAAGAAATTCTGCTTTATACCAACATCATCATTCAATTGACAACCAAATGGTAGTGAAAATGATAAGTACACATAGCGGATTGGAATGGTAAAAAAAAAATGGATTGGGAATCAGAAACATTCTAACCAATAAACTACAGACAAGAAAAACTAAAAATACTTACAAATCAATAGACTCATCCATGAATTATTATTTTTTGAAGGGAGGAGTACAATGAAAGCAATGTCTTTTTTGATGAAAAAAAAATCAATAAACTAGGTAGATATATATATATATATATATATATATATATATATATATATATATATATATATATATATGCAAATAGTTTTCTTAAGCCAGAGGAAAGTAAATCAAGAAAAAAAAGATTTATAAGTTGTATTAAATAAATTAACCCTTTGAACCATTAGCCATCAATTATTCTGCATGCGAGCTGAGAAAAAAAATATCAAGCAGCCCAAACATATTCCAACTTTGTTCCAGAGAACAGACATAGATTAAAAGAAAGGCTTCAAAATAGTTGTTATGCTGAGCCTTTTTATTTGACATGATCTTCCCAAACCTGAAATATTGAGCTTTTTGTGTATAGTAAAATAACACTCAGCCTAAAATATTTCACTGTGGATTCAAAGGGTTCATTTGTTTTACAAACAAAATCTATTAATCTTCAGTTTTATTTTAATATTGTTTCAATGGAATCAGTTTTTTTTAAAATCCCATCCAATTGTTCATTGACAAAAACTTCTTTTTTTTTAAATCTAAGCACCATATTAAATGTCTTCTTCACCCTTATTAACAGATTTGCTTTTTTAAACTCAAATTATGTCAATCATTTAAAAAGGAAAAAACAATACTGAATTACTTGTATAAGAATAGAATATACATTAATATAGCATTACTATTTAAAATAAAATATATTGTGTAAAAGTAAAAAGTAAAGTCTATCCCCTTTTTACTAGCGCTAGACCAAGGAGATTGTTTTTGCGTCTGAGGTGGAGGTAGAATTCTAGGTTAATTTTTTTAGATAACCAAATAAATTAAAATAAGATGAAAATTAAATAACAAACAGTTAAAGAGTATTTTTGCAGTTGTAAATATTTCAGAGTATTTCATAATATAATAAGTAGCACAAAAAAGTCATTACTGGGTCTTTGTTCATATAAAATATAAAGGAATTAATTATTTTCAATATAAATGCAAGTTGGTTCAATGAACCCACAGACCTTAACAAGAAGGGACTGATAGGTGACCTAATGAGATAACAAGAGTGGTAAGTTACTGAATTCTTTATTTCATTCTCTAATGGCAAACTTGTCATGTCAGACACCTTTGTCATAGCACCAGTTACTATCAAAATTTCAGGCATTATCAGCCCACATGCACTACCACTACTTCAGAATATTGATATAAAGGAACAAATCTTGCAAAGTGAATTAGATGATACAATGCATCTTGTTATCCTTTCAGCAGGACAAATAGTGACCAAAAAATTATATTTTATTTATTAAAATTTGTAACCTAAAGATCCAATAAGATAAACTATTTTTATAAGTGTAAATAAAGACTTCAATAAAAAGAACTGATCTATATATGCACTCCTCCTATAAGAAGAAAAAATATACTACCTCAAACTTTTCTCCAGAGCAAAGACAATTTAAAGCTATCCTATTATAAGAAAGGACTGAATGGTTACTCCATTAAACCTTTCATTAGTAGTCTTATCTGATGTGATCTTGAGCCTGAAATATTAGGTTTATAGTCATAAAAATACTTCTCAGGGTAAAATATCTGGTTTATGGGTTCAAAGGTTTAAGATAAGAAAATTCAATAAATGAACCTATGTAAGAGTGTTTTTATTGGGTTTTTTTTAAGGAAAATTATAGAAAGCAAAAATGGGAAAACTTGACATTAATGTAGATAATAAATAACACTGTGCCAAAACAGAAAAAAAAATAGCAACAAAATCATTATGTTCAGATCATAGTTTCAAGCACCTGTTTTTAATGGGATATATTGAATAGATATTTATGTATAAATTGTTTATTAGCAAAACATCACCAGGAGATTAAACTATAACAGATAACATTGTCTTCTTAATGGAGTAATTTATCAATGAATTATAAATCATATAAAGTTATATTGGTAAAATACTTTGCATGTAAAAGTGTAATAATATCATTTCAAATGACATCAGTAGTTTTGAATTTTGTACATTTCAATGTCATCATTAATTAGATCCATTAAATATTCATTAGATTTTTAAATAAATTAACTTTATCAATCCATTTAATTCCAAGAAAAAATTGAATTAAAAAAAAAAATGTAACTTGAATATGTGCACAAATAATGTTCCAATAAATACTTCTTTCAAAGTATCTATACATGCTTATAAAATATCTAACAAAGGATTTAACCTCAACAGGCAAACTTTACAATATTGGATACTGGATGAAATTCAAGCATTAACTATTAGGTTGTATAAAAAAAGTAATACTGCATTTAAAACCACAAAAATCATTGTTAAATAAACAATATGTCCAAAAACCTGCTGTTCCCAGAAGTGGTTAACAGAACTGAAGAGAATCAGCAGAAGAAGCAGCAGACATTTCAATCTGACTAGAGAATTGTAAAATATACATTCTTATCTATTTCTTGAAAATACAATATTACTTTCTGAATAACAGGAAATTTCATTTTTTCCCTTTGTGTATAGATAGATGTAAAAAAAAAAAATTAACTGATTTAGGTTCCATTGAAAAACACCCAAAGAAGAAACAATATTTTTAAAGAGTTGTAACTTAAATATTAACTCCAAGCTGATAAACTTCTTTTTTTTTTTTAATAAATTGATTTTCTTCTAAACCAAAAATACATTGGAACATGATATAATAATAATAATCTATTAATAATGGAGAATCGCTTCCGGTTTTTGTCTGTAACAAAAACGACGTCACTGATTACGTCACACGACCTAAAATGTCATAACGTAGAATAAATACACTCAAAATTTGAGCAAGCAATGTTAGACAGTCCTCTTTGGTTTTTTAAACAAGTTTTAATAAATACATAGCTGGTATTATCTATCTATATATAGTTTGTTTTATTTTAATATGTATTTAAAGTTATCAGAACTAAGTTTCCATTTCAATTTTTTAATATTTTTTACTCCTTTAATAAATTTGATGATTTTACTTTACTTATGATACAAACTCTCTGATATTAAATTTTCAACTCCCATCCCCTCAGGCAATATTTATTTTACTTCGCACAGAGGGCGTTTTTTTATTTTGCTAGTAATAATAATAATAATAATAATAATAATAGGTATTATTACCAAACTCAGTAACCAAAAATATAGAAATGTAGTATTCTAAAAATAATTACACTTCATTATATATATATATATATATATAATATATATATATATATATATGTGTGTGTGATTTTAGGTTTGGTTACAGTTTCAACGTGACAGTTTTGGTAATAAATCATATCCAATATTTGTTTTGATTGTATAATGTTCCACAGAAATAATAAAATTCTGCTATCTTTGGTTTAGAAGAAAATTAACATTTTATAAAATATTGTTAGGTGTGTACTTAATTATAAGCAATACTGTATATAAAACTATAAAAAATAGTATAAACAAATTTATATATATATATATATATATATATATGAGATATTTGGCATCACTCCAAACTGTTAATTTTGTATATATTGTCAAAGATTTTCAGCTAAGAAATTTAAAAAATAGAAAATTTGTAAAAAATATATAATACCAGCAAATTTGAACAATAAGCTTATTAAGTAAAATTTATTAAAAATAAATATATTGTTATATTTCTAGAATTTAAAATATGTTTAAAGAATATGGCAGGATTTTAAAACAATGAGGCAGATTTAATCAATTCAGAAAACAAAAAGAAAAACTTTCTTTTAAAAACTAAATCTTCTAAATTGGATATTTTTATATATGAATAATTTCAGTCATCTTTTGAAAGCCACTGAGAAATGTGATAAAAAAATCTCACAATGGCTGATGATGAAATATTTTTGAAAATAGTAAACATATTTGCATAGAACCCCCTAATTTTTGACCCAGCAATGACTCAAGCGAAATGATTGACAAATTCATAAATAAAAGGTAACATTTCAAAAAAGACAAAAAATAAAATATAATGAAGCCTCCCTTAATGAATATCACAGTGATTTTCAGATGGTCCCTGCATCATCTTTCATAAAAACATCTAAAACTTTTTTTTCTTTTTAAAGATAGACAGCACTCTCCTGGATACCTTTCGCCAAGAAAGTTCTGTAATTTTTACTTGATGGATGAAATAGCTGAAAAAATCAAAGAAATTAGATTATTAGTAAAAGATATGATATAAGCAAAATGTACTGGCTAGTGAGGAAAATGTTGTTTTTTGGAACTAGGTATATAGTATATAGGTATATATGATGATTAGGAAAGGGGTCAATCAGGAATGAGCAAAGTTAACCTGGGGAGGGGGGGGGTTCTGGGATACTTTAAATCCCATAGGATTTTTTTTAAATAAATTTTGGTGTCATTTTAAGACCATATAAATTACACTAGGTATAGCATTTATCACCATCATCAAGATGTGTCGACATCATGGATTCCTTTGACTTTCTCACCATCTGTCCCTATTGGCTAATTTTTCACTGGTCACAAACCCTGGTATTATACACACATATATTTAGTGATTCATGATTCAATATAAGTTTTAACCAATATATATTTAAGTGAAATTTAACTAATTATTAAAATGAATTACTAATAACGACGACGACCAGTTTATGTTATATCATTCACTTTGAGCCAGAGAACTTTTCAGCACCCTTTTATATATATATATATATATATATATATAATAAATAAATCAGAATAAGTTTCAGGGTAAGTTGTTTTGGAATGGGCTGGATTCTAGAAATACAATAAATTTGGGTGGGCTAAATGAATGGTTGTTTGGAAAAAAATGGTTAAAAACATTCTCAAAGAATTTACTGTTTTGATACAAACTCATCAAGTAATCAGTTTATATGTTTATGATTATAAAAATAAATTTTGAAAATATAGCATATCCCCCCCCCCTCCATGAAAAACAATATTTATATCATAAAAACTTTTCCCCAATATTTAAATTTTTAAAGACAATAAAAAAAAAACTTACCCAAATTCTGATTCTCCATCAATTAATTCATTTGCATTAATCTTTGTTATAACTTTACCATTTGGTAATTGTATCATCATCATAACAGGAAAACTATAATTATCAGAGAAATCTTAGCCAGCTCTGCAAACCTCAGAACAAGGATCATTCTTTAACTCCTGAAAGATAAGACAAATAGAAATTAAATTCTTGCATTTAGAAAGAATTTAAATAAAATTCTTACATTTTGACATATTTTTATTCTTTAAAAACTTAATGTATGAATAGTATAAATTTTAAAAAATTAAAAAGTCCCTAAAGAGTTTATATATATGATGGCAGCAAACTTGTATTGCTTGCTGATATAATAACAATTAAAAAAAAAAAAAAAAAAAAAAAAAAAGCTCAATAGTTCAAACAAATAATGGTGAGCTTCAAAAAAGTTCAACAATGAGCTGAACGAAAGTGGCTCTTTAGTCCTGCCAAAGTCTTGCACACCTTCCCACAATTACAGGTATTTCCAGGGAGCACAGGGTATTTTATTAGTCCATCCCGTCGATGCACAGATTGGTGACTGATCAGGCCAGCTTTGCTCATACATAGCCTTCCCACACTGGTCAATTTATTTTTTAATATTGTTATTTACTGCATAAATTTAAATTTAATTTTTTATTATTCAATTACATTTTTTATTTATATTACTTTATTTGTTTACTGTTTAGTGTTTATTTATTTACGATTTAAAATTTATTTATTTATTTACATTTAATTTAATTTAAATTTATTTATTTACGATTTAAATTTATTTATTTACGATTTAAAATTTAAATTTATTTACGATTTAAAATTTAAATTTATTTACGATGAGATTTAAAATATTATGTTTAAATTTGATTTAGAATTTAAATATTTATGATTAAATTTAAATTAAAGTTTAGTATTTGTTTATTTATTTACGATTCTTGTTTAACAGATTTACTCTGAAATAAGCTTCTTCATAGGTTATGTAAATACCCCGAATTTTAACCTCTGTTTAGATTTTTATTACCTATAAATTATTCATTCAATTTACCATATATATATATATATATATATTAGTTAATACCATGTTACTGTAATATTTAGAACTTTATAATAGTTCTTTTTACTTTTTCTTTTCAAATTTGCACAGAGGTAATTTCCATTTTATATATATATATATATATATATATATATATCCATGTTTGCCAATTTAAAATGCTTATATATTCTAGTCTAGCGCTATTGAAAAAGGGGATAGACTCCCTCACTGACTGGCTGATACGACTTTAGGCGCCCAACGACTTTTACTTTACTTATATATTCTAGTGATTTTAGTTTTATTTCAAATTCTAGTGTTCTTCAAAATTCCCAAGCAGTTGATTTCCACCCAGTTTGTAATATAGAAAGATGATGGTATTAACAAACATTATTATACATAAAGAAAGGATTAGCTATAATGGCAAACAAAGCACAAAGAACAGAAAAAAAGGGATTCTAAAACTGCTCAACTGATGACTGGAAAAATGGTATAACAAACAATAATAACCAAAAAATTAGTCAAATACATTTCATATCAACTCAAGACAAATACTAAAACTGTCTGTTGAATTTGGGCAGTTAAAAAAATTAAGAGATTAAGAAGAAAAAATGTCTGTTTACTACTATAGCCAGAGGACAGGTTAGCCATTTATCTCTCCCAGTCCTCTTTGTGTTATCTTTCTCCTCTCTCCTATGACGTTGAGGAGTAAGGAAAGAGGGTATGCTGATGCTATGTGGGCAGTCGATGAATGGAGAAAAGAAAAAGAAAAGGAGTCAACTACCCTTTCTGGATACAGATATGTGCATGAGCAAAAAAAGCAGAAGTGAGAGAAAAGGAAAGAGATTCACTGTTTTTTTGCTGGTGATTTTTCCTGGGAGCAGACGTTGGTGATCTTAAAATAAGGGCTTACTTATATGTCTATCCCAGAGATTTCCCTAAGGGAGTGAAAATAAATGAAAGAAACGAAAAAAATGCTTACCCCAGGAAGGGAAAGAAAAGGAAAGCATATGGGGACAAGAGAGTCTCTAGTATCTTAAAGGAAAGAAATGAGAATCTTCAGTGTCCAAGGGAGGCACTGATACTCTGAAGAAAGAACATTTCCTCAAGAGATAGAAGAAAGAAGAATTTCCCCAAGAGAGGTAAAAGAAATTAAAGAAATTGAAAGAGAGGACTAGGAGAGTCTCTCATATTTTATACTCGGAATGAATAAAAGAAGAAAAGCAAAGTTGACATGAGAAATCTCAGAAAAGTGGGCAGACTAGAACCAAGAGAAGTTGGAAATCATCCAATTTCACCATTATCAAATTCTTACTGCGAAACAAGTCATCCATACTGGGAGAATTATTGAATTCTTCTGGGAATTTGAGTGCTACCAACCAAGCGGTTAGAACAACTGCAAGGCATGATGGTCAGTCTAGTCCACATCTACTCAGTAAGAAAAGCAAAGTAATATTTTAAGAATATCATTCGCTCCAATTTATGATCTTTTAGTTATGAAAGAAATTTTGGTAAGAATATTACAAACACACACTCACAACTGTTTTTGTATAATTTGAAAGCCAACAATTCAAAGAAATCTCTCTGCTTCTATATTGCTTTCTTGAAGAGAAATTATATCAGAATTTTCTCTAATCTTTCTTCTTATCTATGAAATCCATTGAGGCTGAATAAACAAATACTTCAGTTTAACATATTTTTATATTATTTGATATATGATTATTTATATATATATATATATATATATATGAGAGTACGTAAATAAAACACTGTGTTTATTTGATATGGCTTTTAGCCGACAATTTTTGGAGGATATGTGCTTAATTGAAGTCATACCTAATTTTGAAAATTAATTAGTTAATAATTAATGAATTTAGGCAGGCATATATGTTCAAATGTAAGGCTAAACAAATCGAGAAAATGTCAATCCCTGAATGTACATTTCGACCTATTAGGTTCTCATCAGCAAGGTTATACACACGGAGCAGTTTCCCATGTCTATATTTGAACATATATGCCCGCCTAAATTCATTAATTATTAACTAATTAATTTTCAAAAATTAGGTATGACTTCAATTAAGCACATATCCTCCAAATATATATATATATATATATATATATATATATATATATATATGCATGTTTGATAATGAAGAGAATTTTTTATCACAAATTGTTTTTAAATAGTTTTTTTTTTTTTAACTAACCTGAAAGATCCATGACAAGGAGAAAGCTACTAATGAAATGTTTCTTGAGCAAGTCAAGAACAAGCGGACTGCTGAGAGCAAATTCTCTCAGAGTCCGCCCTGAACCTCAGCAACTTTGATCATCCATTATCCCCATAAAAATAATTGAGATGGACTAATTTTTTTCTTTCTTTGCTATTTCAAATGCAGTTGTTAAGTTGTAATAAGGCACCTGAAGAAGAAAAAAAAAAGAGAAAAAAATAAAAAAACATAAAATATGGAACAATAGTTACAAAATGTGTAATCTCTTTTTATGAATTATTTTTAAAAGGTTATTTTTGTACAAACTGAATGTACAATAACAACTATTGAAATATGTAATTTTTCTAAAATATATCAATGTGAAGAGTGAGAAAAAAAAAGGTTGATAACCCCTAATATAGATGGACCATTACACAATCAAAATTAACTGGCATATCAACATGCATGTAATAGACAATGTTGCTGAATTAAATTTTGTGCAAAAAATAAGATAATAGGCGACTAAAATTTGAACTTGCAGTTTTCTTTGGCTCATAAAAAAGGGCATGTAAATTAAAAATCCAAGAGATCAAAATGGCTATGAACTTGTAATTCCTTAAAATAATAAAAAAAACAACTGATAAGAGAAAATAACCTACAGACATAAAAATGGAAATGTTATTGTACATATTCAACACACTTGGAATTCCATAGTTTTTTTAAGCCCCACCCCCAAAAAAAAAAAATTAAATTAAACTTAAAAACAAGTCATTCTTTTCTTGGTTGGTTTAAGAACTTTTCAGTACCCTTTGTGTATATTTTCTATTGAAATTCTTAAATTAGTCTCAACTGATTTTTTTTTTATCTACTTTGGAGATGGAAAGTTTTTTATCAGGTCAATCAATTGAACATCAGTAATCGTGGTTTTTTAGGATCATTTGGTTGAATGTACTCAAGAATGATACATGACAAGAGAAAAGAAAATTCCAGTGATAAACTTTATTTTTCATCTGCTTTTAAATGAATTTTGCTACAAAGTTGTACAGTCAATTTTTAACAAAACCATTTCAACTGATCAACTTAGGCATTTTATGAACAGACTAAGTGAATTAACTTTCTCAGAATATATATTGCACAAGCTGTAAGAACTTTGTTATTTTATAAAAATAAAATTTCATTTCTTCAATTTGTTCATTAAAATATTTTCTCAATGAATTAACTCTTTTATTTTGTTAAAAACATTCTAACAAGTCATCAAGCAAAGCCCAGGAAATTTTCCTTTGTCCAAACAAAAATTATTTTACTACTTGACTAATCTTATAATAGAGATTCAATGTCTGTCTGTAACCAAAACAATGTCATGTCACATTACCCCCAGAAATTTTGTTTATCAATGAGTATTTAATTTATAATCCATATCATTATATTAATACATAGAATAAATATTATTTATTAACAATGGTCTCTATGAAAATCTGATTAGATTTGTCTCAACAGCCATAAATTACTGCATTAAATTCTTGGCATGTGCTTATTATGTACTAAGAAATAAAGGTTTACACAATATATGGTGTGAAATATTTGCATAGCTGTTTTAATAAAAATGTGTTTAATAAATAATTACTTTTGTTATTGATTTCTAATATTGTTTATTCTCAATGTATTTAGATCAATCCTATGTATAATTTGATATTGAAATCAAATTAGAATTAAAGTAAAAATGAGTAATATTTTTTTGTGTTCTTGATTTAAGTAAAACACAAAAAATATATACACAATATAATATTTAATTATATTTAAAACTTAGATACTGTGTCCCAGAGACACAGTATTTTTGCTAGTAAGTTTAAAAGCAATATTTTTATGAAATACAAAAAATAAATTGTAAGAAAATGTTATAAAAATATATTCAATGCCTTATTTAAACTTACTTTTTTAAAAAGGAAACATTTGGATATTTAATTTTCCATTGCTTCATCTGCAGTGATCTCTTCTTCCCAATCATGGATGGCCTTCAGAGTTGATTAGCACTGTCATATATATTGATCTTGAATCCCACTGCTACTATCTGATTGTCCTTAATTTTTTTGAGGTGTTCATTGACTTAAGTTCCATCTGAGGGCATATAACCTGTCAACCATATATTTTCTGGATCCACACTATCTCTGTCAAACCATTCCATATCTAAGAAAAAGAAAAAAGAAAAAAAGTAATGAATAAAGAGTTTGAGAAAAACTTCTTCAGCTATAGAGATACAAAATTAAATATGATAAGAAAAATTAATCCGACAGTAGTGAGAAAAATGGAGAAACAAACACCTGATGTTATATGTATGGAAATTTATAATTGATGTTCGAAATTTTTCAGTTTACAAAGGACAACCTTTCTTCAGGACTGTGAATTATTTAAGAAGAAAAATGATGGAATGTTTTATCCACATTAAATCCTTATTCTTCCTTAAATAATTTCATAATCGTGAAGAAGGTTTCCTTTGTAAACCAAAATGTTCGAAAACATCGATTATAAATTTCCATACATATAACAATCATGTGTTATTCTCCATTTTTCTCCACATGAATAAAATATATAAATAAATAAATAAATAAATAATAGTAAAATGCGATAGATACACAATTATGAATTTGAATTTTTTAGCATTTGTATACAGTGCGGAAATATTTTTAGTCGAAAATATTTCAAGAAGGAAATTTTTGTTAAATCTTTTATCATATTTTTCTTAGGGGGAGGGGCTTTACAAATAGCATGTTGAATTGTAGAATTGAATGTGCATGTTTCATAGATCTAGTAATTCTCATCATGGTCTGGCTGAGAATCTTTGCAGCACCCCTTTTCATATTTTGGTCAGAGATCAGTTACATGAATGTCCATAAAAGTTTACTCCAAACAGGAATTACCCCAGGAAAATTTCTACAATGTAAAGGTGGTGTGTGTGTGTGTGTGTGTGTGTGTGTGTGTGTGAGGGTGGTATTAATTTAAATTTCAACGATGGACCTTCAACAATTATCAAATCTATGTAATACCAGCAAGACTTTCTTGTATTTGCCTAAAACAAAAATAAAATCTATGATAACATTTTTTGTGAACACAACTTAAAAATAAACATTCTTGATTGTCTTAGATTATCAAAATATATTACTTTTATATAAAACTGTAATCTAAAGTTTCGGAGCAAAAAAAACGTCATTTGAAATAACTAAGAATTTAATTATGAAAACTATCAGCAAAACAATTATTTATAAAAAAAATAAAAAAAGAATATCAGATTGAAAAGAATAAACAAAAAAACAGTTTGATAATTTGATTTTTTAAACTGAATATGCAAGTTAGTTAACTTTCATTACCAATAACACAAATTGATTAGCTTGATTTTAATGGCAGTTCAACCGGTCCTAGGTTATTTCATGCCTAAGAGCAAGGCAATTTAGCTATTTGTACATTTACATTTTGTTGTGTAGTTTCTTAAACCTATTTTTATACAGAGTTATATGATATCAAGTATCTGATACAAATAATTTGCACACAGTTGTATGGCTTTCGCATTTCATATCTAATACTAATAATTATTTTGTATCAGATAACTGAATCATATAACTCTCTGTATATAAAAATAGCGGTTTTAAGAAACTACAACAACGAAAATGTAAATGTACAAAATGAGCTAAAATTGCCTTGCCTCAGGCATGAAATACCCTAGACAGGTTGACATGCATTAAAATCAAAGCAATCAATTTTGGATTGGGGTAATGAAGTAACTAACTTGGCATATTCAGTTTTAAAAATCAAATTATCAAACTGTTTTGTTATCACTTTTCAATCTGATATTTTCTTTCTTTTTGTTTAAATAATTTGTTGCTTGATAGTTTTCATAACTTAATTTACTAGTTATTCAAATGAAAGTTATTTTTTGCTCCGAAACTTTAGATTACAGTTTATATAAAAGAATATATTTTGATAATCTAAGAAATCAAGATGTTTATTGTTAAGTTGTGTTCAACAAAAAAATTGTTATCTAGATGTTTATGTTTGTTAGCAATACAAGAAAACGTCGCTGGTATTACATAAGATTTGATAATTTGTTGGAAGGATCCCATCGTTGAAGAATTTAAATTAATACATCACACACACACACACACAACACACACACACACACACACCACACTTTACATTGAGAAATTTTCCTGGGTTAATTCTGTTTGGAGTAACGTTTTGATGGAACATTCATGAACTGATCCTTCTACCCAAAAATGAAAAGGGGTGCTGAAAGATTTCTCAAGCCAGACCATGATGAAGAATTACTAGATCTATGAAACATGCACTTCATTCTACAATTCAACATGCTATTTGTAAAGCCCCCTCCCCTAAAAAAATATGATAAAAGATTTAACAAAAGAATTTCTTCTTTGAATATTTTGACCTAAAATTTTCCGCACCTTGTATACAAATGCTAAAAAAATTCAAATTCATAATTGTGTATCTACAGCATTTTCTATTTATTTATTTATTATTTATTTATATATATTTATTCATGGGAAGAAAAATGGAGAAATAAACCAATGATGTTATAATGTATGGAAATTATAATCGATGTGTCGAACATTTGTTTACAAGGAAACCTCTTCAGGATTATGAAATTATTAAGAAGAAATAAGGATTTATGTGGATAAAAACGATCCATCATTTTTCTTCTTAAAATAAATTTCACAGTCCTAAGAAGTTCCTTTGTAAACTGAAATGTTCGAACATCAATTATAAATTTCCATACATTATAACATCAGGGTTTGTTTCTCCATTTTCTCCACATACTGTCGGATTAATTTTCTTATCATATTTATTTATGTATTACTCTATAGCTGAGAAAGTTTCTCAAACTCTATTCATTACTTTTTTTTTCTTTTTCTGTTTTCTTAATATGGAATGGTTCAGATGATAGTGGGATCCAGAAAATATGATGGTTGACATAGGTTATAGCCTCAGTTGGAAACTTAAGTTTGCAATGACACCTTCCAAAAAAAATTAAGGACCAAGTCCCAGATAGTTAGCAGTGATTCCAGATCATAATATCTTGAAACAGATCTAATCAACTCTGAAAAGGCCATCCATGACTTGGAGAGAAGAGTCACTGCAGATGAAGCAATGGATAAATTTAAATATCCAAAATGTTTCCTTTAAAAAAGTAAGTTTAAATAACGGGCATTGAATAATTTTTAAACAATTTCTTACAATTATTTTTTGTATTTCTAAAAATATTGCTTTTTAAGCTTACTAGCAAAAATATGTTGTCCTTGGGCACAAAGTATCTAAGTTTAATATAATTAAATATTATATTGTGAATATATTTTTTTGTGTTCTTACTTTAAAAATCAAGAACACAAAAAAAATACTTACTCATTTTACTTTATTCTAATTTGATTCAATATCAAATTTATACATAGGATTGATCTAAATACATGTTGGAGAATTAAAACAATATTAGAAATCAATAACACAACAGTTAATTATTTATTAAACACATTTTATTAAAACAGCTTTGCAAATATTTTCACACCATATATATGTGTAAACCTTTATGTTCTATTAGAGTAACATATAAGACACATTTGCAAGAATTTAACATGCAGTAATTATGGCTGTTTTGAGACAAATCTAACTCAGATTCATGAGACCATTGTTAATAAATAATATGTATTTCTATCGATTTAATTAATAATGATATGGATTATAAATTAATACTCATGATAAACAAAAATTTTGCGGGGTAATGTGGACATGACATTGTTTGGTTACAGCAGACATTGAATCTCTATTATAGATTAGTCAAGTAGTAAAATAATTTTGTTGGACAAAGGCAAATTTCCTGGGCTTTTGCTGATGACTTGTTAGTGTTTTAAACAAAATAAAAAAGTTAATTCATTGATGAATATTTTAATGAACAAATTGAAAGAAATGAAATTTTATTTTTATAAATAACAAAGTCTTACAGCTTTGTGCATATATATTTCCTGGAGAGAAAAAGTTAATTCACTTAGTCTGCTTCATAATGCCTAAGTTGATCAGTTTGAATGATTTGTTTTAAAAAATGACTACAACTTTGTGGCCAAAATCATAAAAAGCAGAGGAAAATAAAGTGTATCCTGGAAATTTTCTCTTTCTCGTTGTCAAAATGTATCAATTCTTGAGTAACTTGTCAATTCAACCAAATGATCCTTAAAAAACACGGATTTACTGATTGTTCAATTTGATTGGACCTGATAAAAATTTCCATCTCCAAAAGTAGATAAAAAAAAAATCAGTGAGACTAATTTAAGAATTTACCCAATAGAAAAATATACACAAAGGGGTACTGAAAAGTTCTAAACCAACCAGAAAAGAATAGACTGTGTTTTTTAAAGTTTAACTTTAATTTTTTTTTTTGTCGGGGTTGGGGCTTAAAAAAAACTATGAATTCAAGTGTGTTGAATATGTACAATAACATTTCCATTTGTATGTCTGTAGGTTATTGTCTTCTTATCAGTTGTTTTTTTTCATTATTTGAAATGATTAAATAGAATTACCAAGTCATACCATTTTGATCTCTTGGATTTTTAATTACGTGCCTTTTTATTGGCAAAGAAAAAACTGCAAGTTCAAATTTTAGTCAGCCTATTAGTCTTATTTTGCACAAAATTTAATTCAGCAACATTTGTCTATTACATGCATGTTGATATGCCATTAATTTTGATTGTGTAATGGTTCATCTAAATAGATAATAATACAACATTTTATTTTTCTCACCTTCACATTGATATATTTTAGAAAAAATTACATATTTCAAAATAGTTGTTATTTGCTACAATCAGTTTGTACAAAAAAAACCTTTTAAAATAATTATAAAAAGAATTACAATTTTGTAACTATTGTTCCATATTTATGTTTATTTTTCCTTTTTTTTTCTTTCAGGTTGCCTATGTACAACTTAACAAACTGCATATTGAAATAGGCAAAGAAAGAAAAGAAATTAGTCCATTCAATTATTTTATGGGGAGTATTGGATGATCAAAGTTGCTGATGTTCAGGCGATCTGAGAGAATTTGCTATCTCAGCAGTTCGCTTGTTCTTGACTTGCTCAAGGAAACATTTCATTTAGTAGCTCTCCCTTGTCATGGATCTTCAGGTTAGTTAAAAAAATAAAAAACTATTTAAAACAATTTGTGATAAAAAAAAATTCTCTCATTATCAAACATGCATATTATATATATATACTAATATATATATATATATATATATTTTGGAGGATTATGTGCTTTAATTGAAGTCATACCTAATGGTTTGAAAATTAATTAGTTAATAATTTAATGAATTTAGGCGGGATATATGTTTCAAATTAGACATGGAGACTTGCTCCTTTGTATAACACTTGCTGATGAGACCTAATAGGTCGAAATGTACATTCAGGATTGGACATTTTCTCATTGTTTAGCCTTACATTTGAACATATATGCCTGCCTAAATTCATTATTATTAACTAATTAATTTTCAAAAATTTAAGATGACTTCAATTAAGCACATATCCTCAAAAATTGTCGGCTAAAAAAGCCATATAAATAAACACAGTTGTTTATTTACGTAACCTCATAATATATATATATAATATATATGTAAAAATGGAAAAGGAATGATCCGACACTATGATAAAGAAAAGAAAAGTTAAATGGATAAAATGAATTTAATCGATTATCACATTAATCGATATCACTTACACATGTGTTTCGATCAGTTTATGTGTGTGAAATATTTCGCACCACATACAAGAATCGACCCTTTCAGGCGAGTGAACATTATTTTCACACAATAAATTGACCGAAACACATTGTCTGTAAGTGATATCGATTAATTGATATCGATTTTAATCATTTATCCATTTTACTTTTTACTCATTTTCCTCATACATATATATATATATATATATATAGTTATATATATATAATCTCATAATAATAAAAATATGTTAAAATGAAGTAATTTGTTATTAGCCTCAATGGAGTCAAATAAGAAGAAAAGAATTAGAGAAAATTCTGATTATAATTTCTCTTCAAGAAGCAATATAGAAGCAGAGAGTTCTTTTGAATTGGTTGGCTTTTCAAAATTATACAAAACAGTTGTGAGTGTGTGTTTGTTAATATGTCTACCCAAAATTTCTTTCAAACTAAAGATCATAAATGGAGCAGCGAATGATATCTTAAAATATTACTTTGCTTTCTTACTGATAATGTGACTAGACTGACCATTCATGCCTTGCAGTTGTTCTAACCGCT
>CM042167.1:12551413-12562547 GCA_023376005.1 Doryteuthis pealeii
GGAATTTTATTTATTTCGTGGAACATTATACAAGTCAAAACAAATATTGGATTATGACTTTTATACCAAAACTGTCACGTTGAAAACTTAACCAAACCTAAAAGCACACACAATCCGTCATATTATTATAACTATATAATATCATATAATATATTATTATATATAATAATGAAGTGTAATTATTTTTAGAATACTTACATTCTATATTTGTGTTACTGGAGTTTGGTAAATAATACCTTAATTATATTATTCATTATTATCATTATCTATTATTCATGATATTATTTTATTACTAGTAAATAAATATACCTGAGGGGATGGGAGTTTGAAAATTTAATATCAGAGAGTTTGTATCATGAAAGTAAAGTAAAATCATCCAAATTTATTGAATGAAAAAAATTAAAAAATTGAAATTGGAAACTAGTTCTGATAACTTAAATACATATTAAATAAAAACAAACTATATATAGATAGATTATACCAGCTATGTATTTATTAAAACTTGTTTAAAAAACCAAGAGACTGTCTAACATTGCTTTGCCTCAAACTTTTGAGTGTATTATTCTTACGTTATGACATTTTAGGTCGTGCTTACGTAATCAGTGACGCTCGATTTTGTTACAAAAAACCGGAAGCGATTCTCCTTATTAATAGATTATTATTATTATATCATTGTTCCAATGTATTTTTTGGTTAGAAGAAATACAATTTATAAAAAAACAAAGAAGTTTATCAGCTTGGAGTCAATATTTAAGTTACAATCTTTAAAAAATATTGTTCTCTTCTTTGGTGTTTTTTCAACTGGACCTAATCAGTGAATTTTTTTTTTGTTTACATCTACTCATATACACAAAGGGAAAACAATGAAATTTCCTGCTTATCAGAAATAATATTGTATTTTCAAGAAATAGAAAGAATGTATATTTACAATTCTCTAGTCAGATTGAAATGTCTGCTGCTTCTTCTGTCTGATTCTCTTCAGTCTTTAACCACTTTGGGGAACAGCAGGTTTATTGGACATATGTTTATTTAACAATGATTTTTTGTTGGTTTAAATCGTATTATTTCTTTATTACAACCTAATAGTTTAATGTTGTGAATTCATCCAGTATCGCAATACTGTAAAGTTTGCCTGTTGAGGTTAAATCCGTTTGTTAGATATTATCTAAGCATGTATAGATACTTTGAAAGATAGTATTTATTGGAAACATTATTTGTGCACATATTCAAAGTTACATTTATTTTTTTTAATTCAATTTTTTCTTGGAATTAAACTAGATTGTAAATGTTAATTTATTTAGAATCTAATGAATTATTTAATGGATCTAATTATTAATGATGACATTGAATGATACAAAATTCAAAACTACTGACTGCTAATTGAAATGATATTATTACACTTACCATGCGAGTTTTTACCAATATAACTTTATAGATTCTAATAATCATTGATAAATTACTCCATTAGAAGACAATGTTATCTCGTTCTAGTTAATCTCCATGGATGATGTTTTGCTAATAAACAATTTAATACATTAAATATCTATTCAATATATCCCATTAAAAACGGTGCTTGAACTTATGTCTGAACATAATGATTTTGTTGCTATTTTTTTTTATCTGTCTTTGGCACAGTGTATTATTATCTACATTAATGTAAGTTTCCCATTTCTTCTTTCTATAATTTTCCTTTAAAAAAAACCCCAATAAAAACACTCTTACAAGGTCATTTATTGAATTCTGTATCTTAAACACTTTACTTGAACCCATGAACCAGGATATTTCTACCCTGAGGAAGATTTTTATGGACTATAAAACCCAATATTTAGGCTCAAGATTCACATCAGTAAGACTACTTAATGGAAAAGGTTTTCTTGTTTCTATATAAAAAATAAACCATTAATAGCATTTTTTTAATGAATGTTTATACAGGATTTATTTTTTTAAATTTCATCTTGATATCTGCTTTTCATTTTTTTCCTTGTTTCCTTTTTAAAATAATCTTTCTGTACTACACTGTCCTATAATAGTTGTAATATTTATTTGATGAAATTTATATGCCATATAACAACTGTTAAGGACCAGTAGTATAGTTAGAGGGTACGTATAAATTTTTCTTCTTATAGGAGGAGTGCATATATAGATCAGTCCTTTTTTATCTGAAGTCTTTATTTAATTTTATAAACAATACGTTTATCTTATTGGATCTTTAGGTTACAAATTTTAATAAATAAAAGTATAATTTTTTGGGCACGATTTGTGCTGCTGAAAGGATAACCAAGACTGCATGTATCATCTAATTCACTCTTGCCAAGATTTGGTTCCTTTATATCAATATTCTGAAGTTTATGGATAGTGCATGTGGGCTTGATAATGCCTGAAATTTTAGTAGTAACTGGTGCTATGAACAAAATGTCTGACATGACAAGTTTGCCATGTAGAGAATGAAATAAAGAATTCCAGTAACTTACCACTCTTGTTATGCTCTTAGGTCACTATCAGTCCCTTCTGTTTCAAGGTTGTGGGTTCATTGAACAACTTGCATTATATATTGAAATAAATTAATTCCTATGTATATTATATGAACAAAGACCCAAGTAATGACTTTTTTGTTTTGCCTACTTATTATATTATGAAATACTCTGAAATATTTACAACTGCAAAAATACCTTTAACTGTTTGTTATTTAATTTTCATCTTATTTTAATTTATTTGGTTATCGAATAAAAATAACCTAGAATTCTACTCCACCTCAGACGCAACAAAACAATTCTCCTTGGTCAGCGCTCAGTGAAAAAGGATAGACTTTACTTTATTCATTTTACACAATATATTTTATTTTAAATAGTAATGCTATATTAATGTTATATTTTATTCTTATACAAGAATTCAGTTTTTGTTTTTTCTTTTTAAATGATGACAAATTTTGGTTCTTAAAAAAGCAAATCTGTTAATAAGTCGTGATAAGAAGACATTCATCAGATATGGTGCATAGAATTTTAAAAAAAAAGAAGTTTTGTCAATGAACAATTGGATGGGATTTTTAACAAAAACGAATTTCCATTGAAACAATATTAAAATAAAACTGAAGCATAATAGATTTGTTTGTTAAAAACAATGAACCCTTCTGAATCCACACGTGAAATTTTTAGCCTGAGCTGTTATTTACTATACACAATAAGCTCAATATTTCAGGTTGGGAAGATCATGTCAAATAATAAGGCTCAGCATTAACAACTATTTTGAAGCCTTTCTTTAATCTATGCGTCTTTCTCTGGAAAAGTGGAATATTTTTGGGCTGCTTGATTATTTTTTTCTCAGCTCCTATTGCAGAATAATTTGATCGGCTAATGGTTCAAAGGTTAATTTATTCAATACAACTTATAAATCTTTTTTTCTTGAAATTTACTTTCCCTCGGCTTAAGAAAACTATTTGCATATATAAAATATATAATATATATATTTAGATATATATATAATATATATATCTACCTAGTTTATTATTTTTTTTCTCATCAAAAAAAGACATGCTTTATCATTGTACTCCCCTCCCTTCAAAAAATAATAATTCATGGATGAGTCTATTGATTTGTAAGTATTTTAGTTTTTCTGTCTGTAGTTTACTTGGTTAGAATGTTTTGCTGATTCCCCAATCCATTTTTTTTTTACCATTCCAATCCCTAGTGTACTTTGATCATTCACTTACCATTTGGTTGTCAATTGAATGCATGATGTGGGTATAAAGCACGAATTTTTTGTCTATGACTTGATGGAATTACATCTAATTGTTGGGCTTATGACTATACCACATTGGAGATTTTCTTTCCAGATTTTATTTCATTTTTTTTATTTCTATCAGCTTTGCTCCTTTCAAAATAACTGTATTCATTTAAAAAAAAAATTTTTTTTTTCACTTGTTGGAAAGTAATTTTATTTTTTTTTCTAATATCCTTTATCAAAAATTCAGCTATTAAATAAATGAAGACCAATCTGTTTATTATATGAAACAGAATTCAACACTTGTTGCCATTGTGGCGGGAGGGGTCAGACACAATCTGTGTTCTTGTCAATTGAATGAAAAATACAGTTTGTTGTAATTATTACCCTCTTCCAGATTTTGGGAAACTGTGGAGGTGTCCATTTGGTTGGAGGAAAAAATATCTTTATTAAAAACTTTGTTTGCCTGACCCAAGGCTTGAACTGAAATTGTTTTGCCCTTCCCTCTCACACTTTTCTTGAATGGAATTAAAGTGATGACCTCTATCTGACCTCTGGGTCATCTACAGGTGAGTTATGATGAAGAAGGCCAAGATTGGGCAATACAGGGGAAAATACTAGTTAGAATTTGGTAAATGAAGTTTGAAAATGCTCTTTGGACAAAGAATGAGGATAGACATCTACACCTCTTATATAAAAATAACAACCATGGTACCAACAGATTGAGAGACAAATTTAAAGGATGGGTTTTATAGTGTGTGATTTTAGACTTCTGCAGTACCAATGCTTTAGAGATTTGGTAAGCAGACAATCAGTTTTTTGGAGGCAAAAAGTAGTCTCCTCAGGATTTTGTCCTATATAGTGCTTCAATATTTACTGTTGGTAGAAGATACTGATTGAAATTTGTTTTATCAATTGAATTGTATCTATCTTGGCTGGACCAAATTGGTTAGACTGGCTGTGAATGTAAGTTGCTTTAATATCTGTCTATATATTTGGTGTACGTGGACAAAACAAATTTTTAGAAAAATAATTATTTGCAACATTTTTTATCAAGGGTAAGTTTTAAATTAAGGATATTCAACAGATCTGACAAACAACAACAACAAAAAGAATTCTTGTTTCCTAAAATTTGATTTATAATTTATCTTATCGTTAATTCGTTGCTTATTTTTTTAAGAATTAAACATTTTCATTAAAGGATGATAAACAAAGATTGTTTATTCTTATTTGTTTCGGACTGCTAAATAAGCTGTCATAAAATGTTATAAAAATTATCTCTAAAATTAAACAAACCTTTTGATCATTGTTGATCATTATTAAAGAAACAAGTTGTCATGGATAGTTGATATTCAAAAAATTATGATATTATTAAGAATATGGGTGAATTTGAAATGTGTATTTTCATTCCTTATGCTGGTTTGATGTTTGAAAAACAACTTTTAAAAGTTTTATTTGATCTGTGGACTTTGCAAATAACAACATTAACAACTTTATAATGGTTGAAAGTACTACATTTAAAATAATTTTGGACTCTTTTTATGACTTGATTCCAAATTTGATATTTTACTTGTTAGAAATAAAAATCTTCAAACAAAACAATCCTTTAAAGAAAGTTTGCTTACCTAAACAAGTTTTTTTAATTTTTTAAAATATTTTGTTACTATGTCCATGGGTATTGAATTTTTCTAAGATTCAAGTTTCATTATTTCTAGTTAAAAAAAAGATAGAATGAACAGTTTTCTCGATGTATGTACTCAATATAGCATTTAATATATCAAAACAATCACTTAGGTATATTTCAGATTAGCTCATCCTGTTAGAAACTTGACTAGGTAATCACAAAGTTCTTGGTTCTGCCAAATCAGGTCAGTAGCACAGATTGGTAATTTGATCTGGCGAGATAAATTGGAAAGCTGCATGGAGGGTGTGGCACCCCACCTCAGCAAAAAACTCCCTCACTGTCTGGATGATACAGACAATAGGCACTCTGACAACTTATTTTATTACTTTCCAATAGTTATTAGATCTGATTTTGAATAATTCAAATTTTGCATTAAAAATTCTGATGGCAACCTATTGAGAAATAATAGAAATTATTTTTATTGTTTAAAGAAAATTATAAAATGTAATTATCTTTATTTTGAAACAAATGGGAAGAAAAAAATGTTGAAAAAATTTTTTGCAGATGTTTGTTACAACTTTATTCGATTTTATGTTAAAAAAAAAAGAAATCATAAAGAAATAAAATAATTTTGAAAATATCTTAGTGTTTTTTATTTTCTGTTGGCTTTTCAATTTTTCTTCCCCCAATAACAAACAATTATTGAAAAACGTAAAAATGCTGAATAACACTAAACGCTGCGTCTGATTATGTAGACCTCTAGGACTTACAATATTGTGATACATCAGTATATTTTCCAAATGAAAAACAGTTAAAAGAAACTTTAAAATTTATATTTACTAATATATCTTATAATTTAAAAAAATGACTAATTGTCAATTAAGCTTTATTTTCTTTTAATCGATATAGATTAAAAGGAGAAAATAAAGTTAAATTTGCATTAATGCACCCCAAAAAAAACAAAAAATAGATAAATTGAAAATAATATTTCGTCGTTAAAATTTGACTATTTTTCAAAAAGTATTTTCCTCTTTCTGTCTTTAATTTGCTTTTCATTCATTTAAATATATTAAAAAATGAAAAAAAAACTTAAAATATAAAAAAGTAACTTTCAGAATTAAAAATGAATTAAATAGAGAAATTCTTACTGTTGATATAGACCATTACTTTATTTCTGGTCCAGTTTAGCTCAGTTGTAGAGCACTTGCAGAGGAATCACAAGGTTCCTGGTTTTGATATCAGCCCTCCTAACTCAGCATATGAGTACACAGGATCTTGTGGTAAAAGCAAGGAGCTGATGGGTGGTGTGGTGTCCACCTCAGACACCACAACAATTCTCCTTGTCTAAGTACTAGTTGAAAAGTATAGACTTCCCTTGCTGCCTGGCTGAACTGACATAGGCCACCCCGTTGACTTACTGTATTTCCTATTCTTTAACTTTGCCAAACATGTATCTATCACTTTTGGGGTGGGTAGTGAAGTTTAACAATTATCTGCCTCTTACACATGAGAGATGCTGTATTTCTGTGATATATGATTCCAGTCTATAGGTGCATCATCTTGCTGGTGTTGCCTTTTTACTTTACATGTCCTCTCCCTCTCCAGACCACAGGGTCAACAATCAGTGGTCACCTCTCTGGCCACTCATCTGTGGGGACAGCAATTGTGCTAGTCATGACACCATTCGCATTGTCGCAAATCCTGACCAGCTGACATTTGCCACCACTGGTTGTTGCGGATCGTTCATGTCTATATTCATAAACTCTTTTACTGTTTCTTCCATTTCCATTCCCAGGTCTAGAAGTGGGTATTTACATATCTCGTAGAAGGACTGTTTTTTGGAGTTGGTTGCAGTTTGGGGTAGCCTGAAATATCTGCCATTGGCTCTATTCTCCATAGGAACCAATGATTCCTTAATTAATCAGTTGTTCCTGTCCACCATACGAATGGGGTCTTCCATTACCCAGCATTTCCACCATCTATGCATGTTTCAATTTGTGGGTAAGGTCCTCTGTTCTGGATTGTTACCGATTTACTGGTGCTTCTTTAAGTGGTTGACTCTGCATGGTTATTTATTGCTTTGATTCAGCAACGTGATTTTTGCATCGCCCTTTCTCTTAAATTCTTTTATCTCTCCAATGTCTGTGATGTTGATATTTCCCAAAAAGTATGGGGAGATGGTCCTTGATTGCTCAGGACATAATATCTCCACTGGTGGACATTCCCAATATCTTGGTTTTGGAGTGTTTTGATGTCAACATGGCTCAAACCATACAATCCTGACACAGGCAAACATTACACATCGGTGTCTGTCTATTAGCATTTCTTTTGACTGTTGGCTGCTTAATTCTGCCCGCACATTCTTTTATGGGTAGGGATGCAGGACAATAATGCTTCTTTATGGCCTAATCACTGAGGAATGCATTCATATTGATGGAACTTAAAATGCTGGTCCACCTTCTGTACAAAACCAGGTCCTATGACCCTGGCCTGCCCTGAAGTAATGGGTTTCCACCTCTACCCTAGCCAGTATACTGGTTTGCATATACCATGAGTATTTCCCAAGTAAATCTAACAGGTCTTGTGATTATTTTATGAAGGAGTTTGAGGGTGGCATCAGACCTTTTCTGGTGAGATTGGGCAATTGAATCTGCACATCTGTTTGTCAAATGCCTGGCATCTAAACTGGCCAAACAATCACCATCTTGGTTAGCCAACATTCTATGTCCCTTGATGGCACAAAGTGAAAGGCTTCCAGTAATGGCCCAAAGTTATTCTGGGTATGAGGATTATTGTTTTTTTTATGGTACCCCATCTAAACAGCACAACTTATTCTTGGCCAAAATTGTCTGGCACCAGAGGCAGTTTTATGCTTGAGTTAGGGAAAACCCTTTTGAATAGTTCCACTAATGGCACGTACTTCTTGTCAGTAGCCACTGTGGCCATGATCCTATCCCATGTTGAAAGCCCTCAGTTTAGCATCGTGCACATTACAGATATTTACTAAGCTTGTTATGGCATAATCAATTGATAGCTGTGTCACTAGTTAGCATGCTTCGATAAATGTTGGTAACACTCAGGTATGTCAAGTGCAATGATGTTCAACTTTTTTGGAATGTGCTTTAATACAGAACTTGTAAATTAATGATTGCTCCTTGAAAATTGAACAAGCAAAATTCTTTATATTTTCATAGAAACTGCGCTTTCAAAATGCATATATAAACTTTGTTTAAAGCCATTACTGTCGAGTGAGTGGAAAATTAACGATGGCGTCAATTTTTTGTTGGTTTATGCTGTCGGCCATTATTAGGGGGAGCGGCAAACTCTGCTTCATTTTTAGTGAAGTAAAATCGTGGATGAAAATTATTCATTTTTGCCCAGTAGGTGTGCCAGAATGCTTGATTCAAGTAAGTCATCCCATATTGGTTGTGTCATCAATACAAATCGGTCTTCATTAATGGATTCATTGCAATATCATCAAACTGACACATGTACCCATTCTCCCGATGCATGAAACTCTTGGGTGCTCTGAGGTAGCAAATATCAGCCCCATTCAGTCTCAACCTGTGGATAAGTTGGGAAGGCTGTGTTATCTGTTCCATGCATCTAGAATTGTTTTCTTGATTTGGGCGTTGGGAACAGAGATTACTTGATTTAAAAGTGAGTATGGTGGGTTTCTCACATTACAGTGGGCATGTAATGTCTGTAAGTCTCATGTCTTCTGGTAAGCCATCTTTTTTTAGTGTGATCACTTGTAGGGGTACCTGCAATACTGTCTATGATACCAAGTGCAACATCCCAGTGAAGGTCTTGTTGACCTTCTTCTTAGTCCCAATGATGTGGGGACCAGAATTGGGGTGTGCACTGCTGCGTAAAAGTTACGTCTAGTGGTCTACCCATCATTGCTAAAGCTGCTGATTAGTGATTCTTAATTTGGGGTACAGCGATTTCTCATCTTGTTTGTTGGTAAACTATGAATTTTCCTCCAGTGAGCAAAAAGGATGACATGATCAAGCTGCTTCACTCTAATAGGTTCACACAAATCTAGCTTTTGATCCATTCACACATCTCCAGTCCATCGAAACTTGGAATAATTTTATTGTCAAACTGGCCTCTCAATTGCTGAAATAGCTGAAGAATCCAAAGTCTCTTGGCGCTTCGAAGAATCACAAGCTCAGTTGCTGCATTTTTTTTAAAGCTAAGCAGTTATACTCCAGCCAGGTGCTTTAATTCGTACTCTCTCATGCTTACATGCAACCAACTGCCACACACACAAACAACACTGAGCATCCTGGTCAGACATGCCATGCAATGTGGACTTTTGAATTGGGGAGTGCGGATATTTTATTATTACAATTTAACAAAATTATTTGTAACATTTTTTTTAAAGGTTGTTTGTCTGTCAAATTAAAGAATAAATAAAAAATAACCACCATTGAGACACAAAAAATTCTGATATATAATAATATAAAATTACAGAAAATGGGAAGGAGTGAATTCATCAAATGATTGACAGATAAACTCTTCCAAATTCAAAGTCGAGTTTGGTTAAGAATGACAAACAAATTACAACTTTTTAGAGTCTTTTAGTGTTTTTATTTACATTACATTTACACAGAATAAATTGAAAAAAAAGAAAATGTAAAAACTTTTTAATTTAACTTTTTATACAATATGGCATATTTAACTTTTAATACAGAATTAAAGTAAAAGAGAAAAAAAAACAACATTAAAATTTGTAACCATTTGACATGAGGTTACTCAAAGAATTTCTCATTTTTAAAGGCATCAGAATCCACCCACCTTCATTATGAATTAATATTTAATTTATATCATGTTTCTGGATAGAGCTGTAAATTAACAATTAAGTTCTAAATAATAGTTATGATCTTCAAAGACATCTCAATAAAGCTTTTAATTTTATAAAAATCTTAAATTTTGAGAATCATTTTAAAGACAGCATCATAATAGTTGTGCTACTGAAGTGATAATAGGTTAGAATTATCCTTTTTTTTTCACCCGCATTAGAAAGACTTATATCAACTTCAATTTCATATCCTCAACTCTGTTCTATAAAGTTAGTGTATGGAAATTGTATATGCAAAGGTTGCATTTAAGAACCATCCTACAATATGAGTCCAGAACACAAGATAAACAAATATTAACTTTTTTTTTTGCCTTGTTTTTAAAATGTAATATGAAAGACTTATAATGTAGTAGAACACTTTGGAACAGTATAAGATTTTGTTGTTTTTTTTTTTTTTTTAATGGAGATGTTGCCATTCTGTGTTCTGTGAAGAGCTAACAACTCATTTTAGGTTTTTTTTTTTTTTTTAATTAATGATATGGAACAACAAATTCATAACATGTTGCTGCAGAATATTTTTTTTCTTCTGATGCTTCTTTCACATTCATTCATTTAAAAAAAAAAAATTTTTTCAAAATCAGATTCTGATGTATTGTTAAAATTGAAAACATCTGCCAGTTTGAGAAATTCTCATTATCAGAAGAATTTTGAATTTAATGACAGGCAGAAGTGACAAAAAGAATTCATACAATAATGAAATGCATAAAAAGAATTAAATTTACCAGAAAATAAACTGTCTAACAAAAGAAATTTTTGAAAATTGACTTGGCTTTGAATAGATTGGACTTTTTAGAGTTATATAACTATTTTTTAAAATAGAGGTCATTATAAACAAGCTATATGTTCACAAAAAAATTATAAAATTTCCCAAATAAAAATTCAAAACTTATTGTTTCTTCGTATGAGTTAGATTTATCTCTCTCTTT
>CM042167.1:12562647-12650147 GCA_023376005.1 Doryteuthis pealeii
TATTTTAATGTTTTTATTTTTTCTCCACTTTTTTTTGCTTCTTCAGGTGCCTTAATTACAATTATACACTGCATTTGAGAATGACAAAGAAAGAAAAGAATTAGTCATCCCACTCATTTATTTTATGGGGAGTATTGATGTATCAACTCTTAGTTGCTAAGAGGTTCAAGCGGACTCTGAGAGCAATTTGCTCTCATGCTAGTCCGCTCTTGTTTCATAGGACGTTGCTCAAGAAACATTTATTAGTAGACTTCTCCCTTGTCATCGGATCTTCAGAATAAGTTTAAAAAAATAAAAAAAATGAAACCTATTTAAAACAATTTGTGATAAAAAGGAATTCCTCATTATCAAAACATGCAAATATATATATAGTATGATATAATGCGCTCACTCACTATCTATATATATTAATATAATTTTCGGATGATATGTGCTTAATTGAAGTCTATACCTAATTTTTTGAAAGTTAATTAGTTAATAATTAAATGAATTTAGGCGGGCTATATATGTTTTTCAAATATAGACATGGGATGACACTGATACCGTTTGTTTACATTTGCTGAATGAGAACACCCCTAGATAGGTCGAATATTGTTACCATATCAGGGATTGACATTTCTTTCAACTCGATTTGTTTAAGACCATTACTATTTGAACACTATATGGCCCTGCCTAAATTCATTAATTATTAATCTAAATTAATATTCTTCAAAAATTAAGTATGACTTCAATTTAAGCAGCATCATCCATAAAAATTGTCGGCTAAAAGCCATAAAATCAAATAAACACATGTGTTTATTTAGCGTACTCCTCATATTATATATACTATAATTACTATATATGTAAAAATGGACAAGGATACTTCACACACGACACTATGGAGTAGAAAAGAAAAGTAAATGGGATAAATTACGAATATATAAATCTGATATCACATTAATCTCGTATCACTTTATCACATTGTTGTTTCGATCATGTTTATTGCTTGGAAATCATATTCGCACACATACACAAGATCCGACCTTACATCTAGCAGTGAACACTATATTTTCACACACATAAACTGACTGAAACACATGTGTAGAGTCGACTCACTCGATTAATGTGGAATCGAGTTAAATCACAGTTTTATAGCCATTTACTTTCTTCTAATCTCAATTTTTCCTTATCATATACAAAATATTAATATCTTTATATATATATATATATAAAATATATATAAATTCCAAATATATAAATTCATAGAATCTCAATAAATAAATGAAATAACATATGATTAAACTAGAAGTATTTCTTTATTGTTCAGCCTCAAAATGGATTTCATAGATAAGAACGCAGATATTAAGAAGAAAATCTCTATATCACCATTCTCTCTTCAGAAATTAGTTAATAATCAGAAGCGAGAGATTAATGTCTTTGAATTTTGTGTGTAATTGGCTGGTAAGTTCACATAATATTAAATGCTAACAAAAAGAGTTGAAGAGTCAGGTGTCTGTTTGTAATTATGTCATTTACACACTAAAATTTCATTTACATAACTAAAGATCCATAAAATTATTGGAGCGGAAATAAGATAATATTCTTAAAATATATGAACTATTATTGGCTTTTCGTTACTGAGTAAGGATGTGGAACTAGACTGACCATTCAATAAGTGCTTTGCAGTTTGTTCAAAACTCATAGTGTTGATTGATGATATGTCACTTTCGATAATTGATCCGCTCAGAACAATTCCGTTAATACTCCCAATCAGATAAAATTATGATTAACTTTCAGTTTCGGCAGTAAGAAATATTAATCATAATAGGTGAAAATTGGGAATGATTTCCCAACTTCTCTTGGTGTTCTCAGTTTAAAAATAGGGTACCACTTTTCTCTGAGATTTCAAATTTCTGGTCAACTTTTGCTTTTAACTTTATCTGTATTATAATTCATTCCCCGTAGTATAAAAATTTATGTACTCTCCTTAGAGTTCCTACTGTCTTTTTCAATTTCTTTAATTAATTGTGCTTTTACCATCTCTTGGGGAAATTCTATCCGCTTTCTCTTTCACTATCTCTTGAAGGGAAAATGTTCTTTCTTCAGAGTAAATATTAGTGCTATCCCTTGAAACAGCTGCAACAGGCACTACTCATAATTTTCTTTCCTTTAAGAATACTAGAGAACTCTGCTTGTCCACTAACTAAAATAGTTCGCTTTTCTTTCCCTCTCCTGGGGTAAAAAGCATTTTTTTTTTCGGATACTTCTTTCATTTATTTCTCATCCACTCCTTTTTATGGAAAATATGCTCTGGGATAGACTATATAAAGTAAAGACCCTTTAATTTATTAACGATCACCGACTAAACTGTCTCTGCTCCCAGGAAATAAATCCACAGTAAGCAAATAGAAAATAACAGTGAATCTCTTTCCTTTTCTCATCGAACTCTTGCTTTTTTGCATCATTCAAGACATATCTGTATTATCCGAAAATTGGGGTTACAAGTTGACTCCTTTTCTTTTTTCTTTTTCGTATCCACTTCTCATTGACATGCCCATACACTACTCAGAAGCATCAGAAACTTATTAATACATACTTCTCCCATTTCTCCATGCAACGTATTAGAAAGGATTGTGAAGAAGGAGCGAAAAGAATGCACACAAAGAGGACATGAGGAGTATAGTAAAAATGAGCTAACTCTGTCCTCTGGTCTATAAGTCAGTAAACAGATTCCGATTTTTTTCAAATACTCCTATAATATATTTAATCTTCTTATTTTTTGTACATCTGCCCGCAAATTTCATCAGTGAGCAGTCTTTAGTATCTTGTCTTGAGTTGAATATGAAATAGTATTTGGTCACTTTATTATTGGGGATTAATAATATTGTTTTGTTATACATTCAGCCATTTTTCCAGTCCACAGTTTTGAGACAGTTTTTGAACCTTTTTTTTCTGTCTTGTGGCTTTGTTTGCCATTAATAAGCTAATCCATTTTTCTTTATATCGGTATAATATGTGTGTTTAATACCATCAACGTCTTCTAATATTAGCCAAACTGGGTGGAAATCAACTGCTTGGGAATTTTGAAGAACATAGATTTGAAATAAAACTAAAATCACTAGAATAGTATAAGTAAAGTGAAAGTCGTGTGGCTTTAGCTAGAAGTCAGTATCAGCCAGTGCAGCGAGGGAGTCTATCCCTTTTTGCAATAGCGCTAGACTAGAGGTATATATAGCATTTTATAAATTGGCAAACATGGGATATATTATAATAATTATATTCAACACACCATATAATATATAGGGCTAATACATATTCAATACTCCAGAAATTACTCTCTGTGTGCAATTTAGAAAAAGAAAAAGGTAAAAGAGAATCTAATTTAAGTTCTACATTCTCTTATTACAGTACATGGTTTAACTAATATATATTATATACCATTTATATTATGTGTAAAATGAATAAGTTTTATAGGATAATAAAGTTAAATCTAATACAGTAGTAAATTATTTGGTGTTATTTACATAATTTATCCTATAGATTATAGAAACTTATTTCAGAGTAAATCTGTTACAAACAAGAATGCGTATGAAATAAATAAACAAATACTAAACTTGTTAAATGTAGAAAAATTAAATTATAAATATTTAAATTCGTAATATAATCCAAAATTTTTTTAAACATAATGATTTAAAATCTCATCGTAAATAAATAAATTTAATTTTAAATCGTTAAAAGAAAATATAATTTAAATCTTTAAATAATCGTTTATAATAAATTATATTCAAATTTAAATCGTAAATAATATGATATTTCTATAATTTCTAAATCGTTAATAAATACAATTTCAATTTTTAAATCGTAAATAACCATAAATTCAAATTTTAAACTCGTAAATCCACTAAATCTTCAAATTTTAAATCGTAAATAAATAAATTAACGGAATTTTAAATCGTAAATAATAAATTATTAATTGTCTCTAATGCGTAAATAAATAAATTCAGACATTTTAAATTCGTAACATAAATAAAATTCAAAATTTTAATATCGTAATTAAATAAATTCAAAATTTTAAATCGTAATATAAATAAATTCAATATTTAAATCGTAAATAAATAAATTCAAAATTTTAAAATCGTAAAATAAATAAATTCAAAATTTTAAAGTTCGTAAATAAATAAATTCAATTTAAATCGTAAATAAATATAATTCAAATTTTAAATCGTAAATAAATAAATTCAAAATTTTAAATCGTAAATAAATAAATTCAAATTTTATATCGTAAAATAAATAAACACTAAACAAAAAGTAATCAAACAGAATTGTACTAATCCAAAATGTAATTGAATATAGAATTTTTCAAATAGCCTTCCACACTGGTCACTTATTTTATTAAGTATTGTTTATTCTAAACCACATATTAAAATAAATGTTGACGCAGTGTGGAAGGCTCACGTGTATGAGCAAAAGCTGGCTGTCAGTCACCCCATCTCGCTGCATCGGCCGCGGATGGACTATAAAATACCTTCTGTGCTCCCCTGCGCATATACCTGTAATTGTGGGAAGGTGAGCAAGACTTTTGGCAGGACTAAGAGGCCACTTTCGTGCAGCTCATTGTTGAACTTTTTTGAAGCTCACTATTAAATACTGTCTTGGAACGTATTGAGCTACTTTTTTCTTTTTGTATTTTTTTTTATTTTATTTGTATTTTATTATAACACTGCTAAGGGCTAATTGCGATGACTTGAATAACAAGTTTTGCTCGGGCCATCCATATGTATAAACTCTTTAGGCGACTATTTTTAATTTTTTTTAATTCATACTATTCTCCTAGCATTAAGTTTGTTTTTAAAGAATAAAAATAATGTAATTGTAAGAATTTATTAAATTCTATTCGGTAAATGCACAGAATTTTAAGTTCATTTGGTCTTATCTTTCAAGGAGTTAAACTGAATGATCCTTGTTCTGAGGTTGCAGTAGGCCTGGCATAAGATTTTCTCTTGATAATCTTATAGTTTTTTTCCTGTTATGATTCCGATGATCACAATTGACAAATGGTAAAGTTATACACGAGATATAATGCAAATGAATTAATTGATGGAGAATGCAGAATTTGGGTAACGTCGGTTTTTTTTTCATTGTCCCCTTTCACAAAATTGTAAATAATTGGGGAAAAGTTTTTATGATATAAATTATTGTTTTTCATGGAGGGCCGGGGGGGATATGCCTATTTTTTCAAAATTTATCTTTATAATCATAAAATATATAAACTGATTTACTTGATGAGTTGTATCAAAACAGTAAATTCTTTGAGAAATTGTTTTTAACCATTTTTTTCCCAAACAACCTTCATTTAGCCACCCAATATCTATTGAATTTCTAGAATCCAGCCGTTCATTCCACAAACAACTTTACCCCTGAACTTATTCTTTGTTTATCTCTATAATCTTTTACTATATATTATATCTTATGTATATACCTTATATCATTGTTATCATATTGTAAACTACAAAATCTTTTGGATATGTTTGTTTATTTAGAAATCGTTGCTGATATATTATTGTAATATATTCAATATTTTACTCTGAAGGCACTGTACAAACGCATGGTATCGCATAAAAAATTCGATACTTTTTCTATAGTATGAATATAATATTATAAATGTGGTGGAGGAAAGTTCAATGCTTTGGCTCAAAAGTGAATGATGTAACATAAAACTGGTCGTTCGTCGTTATGGTAGTAATTCATTTTTAATAATTAAGTTAAATTTTTCCACTTAAAATATATATTCTGTTTAAACTTATATTGTGAATCATAAATCACTAATATATGTGTGTAATAAATACCAGGGTTTTGTGGTAGTTTTGTTCTATTAATGGGCAGATATAGTGAGAAAGTTCGAGGAATATGATGTCAGACACATACTTGATTTGATGGGTAGATAAATGCTAGTACCCATAGTGTAATTTATATATGGTCTATAAAATGACACCATTAAAAAATTTAATTATATATAAAAAAATCCTATGGGGATTTAAAGTATCCCAGACTGCTAAACCCCTCCCAGAGTTTACTTTGCTCATTTCCTGATTGAGACCCTTTTCCTAATCATCATATTTAATAACCTATATAGCTATATTTACCTAGTTTTTCTGCAAAAACATTAAGGCATTTCCTCACTAGCAGTAATTTTGCTTATAATCAATATTTTTTACTAATAGAAATCCTAATTATCTCATTGATTTTTTTCCAGCTTATTTCATCCATCTAACGTAAAAATAATACAGAACTTTCTTGGCGAAAAGGTATGCCAGGAGCACGCTGGCTGTACTTCTTTTAAAAAAGATAAGCAAAAAGTTTTAAAGATGTTTTTTTAACCTGAATAGATGATGAACAGGGACCAATACTGAAAATCACTGGTGGATATATACATTAATGGGATTGGCCTTTCGATTTATATTATTAATTATTATTTTGTCGTTTTTTTTGAAATGTTACGCCCTTTTTATTTTTTGAATTTGTCAATCTTTTCGCTTGGTCATTGCTGGGTCAAAAATTAGGGGGTTCGCTATGCAAAATATGTTTAATCTATTTTTTCAAAAAATATTTCATCATCAGCGCCATTGTGAGATTTTTTTTATCACATTTCTCAGGTGGCTTTCAAAAGAATGACTGAATTATTCATATATAAAATATCCAATTTTAGAAGATTTAGTTTTTTAAAAGAAAAGTTTTCTTTTGTTTTTCTGAATTGGAAAAAAAAAAAAATTAAATCTGCCCATCATTTTGTTTTAAATCCTGCATATCTTTAAACGATAGAATTTTAATCTAGAAATATAAGCAATATATTTATTTTTAATAAATTTTTATTCTTAATAATTAGTCTTATTGTTTCATATTTGCTGGGATTTATATATTTTTAACAAATTTTCTATTTTTTAAATTCTTAGCTGAAAAATCTTTGACAATATATACAAAATTAACAGTTTGGAGTGATGCCAAATATCTCATAAATATATATATATATAATATATATTTATCATTACTACTATATATACCCTATATATAAATTTGTTTATACTATTATTTTATAGTATTTATATACAGTAATTGCTTATAATTAAAGTACACACCTATACAATATTTTATAAATGTTGAATTTCTCTCATTCTAAAACCAAGGATAGCAGTAATTTTATATTATTTTCTGTGAACATTATTGAACAATCAAAACAAAATATTGGATAATGATTTATTAACCAAACTGTCACGTTGAACACCTGTACTTCCAAACCTAAATATCACACACATATATTATATATATATATATATTATATAAATATAATATAAGTTATATAAATGAAGTGTAATTATATGTTATTAGAATACTACATATTCTATAATTTTTTGGTTACTCATGAGTTCTGGTAAGTAATATCACGTATTAATATTATCTATACTATTATTATTATTCAGTCTATCTATTATTATTAATTATCTATCTAGTAATAATTAAATCATTAACCTTGAGGGGATGGGAGTCTTGAAAATTTTAATATCAGAGAGTTTTGTATCATAGTTAAAGTTAGAAATCAATCAATTTATTGATGAAAAAATATTAAAAAATTTGAAAATGGAAAACTTAGTTCTGATAACTTTAATACATATTAAAATGAAAACAACTATATATAGATAGATAATACCAGCTAATGTTATTTAATTAATACACACTTGTTTAAAAAACCATTCAGAGCGACTGTCTAACATTGCTTGCTCAACAATTTTGAGTGTATTATTCTACGTTATGAACATTTTAGGTCGGTGACCGTAAAGTCAGTGACGTCGATTTTGTTACAGACAAAAACCGGAAGCGATTTTCTCCATTAATTAATAGATTTATTATTTATTATATCATCGTTCCAATGTATTTTTGGTTTCTTCAGAAGAAAATCAATTTATTAAAAAAAAAAAGAAGTTTTATCAGCTTGGAGTTAATTTAAGTTACAACTCTTAAAAATATTTTGTTTCTTCTTTGGTGTTTTTGACAATGGAACTAAATCACGCCTAAATTTTTTTTTTTTTATACCATTTATCGTAGTACACAAAGGTGAAAAAAAATGATTTATAATCACGTGTAGTGTGACAAGCTAAGAGTATTATTGTTAATTATTCAAAGAAGATCAGATAAAAGAAGTGATATATTATTTTACAAGTTCTCTAAGTCAGATGAAATGTCATCGCCTGCGAATCTTCTGGCTGATTCACCTCTCAGTTCATGTTAACCCAACTTCTGGGAACAGCAGGTTTTTGACATATTGTTTATTTAAC
This sequence comes from Doryteuthis pealeii, assembly GCA_023376005.1. Classification (NCBI taxonomy): domain Eukaryota; kingdom Metazoa; phylum Mollusca; class Cephalopoda; order Myopsida; family Loliginidae; genus Doryteuthis; species Doryteuthis pealeii. The sequence continues at coordinate 12,570,954 of CM042167.1, forward strand.
ATGATTTTTGGATTGGTTTTAAAATTGCAGTATTAATTTTTGTAATACAACCTAATAGTTAAACTGCACTTTGAATTTCATCCCAGTATACCAATATTGTACTAGTTGCCTGTTGATGGTTAAATCCTTTGTTAGACTACTTTATCATCTAGGGAGCATGTATAGATACTTTAAAGAAATATATTATTTAGGAACATTTTATTTGTGCAACATATTCAGTTACATTTTTTTTTTTAAATACAATTTTTATCTTGAATTAAAATGGATTGATAAAGTTAATTATTATTTAAAATCATAAATGAATAGGATTTAATGGATCTAATTAATGATAGACATTGAAATTGTACAAAATTCAAAAACTGACTGATGTTATTTTGAAAATGAATATTATTTACACTTTTACATGGCTGAAGTATTTACACCGAATATAACTTTATATGATTTATAATTCATTGATAAATTACTGGAAACCATTAAGAAGAACAATGATATCTGTTCTAGTTTAATCTCCCTGATGGGAATATTTTCTCGCTATATAAAACTCAATTTGGATACAATAAAATTCTATTCAAATATATCCCAATATAAAAACAGGTGCATTGAAACTATGATCTGAACCTATAATGATTTTGTTTGCTATTTTTATCTTGTTTTGGTCACAGTGTTTTTATTATCTTACATTAAATGTCAAGTTTCTCTCTCATTTTTGTTGGCTTTCTATTTAATGTTCCTAAAAAACCGCCAATAAAAAAAACCAACTCTTACATAGGTTCATTTATTGAATTTTCTTATCTTAAACCTTTTGAAACCCAATAAACCAGATATTTTAACCTAACTCCACTTAACACATGAGATTAGTATTTTTTTATGACTATGACAACCATGCAATATTTCCAGGCTCAAGATCACATCAGATAAGAGCTAACAATGAAGGTTTTTCTTTAAGTTACTATAATATAGAAAAATAAACCATTATAGGCATTTTTTTATGCATGTTTATAAGGATTTATTTTTTTAATTGTCAATCCTGATGAATTCTGCTTTCATTTTTTTCCTTGTTCGATTTTAAAATAATCTTCTGTACTACACTGTCCTTAATGAGTTTTGTATATTTATTGATGAAATTTAATATGCCATATAAAACTGTTATAGGTACAGAGTATAGTATAAGAGGTAGTAATATAATTATTTTCTTCTACTCTTAGGAAGGAGTGCATATATAGATCAGTTACTTTATTTATTGAAGTCTTTAATTTACATTTACTAAAGAAATAGTTTATCTTTTGGATCTTTAGGTAACTCCAAATTATTAATAATACAAATATGAATTTTTTTTTGGTCACTAGTTTGTCCTGCTGAAAGGATATACTCAAGAATGCACTATGTATCATGCGTCATTCACTTTGGCAGGGCAGATTTTGTTCGCTTTACTATCATATAGTTGTGAATATAGTAGTGGTAGTGCATGTGGGGCTGATAATGCCTTGAAATTTTTTAGATAGTAACTGGTGCTATGACAAAAGATGTCCTGACATGACAGAGTTTATGACATTAAGAGCAGTGAATATCAGAAGAATTCAGTAACTTACGCACAGTCTTTTAGTTTTATCTCAAATTAGGATCACTCTTATCAGTCACTCTCCTTTCTTATAAGTTGTATTGTAGTGGTTCATATGAAACACAACTGCATTTATATTAGAAATAATTAAGTTCCTTTATATGTTTATAATGAACAAAAGACGCCAGTAATGACATTTTTTCTGTGACTTAACTTATTATATGCTTATTTGTAAATACTCTTGAGAAATATTTACAGAACTGGCATAAATATTTTAAGGCTGTTTGTTATTTATTAATTTTCATCTTAGGTTTATTTAATTTTATTTGGTTTATCCTAAGAAAAATTAAACCTATTTAGAATTACTACTCCACCTCAGACGGCAAAAACAATATCTCCTTTGGTCTAAAGCGCTAGTAAAAAGGGGATGACTATTACTTTTTACTTTTACACAATAATATTATGTATTTTAAATAGTAAACTCGCTATAGACTTTAGATTTGTAATTTTTATTCTTATACAAGTAAATTCAGGGTATTGTTTTTCCTTTATTTAAATGATTGACTATATATTTTGAGTTAAAAATAAAGGCAAATCTGTTAATAAGGGTGAAGAGGAACATTTAAAATAGGTTGGGCTTAAGATTTTTATATATAATAAAAAGATAGTTTTTTGTCAATTGAGACAATTGTGGATTTTTTAAAAAACTGATTCCATTGAAACAATGAGTTAGTAAGATAAAACTGAAGATTAAACTCAGAATTTGGTTTGTAAAACAAATGAACCCCTTTGAATCACGACTCGCTAGAAAGTAAATTTTAGGCTGATGTGTTTATTTTACTATACACAATAAGCTCAATATTTCAGGTTTGGGAAGATCAATGTCCAAATAAAAAGGCTCAGCATACAACTATTTTTGAAAGCTTTCTTTTAAAAATCTATGTCTGTTCTCCTGGAACAAAGTTGAAATATTTTATGCCAGGGCCGACTGCTTGATATTTTTTTTTAATTTCTCAGCTCGCATGCAGAATAATATGATGGCTAATGGTTAATAGGGTTAATTTATTCAAATTATACACTTATAAAATCTTTTTGTTTCTTGATTTACTTTTCTCTGGCTTAAAGAAATCTATTTGCCATATATATAAGTATAATTATATATTATATATATAATTGATTTATTATAGAGTATATAATACTTAATATATATATCTACCTGTTTATTTGATTTTTTTTTTCAATCAAAAAAAAGACATTAGCTTTTCAATTGTACTCTCCTGCCCTTCAAAATAATTAATTCATGGATGAGTCTATTGATTTTGTAAGTATTTTTAGTTTTTCTTGTCTGTAGTTTATTGTTAGAATGTTTTCTGATTCCAATCCATTTTTTTTTTACCATGTCAATCCAGCTATGTGTACTTATCATTTTTCATCAGCTACCATTTGGTGTCATTGAATGATGATGTTGGTAATACAAGGCAGAATTTCTTGCTACTGTACATTTGATGTGAATCAAGCATCTAATATGGTTTTGGGTCTTATGACTATTACAGAGCAATTGAGATTTTTCTTTCCAGATTATCTATTTCATTTTTTTTTTTCTACAGCTTCATTTTTCAAAGATTAACTCGTATTCATTAAAAAAAATATTTTTTTTTCACCTTGTTGATTAAGTAATTTTATTTTTTGTTTCTATAATCTTCTTTTGAAGAAATATTCAGTATTAAATAAATGAAGAGCAATCGTGTATTATATAACACACAGAAATTATAAACACTTGTTTGCATTGTGGGGGAGGGAGGTCAGACAATATTGTTGTCTTGTTCTTAAATTGGAATGGAAAATAAGTTTGTTGATAATTATTACCGCTCCCTTCCAGATTTTTGGGGGAAACTGTGAGGGTGGTCATTTTGGTTGGAGGAAGTAAATATTCTTTTTAAAAAACTTTGTTTTGCCTGACCAAGTTTGCTATTGACTGAAATTTGTTTGCTCCTTTTCTCTTCAACATCCCTTCTAATTCTTGAATGAAATAAAGTGAGTGACCTTCTATCCTGACCTCTGGGTCTCTACAGGTGAGTTTGTATAAGAAAGCAAGATATTCTGGGCAATACAGGAAAATACTAGTTAGAATTGGTAATTAATAGATAGTTGAAAAATGCTTTGACTAAAGAAATGGAGATAGATATACAACTCTTATATAAAAATAACAACCATGGTACAACAGATTGAGAGACAAATTATAAGATGGGTTTATAGGTGTGATTTTTAGACTTCTGCAGTACCAGAATTTGGACTTTTATAGCATGATTTGGTAAGCAGACAATCAGTTTTTTTGGACGGCAAACAAGTAGTCTGCTCAGGTGGATTTGTCGCCTATAAGTTGTCTTCAAATATTAACTGTTGTAGAGATTACTGGAATTGAAATTTGTTTTATTCATTGATTGTATCTATCTTGGCTTTTGGCCAAATTGGTTAGCACTGGCTGTGAATGTATGTTTCTGCTTTATATAAATAAATCTGTCTAAATATATTGGTGTACGTGAACAAACACAAATTTTAGAAAAATAAATTAATTTGCAACATTTTATCAAGGAAGTCTTTAATAAATTAAGGTATTCAACAGATCTGGACAAAAACACACAAACAAAAATTTCTTGTTTCCTAAATATTGATATTATAAATTTATCTATCTTTATATTTCTCTGCTTATCTTTTTTAAGAATTAACATTTTTCATTAAATATGATAAACAGATTGTTTATTACATATCATATCTTGTCTTCCTCTATTTCGCTATAGTAAGCTTGTCATACAAGATGGTATAAGAAAGGATTAATCTCTCTAATATATAAAAGCAACTTTTTGATCAATTGTTTGAATGAGCATTATTCAGAAGGTGAAACAAGTTGTCATGTGTAATAGTTTTTGAATGTATATTCAAATAATATTTATGATATTATTAAGGAAGTATAGTAGAAATTTTGTGCAAGTGTAGTATTTTCATCGCTAAATGCATGGTTTAATTATGTTTTGAAATAACGACTTTAAAGTTTTATTTGAATTGTGACTTTATGTCAAATCACAAACATTAAACAACTTTACTAGATGGTTGAATAAGTACTTACATTAAACTAATAATTATTGGACTCTTATTTTTATGACCCTTTGATCCAAATGTTGATATTTTTACTTGTTAGAAATAAAATTTCAATCAACAATACTTTAAAGAAAGTTTGCCTAAGCTAAACAAGGATTTTTAATTTTTAAAAATATTTTGTAGCTATGTCCATGGGTATTGAAATTTTTTCTAAGTAATCAAGTTTCATTATTACTAGTTAAAATAAAAAGTAATAGAAGATGAAATGTGTATATTGCTATCTCATGTATGTTAACTCAATTATAGACATTATATATATCAAAACAATCAACTTATGTATATTTCAGATTAGCTCATCCTGTAGAAGAACTTGACCTAGGTAATCACTAAAAGTTCTTGTTCTGCCAATTCCAGTGCATCAGTAGCAGCGATTGGGTAAATTTGATCTGTGGCAGTAAAGTGGAAAAGGCTGATGGAGGGTAGTGCAACCCCACACTTATCATTGCAAAAAACTTCCTCACTGTCCCTGAGATGATACAGACAATAGGTCCATCTCTTGACAACTTTATTTATACTTTTCAATATATTAGGTTTGTGGTATTATGATTCTGAATTGAATAATTTCAATGTTGATAATTCTCAAAAAATTCTGATTGGGCAATCTATTGAAGAAATGAATAGAAATTAATTTTTATTGTTTAAAGAAAATTAACTAAAAATGTAATTATCTTTTAATTTTGAAACAAATGGGAAGAACAAAAATGGTTGAAAATTTTTTTGGGCAGATGTTTGTTTAGCAACTTATATTATTTTTTTGTTAAAAAAAAAAGCAAATGCAATAAAGAAAATAAATAATTTTGAAAATATTCTTAGGTTTTTTATTTCCTTGTTTTCTTTCAAATTTTTTTCCCTTCAATAACAAAAACAATTATTACGAAAAACTATAAAAAAGCTATAACCACTTAAAACTCTGCGTCTGGATTCCACCTGTAGAACCTCTAGTACTATACAGATATTGTGTAGCATCAGTAATATTTTTCAAATTGAAAACAGTTTAAAGAAAACTTTAAAAATTTATATTTACTAATATTATCTTATTAATCTAAAAAAATGACTATTGTCAATATAATGCTTTATTTTCTTTAATCGAATTAGATTAAAAGAGAAATATAAAGCTTAATTGCCTATTAATAGCAACACAAAATAGATAAATTGAAAATAATATTTTCGTGCGTTTAAATTGATATTTTCATACAAAGTATTTCGCTCTTTTCTGTCTTTAATTTTTGGATTCATACTCATTAAATATTATTAAAATATGAAAAAAAAACTTAAAAATCATAAAAAAACGCTAACTTTCAGAATTAAAAACTGAATTAAAAAGAGAATTTTCTTACTGTTCGCATATAGACCTTACTAGTTATTTCTGAGTACACACAGTTTAGCATCAGTTGAGCTAGAGCACTTGCATAGGAATCACAAAGGTTCCTGTTTCGATATCACAACCCCTCGCAAAACTCAGCATATGAGTAGCACAGGGATCTGTGTGGTAAAGCAAGGAGCTGATGGTAGGTGTGGTGGTTTGCCACCTCAGACAGACCACAAAAACATCTCCTTGTCATAAGTACTAGTGAAAAGGGTATAGACTCCCTTGCTAGCCTGGACATAGAAACTGACATTTTAGGCCTACGCCGTTGGACTTACATGTATTTCCGCTATCTTTAACTTTGGCAAACATTATCTATCACTTTTATGGGGTGTGGTAGTGAAGTTAACAATATCTGCACCTCCTTAAACACATGAGAGATGCCCTGTATTTCTGTGTATATCTGACTTCCAGCTCTTAGGTGCATCATCTGGCTGGTGTTTTTTGCCTTTTTACTTTACATGTCCTCCTCCCTTCCATGACCAACAGGGGTCAACAATCATGGTTCCCTCTCTGGCCACGCATCTGTGGGGACAGCAATTGTGCTAAGTCATGACACCGATCAGGCATTGTCGGCAAATGCTGACAGGCTGACATTTGCCACGCAACTGGTTTGTTCGGGATTCGTTCATGTTATATTCATAAAACTCCTTTTACTGTTTCTTTCCCATTCCATTATGCCCAGGTGCGTTATTCTGACATATTCGTAGAATAGGCGATGTTTTTTGGGAGATTGGTTGCAGTTTGGGTAGCGTTCTGAAACATTCTGCACATTGGCTCTATCTCCTAGGAAACGCAATGAGTTCTTATTATTAATCAGTTGTTTCCTGTCCACCAACCATACATGGTACTAACCTATTACCACCCAGCATTTCCACCACTCCTAATGGCATGTTTTCCAATGTTGTGGGTAAGGTCCTTCCTGGTTCTCGCGATTTGTACGCGACTTACTAAAAACCTGGTGCTCTTTAAGTGGGTGAATCCTGCATGTTATTAATTGCTTTGGATTCAAGCAGTGATTTTTGTCATCAGCGCCTTTTCTCTTAATTCCTTTTATCTCCCTCCTACTATATGGTCTGTGGCATTTGATATTTCCGCCAAAAGTATGGGGAGAAGTGGTCTCTTGATTGCTCAAGACATTATATGCTCCACTGGTGACATCCGCAATATCTTGGTTTGGAGTGTTTTGATGGGTCCAACATGGCTCAAACCATACAATCACTGACACAGGAACATTAGCACATCGTGTTGTCTATTAGCATTCTTTGACTGTTTTGGCTGCTAATTCTGCCCGCACATTAACTTATGGGTAGGGTCGCAGACATAATAGGCTTCTTTTATGGCCTAATACTGAGGAAAGCATCAATATGAAAATGGGAATTAAATGCTGGTCCACCTTCTGTACAAAACCAGGTCCTATGAACCCTGGCCCTGGCCCTCAAGGTAGGGTTTACCTCAACCTAGCCAGTTTACTGGTTTGCATTACCATGTAGTATTTCCCAAGTAATATCTAACAGGTCTGTGATTATTTTTTATGAAGGGAGTTTGATGGTGGCATCAGTACCTTTTCCTGGGCTGAGATTTTGGGCAATTGTGAATTGCACATTCTGTTTGTCAAATGCTTCTGGCAATCTAAACCTGGGCCACAAACAATGACCATCTTGTTGTTAGCAACATTCTATTGATCCCTTGATGCACCAAAAAGTGAAAAGGCTTCCAGTAATTTGGCCGCAATAAGTTAATCTGGGTTATGAGGGATCTATTGTTTTTTTATGGTAACCGCCCATCTAAACCACGCACAACTTATTCTTGCCAAAATTGTCTTGAGCACCAGAGGCAGTTTATGTCTTGAGTTAGGAAATACCCTTTTTGATATGTTTTCCACTAATGCAGCGGTACTTCTTGTCAGTAGCCACTGTGGGCCATTGAATCCTATTCCTGTGAACAGCCCTCAGTTTTGCAATCGGTGCCACATATACAGATATTACTGGAAGCTTGTATGGCAATAATCAATTTGATGAAGCTGTGTATCACATAGTTGCTGCTATCGATAAATGTTGGTAAACACTCAGGTATGTCAAGTGCTAATGTTCAACTTTTTGGAATGTGCTTAAATACAAGAACTTGTAAATTATTAATGATTGCTCTTGAAATTGAACAAGCAAAGATTTTCTTTATATTTTCTAGAAACTGGCTTATTTCTTAAAAATGCATATATAAGCTTGGTATTATTACCAGCATTATGAACAGTGTGCCGGAGTGGAGAAAATTAAAGATGGGTCAGTGCATGTTTTTTTGTTGAGTTTTCTATGACTGTGTCCGGTCCATTATTATTGCGGGAAGCGCGGCAAATTCTCTGCTGCTTGCATTTTAGTGACCGTGAAATCCGTTGGGAGAAAGAATTATTCCATTTTTTTGCCACATGTTAGGTGTGACACGAATCTGGATATCCAAGTAAGTCATCCGCACAATTTTGGGTTGTGTCTATAACATACAATCGGTCTTCATTAATGATTCACATTGCATATCATCAACTGACACATGTACCACCATTCTCCCAGTATGCATGATACTCTTTTGGAGGTGCTTTCTGATTATGGTAGCATATTATCAGCCCCATTCAGTCTCACCCTGTGGGGGAAACAGTGGAAGGCTGGTTTATCTGTTCCCATGGCATCTAGATTTGTTTTCTGATTTTGGGTTGGAACAAGAAAGATCTTGATAAAATGAGTATGGTGGGTTTTTCTCACATAAAGGTGGCATTTATGTCTTGTAAGTCTCATTGTCCTTTCTGGGTAAGCCATTCTTTTTTAGTGTGATCCACTGTAAGGGGTACCTGCAAGTACTGGTTCTATGATACCCCTTTTATATCTTACTCCAATATCATACAACTCTATATTATAGAAATAATACATTAAATAAGTTATATAATTTTTTTTATTATTTTTTATATTTTTTTTTTTTTTTTTTTTTTTTATTTTTTTTCTAGTCTATTTTTTTTTTCTAAACTCCTTATTTTCCACCCATACCCATCAATACCCCTTATTATCTAATTTTTCTTTTTTTTTTTTTTTTTTTTTTTTTCTTGATATTTTTCTTGAAGCTCGCACATATACATTCCAGTTGAAGTCTTGTTTGTTTACCTTTCTTCTTCTCTATGATTGTTTGTGGAACCTTTTTTTTATGATAATTGTGTTTGTCGCTGCACTGCTGGTAAACAGTTGACGATTAGTGGTCTATCCCACCATGTGCTTACAAGCTAGTGATTAGTAGATTCTATAATTATTGGGGTACAGCACGTTTTCGCCATCTTGCTTGTTGGTAAACTATGCAATCTTCTTGCGCCTAGTTCAAAAGGGATATGCAATGAGTACAAGCTGCTGTCACAATCCTAATTTAGGTCATACAAATTGTGGCTTTTGATCCATGTCACGCACACATCTCCAGTTCCTATCAAACTTTGAATAATTTTATGGCTCAAACTGGCTTCCATATCTGGCTGAAATAGAGCCTTGAAAGAATCACATAAGTCTCTTGGCTGTCGAAGAATCACAAGCTCAAGTTGCTGCATTTTACACAGCAGGCAGTTTATACTCGCAGCCAGGTGCTTTATTCGTACTCTCCTCATGCTAGCGCAAACCAACTTCCACACACACAAAGGAGATCCTGGTCAGACATGCCAATGCAAATGTGGACAATTTTGAATGGGGAGTTGCGGATATTTATTATTACAATTTAAACAAAATTATTTTTGTAACATTTTTTTTAAAAGGTTGTTTGTCTGTCAAATTAAAGAATAAATAAAAAAATAACACATTGAATGAACAACAAAAAAGAATCTGATATTATATATAAAAAAATGTACAGAAATTGGGAAGGAGTGAAATCATCAAAGTTGAGTTGACAGATTAAACTCTATCCAAAATTCAAAGTCAGATTTGGTTAAGAATGACAAACAAATTACAACTTTTTAGTCTTTTAGTGTTTTTTTATTACATTTACATTTAAACAAGAAATGAAATTGAAAAAAAAAAAAAAAACTTTTTTAAATTAACTTTTATACAATATGGCATATTAACTTTTAATACAGAATTAAAGTATATAAGAGAATAAAAAAGACAAAACATTAATTTTGTAAACCATTTGACATGAGGGTTTACTCAAAGAATTTCTCATTTAAAGCATCAGAATCCACCCACCTTCATTATGATTAATATTTAAGTTTAATATCAATTTTTCTGGAATAGAAGCTGTAAAATTACAATTAAGTTTTCTAATATAATAGTTTTATGATCTTTCAAAGTACATTTCCAATAAAGCTTTTAATTATTATAAAATCTCAAAAGATTTAAGATTTTTATAATAATTAAAGCTTTATTGATGTACTTTGAAGATCATAAACTATTATTTAGAAACTTAATTGTTAATTTTACAGCTCTATCCAGAAATGATATAAACTTAAATATTAATCATAATGAAGGTGGGTGGATTCTGATGCCTTTTAAATGAGAAATTCTTTGAGTAAACCTCATGTCAAATGGTTACAAATTTTAATGTTTGTCTTTTTCTCTCTTTTACTTTAATTCTGTATTAAAAGTTAATATGCCATATTGTATAAAAGTTAATTAAAAAAGTTTTTTTTTTTTTTCAATTTATTTCTGTGTAAATGTAATGTAATAAAAAACACTAAAGACTAAAAAGTTGTAATTTGTTTTGTCATTCTTAACCAAATCTGACTTTGAATTTGGAAGAGTTTATCTGTCAAATCATTGATGATTCACTCCTTCCATTTTCTGTACATTTTTATTATAATATCCAGATTTTTGTGTCTTCAATGGTGTTATTTTTTTATTTATTCTTTAATTTGACAGACAAACAACCTTTAAAAAAAATGTTACAAAAATAATTTTGTTTAAATGTAATAATAAATATCCGCACTCCCCCAATTCAAAATGTCCACATTGCATGGCATGTCTGACCAGGATGCTCAGTGTTGTTTTTGTGTGTGTGGCAGTTGGTTTGCATGTAGCATGAGAGAGTACGAATTAAAGCACCTGGCTGGAGTATAACTGCCTGCTTTAAAAATGCAGCAACTGAGCTTGTGATTCTTCGACAGCCAAGAGACTTTTGTGATTCTTCAAGCTTTTAGCAGATATGGAAGGCCAGTTTGACAATAAAATTATTCCAAAGTTTGATAGGACTGGAGATGTGGTGAATGGATCAAAAAGCTAGAATTTGTGTGACCTATTAGGAGTGAAGCAGCTTGATCATGTCATCCCTTTTTGCTCAACTGGAGAACATTCATAGTTTACCAACAAACAAGATGAGAAATCGGCTGTACCCCAAATTAAGGAATCACTAATCACAGCTTTAGCAATGATGGGTAGACCACTAGACGTAACTTTTACCAGCAGTGCACACACCAATTCTGGTCCACATCATTGGAAGAAGAAGGTCAAACAAGACTTCAACTGGGATGTTGCACTTGGTATCATAGAACCAGTACTTGCAGGTACCCCTACAGTGATCACACTAAAAAAAGAATGGCTTACCCAGAAAGACAATGAGACTTACAGACATTAAATGCCACCTGTATGTGAGAAACCCACCATACTCCATTTTATCAAGTATCTCTTGTTCCAACCCAAATCAAGAAAACAATTCTAGATGCATGGAACAGATAACACAGCCTTCCACTTTTCCCCACAGGGTGAGACTGAATGGGGCTGATATTCTACCTCAGAGCACCCCAAGAGTTTCATGCATCGGGAGATGGGTACATGTGTCAGTTTGATGATATTGCAATGAATCCATTAATGAAGACCGATTGTATTGATGACACAACCAAATGGGATGACTACTTGGAATCAGCATTCTGGCACACCTACTGTGGCAAAAATGGAATAATCTTTCATCCAACGATTTTCACTTCACTAAAAATGAAGCAGAGTTTGCCGGCTTCCTAATAATGGCCGACAGCATGAAACCAACAAAAAAATGACTGACGCCATCTTTAATTTTCCCACTCCGACAGTATGGCTTATAAACCAAGTTATATATGCATTTTTGAAAGCCAGTTTCTAGAAAATATAAAGAATCTTTGCTTATTCAATTTAAGGAGCAATCATTAATTTACAAGTTCTGTATTAAGCACATTCCAAAAAAGTTGAACATTGCACTTGACATACCTGAGTGTTACCAACATTTATCGAAGCAGCAACTAGTGACACAGCTCATCAAATTGATTATGCATACAAGCTTCAGTAATATCTGTATATGTGCACGATGCTAAACTGAGGGCTTTCACATGGGATAGGATCATGGCCACAGTGGCTACTGACAAGAAGTACCGTGCATTAGTGGAACATATTCAAAAGGGTTTTCCTAACTCAAGACATAAACTGCCTCTGGTGCTCAGACAATTTTGGCCAAGAATAAGTTGTGCTGTTTAGATGGGGTACCCATAAAAAAAACAATAAGATCCTCATACCCAGATAACTTTGGGCCAAATTACTGGAAGCCTTTCACTTTGTGCATCAAGGGATCAATAGAATGTTGGCTAACACAAGATGGTGATTGTTTTTGGCCCAGTTTAGATGCCAGCATTTGACAAACAGATGTGCAATTCAATTGCCCAATCTCAGCCCAGAAAAGGTCTGATGCCACCATCAAACTCCCTTCATAAAAATAATCACAGACCTGTTAGATTTACTTGGGAAATACTACATGGTATATGCAAACCAGTATACTGGCTAGGTAGAGGTGAAACCCATTACCTTCAGGGCAGGCCAGGGTCATAGGACCTGGTTTTGTACAGAAGGTGGACCAGCATTTAATTCCCATCAATATGATGCCTTCCTCAGTGATTAGGCCATAAAGAAGCATATATTGTCTGCACCCTACCCATAAAGTAATGTGCGGGCAGAATTAGCAGCCAAAACAGTCAAAAGAATGCTAATAGACAACACCGATGTGTAATGTTTGCCTGTGTCAGGATTGTATGGTTTGAGCCATGTTGACCCATCAAAACACTCCAAACCAAGATATTGGGATGTCACCAGTGGAGATATATGTCTGAGCAATCAAGGACCATCTCCCCATACTTTTTGGGAAATATCAAATGCACAGACATGGGAGGGAGATAAAGAATTAAGAGAAAGGGCGATGACAAAAATCACTTGCTGAATCCAAAGCATATAACATGCAGAGTCACCCACTTAAAGAGCACCAGGTCAGTAAGTCGGTACAAATCCAGAACCAGGAAGGACCTTACCCACAACATTGGAAAACATATATAGAGTGGTGGAAATGCTGGGTAATAGGTAGTACCATGTATGTGTGGACAGGAGCAACTGATTAATTAAGGAATCATTGGTTCCTATGTAGAATAGAGCCAATGGCAGATATTTCAGACTACCCCAAACTGCAACCAATCTCCCAAAAACCAGTCCCTATCTACGCACCTGGGATAATGGAAGTGGAAGAAACAGTAAAAGAGTTTATGAATATAGACATGAACGAATCCCAACAACTAGTGGTGCAAATGTTAGCTGGTCAGGATTTGCGACAATGCGATGGTGTCATGACTAGCACAATTGCTGTCCCCACAGATGCGTGGCCAGAGAGGTGACCAAGATTGTTGACCCCTGTGGTCATGGAAGGAGAGGACATGTAAAGTAAAAAGGCAAACCAGCAGATGATGCACCTAAGACTGGAAGTCAGTATACACAGAAATACAGGCATCTCTCATGTGTTAAGAGGCAGATAATTGTTAAACTTCACTACCCCACCCCAAAAGTGATAGATAATGTTTGGCAAAGTTAAAGATAGGGAAATACAGTAAGTCAACGGGGTGGCCTAATGTCAGTATCAGCAGGCAGCAAGGGAGTCTATACCTTTTCACTAGTACTAGACCAAGGAGATTGTTGTGGTGTCTGAGGTGGAACACCACACCTACCATCAGCTCCTTGCTTTACCACACAGATCCCTGTGCTACTCATATGCTGAGTTAGCGAGGGCTGATATCAAACCAGGAACCTTGTGATTCCTATGCAAGTGCTCTACCAACTGAGCTAAACTGGACCAGAAATAAAGTAATGGTCTATATCAACAGTAAGAATTTCTCTTTTAATTCATTTTTAATTCTGAAAGTTACTTTTATATTTTTAAGTTTTTTTTTTCATATTTTTTAATATATTTAAATGAATGAATCCAAAATTAAAGACAGAAAAGAGGAAATACTTTTATGAAAAATATCAATTTTTAAACGACGAAAATATTATTTTCAATTTATCTATTTTGTTGCATTAATGCAAATTAAGCTTTATTTTCTCTTTTAATCTAATCGATTAAAAGAAAATAAAGCTTAATTGACAATTAGTCATTTTTTTAATTATAAGATATATTAGTAAATATAAATTTTTAAAGTTTCTTTAACTGTTTTCAATTTGAAAATATTACTGATGTATCACAATATCTGTATAGTCTAGAGGTCTACATAATCAGACGCAGAGTTTAGTGTTATTAGCTTTTTAAGTTTTTCAAATAATTGTTTTGTTATTGGGGAAAAAAATTGAAAAGAAAACAGAAATAAAAAACACTAAGATATTTTCAAAAATTATTTTTATTTCTTTATGATTTCTTTTTTTTTTAACATAAAATAATATAAAGTTGTAAACAAACATCTGCAAAAAAATTTTTCAACCATTTTTTTTCTTCCCATTTGTTCAAAATTAAAAGATAATTACATTTTTATAATTTTCTTTAAACAATAAAAATTAATTTCTATTCATTTTCTCAATAGTTGCCATCAGAATTTTTTAATACAAACATTTGAAATTATTCAAATCAGATCTAATACTATTGGAAAGTAATAAAATAAAGTTGTCAGAGTGGCCTATTGTCTGTATCATCCAGACAGTGAGGGAGTTTTTTGCTGAGGTGGGGCGCCACACCCTCATCAGCTTTCCACTTTACTGCACAGATCAAATTACCCAATCTGTGCTACTGATGCACTGAATTGGCAGAACCAGAACCTTGTGATTACCTAGTCAAGTTCTCTACAGGATGAGCTAATCTGAAATATACATAAGTGATTGTTTTGATATATTAATGTCTATATTGAGTACATACATGGAGAAAACTTTCATTCTATTCTTTTTTTTAACTAGAATAATGAAACTTGATCTTAGAAAAATTCAATACCCATGGACATAGTACAAAATATTTTAAAAATTAAAAACTTGTTTAGGTAGCAAACTTTCTTTAAAGGATTGTTTGTTGAAATTTTTATTTCTAACAAGTAAAATATCAAATTTGGATCAAGGTCATAAAAAGAGTCCAAAATTTTTTAAATGTAGTACTTTCAACCATTATAAAGTTGTTAATGTTGTTATTTGCAAAGTCACAATCAAATAAAACTTTAAAAGTTTTTTTCAAAACATTCAACAGCATAGGATGAAAATACACATTTCAAAATTCACAATATTCCTTAATAATATCATAATTTTTTGAATATCAAACTATACCATGACACTTGGTTTCTTTATAATGATCAACAATGATCAAAAGTTGTTTTAATTTAGAGATAATTTTTATACATCTTTATGACAGCTTACTTAGCAGTAGGGAAAACAAAATAATGAATAAACAATCTTTGTTTATCATATTTAATGAAAAATGTTTAATTCTTAAAAAAGATAGCAAAAATATAAAGATAAGATAAATTATAATATCAAATTTAGGAAACAAGAATTTTTTGTTGTTGTTGTTTTGTCAGATCTGTTGAATACCTTAATTTATAAAACTTACCCTTGATAAAATGTTGCAAATTAATTATTTTTCTAAAATTT
This sequence comes from Doryteuthis pealeii, assembly GCA_023376005.1. Taxonomy (NCBI): domain Eukaryota; kingdom Metazoa; phylum Mollusca; class Cephalopoda; order Myopsida; family Loliginidae; genus Doryteuthis; species Doryteuthis pealeii. Next base: position 12,586,885 of record CM042167.1, read on the forward strand.
GTTTTGTCCACGTACACCAATATATAGACAGATTATTAAAAGCAAACATTACATTCACAGCCAGTCTAACCAATTTGGTCCAGCCAAGATAGATACAATCAATTGATAAAACAAATTTCAATCAGTATCTTCTACCAACAGTAAATATTGAAGACAACTATATAGGACAAATCCCCTGAGGAGACTACTTTTTGCCTCCAAAAAACTTGATTGTCTGCTTTACCAAATCTGCTATAAAGCCATTGGTACTGCAGAAGTCTAAAAATCACACCTATAAACCCATCCTTTAATTTGTCTCTCAATCTGTTGGTACCATGGTTGTTATTTTTATATAAGAGTGTATTCTATCTCCATTCTTTAGTCAAAGCATTTTCAACTATCATTATTACCAATTCTAACTAGTATTTTCCTGTATTGCCCAATCTTGCTTTCTTAAAAACTCACCTGTAGATGACCCAGAGTCAGGATAGAGGTCACTCACTTTATTCCATTCAAGAAAAAGTGTGAGAGGGAAAGGAGCAAACAATTTCAGTTCAAGCCTTGGTCAGGCAAACAAAGTTTTTAATAAAGATATTTCTTCCTCCAACCAAAATGACACCCTCCACAGTTTCCCAAAATCTGGAAGGAGGGTAATAATTATCAACAAACTTATTTTCCATTCAATTGACAAGACACAAATTGTCTGACCCCCCTCCCCCACAATGCAACAAGTGTTAATTCTGTTGTATATAATAAACAGATTGTCTTCATTTATTTAATACTGAATTTTGATAAAGAGATATTAGAAAACAAAAAATAAAATTACTTTCCAACAAGTGAAAAAAAATTTTTTTTTTAAATGAATACAGTTATCTTTGAAAAAGAAGCTGATAGAAATAAAAAAAATGAGAATAGAAATCTGGAAAGAAAATCTCCAATTGTGTAATAGTCATAAGCCCAACCAATTAGATGTGATTCCATCAAATGTCAGTAGACAAGAAATTCTGCTTTATACCAACATCATCATTCAATTGACAACCAAATGGTAGTGAAAATGATAAGTACACATAGCGGATTGGAATGGTAAAAAAAAAATGGATTGGGAATCAGAAACATTCTAACCAATAAACTACAGACAAGAAAAACTAAAAATACTTACAAATCAATAGACTCATCCATGAATTATTATTTTTGAAGGAGGGAGTACAATGAAAGCAATGTCTTTTTTGATGAAAAAAAAAATCAATAAACTAGGTAGATATATATATATATATATATATATATATATATATATATATATATATATATATGCAAATAGTTTTCTTAAGCCAGAGGAAAGTAAATCAAGAAAAAAAAGATTTATAAGTTGTATTGAATAAATTAACCCTTTGAACCATTAGCCATCAATTATTCTGCATGCGAGCTGAGAAAAAAAAATATCAAGCAGCCCAAAAATATTCCAACTTTGTTCCAGAGAACAGACATAGATTAAAAGAAAGGCTTCAAAATAGTTGTTATGCTGAGCCTTTTTATTTGACATGATCTTCCCAAACCTGAAATATTGAGCTTATTGTGTATAGTAAAATAACACTCAGCCTAAAATATTTCACTGTGGATTCAAAGGGTTCATTTGTTTTACAAACAAAATCTATTAATCTTCAGTTTTATTTTAATATTGTTTCAATGGAATCAGTTTTTTTAAAAATCCCATCCAATTGTTCATTGACAAAACTTCTTTTTTTTAAATCTAAGCACCATATTAAATGTCTTCTTCACCCTTATTAACAGATTTGCTTTTTTAAACTCAAATTATGTCAATCATTTAAAAAGGAAAAAACAATACTGAATTACTTGTATAAGAATAAATATACATTAATATAGCATTACTATTTAAAATAAAATATATTGTGTAAAAGTAAAAAGTAAAGTCTATCCCCTTTTTACTAGCGCTAGACCAAGGAGATTTTTTTGCGTCTGAGGTGGAGGTAGAATTCTAGGTTAATTTTTTTAGATAACCAAATAAATTAAAATAAATGAAAATTAAATAACAAACAGTTAAAGAGTATTTTTGCAGTTGTAAATATTTCAGAGTATTTCATAATATAATAAGTAGCACAAAAAAGTCATTACTGGGTCTTTGTTCATATAAAATATAAAGGAATTAATTATTTTCAATATAAATGCAAGTTGGTTCAATGAACCCACAAACCTTAACAGAAGGGACTGATAGGTGACCTAATGAGATAACAAGAGTGGTAAGTTACTGAATTCTTTATTTCATTCTCTAATGGCAAACTTGTCATGTCAGACATCTTTGTCATAGCACCAGTTACTATCAAAATTTCAGGCATTATCAGCCCACATGCACTACCACTACTTCAGAATATTGATATAAAGGAACAAATCTTGCAAAGTGAATTAGATGATACAATGCATCTTGTTATCCTTTCAGCAGGACAAATAGTGACCAAAAAATTATATTTTATTTATTAAAATTTGTAACCTAAAGATCCAATAAGATAAACTATTTTTATAAATGTAAATAAAGACTTCAATAAAAAGAACTGATCTATATATGCACTCCTCCTATAAGAAGAAAAATTATACTACCTCTATACTATACTCTGTCCTATAACAGTTGTTATATGGCATATAAATTTCATCAATAAATATTACAACTATTATAGGACAGTGGTAGTACAGAAGATTATTTTAAAAGAAACAAGGAAAAAAATGAAAGCAGATCATCAGATGACAATTAAAAAAATAAATCCTTATAAACATTCATTAAAAAAATGCCTATAATGGTTTATTTTTTATATAGTAACAAGAAAAACCTTTCATTAGTAGTCTTATCTGATGTGATCTTGAGCCTGAAATATTGGGTTTATAGTCATAAAAATACTTCTCAGGGTAAAATATCTGGTTTATGGGTTCAAAGGTTTAAGATAAGAAAATTCAATAAATGAACCTATGTAAGAGTGTTTTTATTGGGGTTTTTTTTAAGGAAAATTATAGAAAGCAAAAATGGGAAAACTTGACATTAATGTAGATAATAAATAACACTGTGCCAAAACAGATAAAAAAATAGCAACAAAATCATTATGTTCAGATCATAGTTTCAAGCACCTGTTTTTAATGGGATATATTGAATAGATATTTATGTATAAATTGTTTATTAGCAAAACATCATCAGGAGATTAAACTAGAACAGATAACATTGTCTTCTTAATGGAGTAATTTATCAATGAATTATAAATCATATAAAGTTATATTGGTAAAATACTTCGCATGTAAAAGTGTAATAATATCATTTCAAATTACATCAGTAGTTTTGAATTTTGTACATTTCAATGTCATCATTAATTAGATCCATTAAATATTCATTAGATTTTTAAATAAATTAACTTTATCAATCCATTTAATTCCAAGAAAAAATTGAATTAAAAAAAAATGTAACTTGAATATGTGCACAAATAATGTTCCAATAAATACTTCTTTCAAAGTATCTATACATGCTTAGATGAAAATATCTAACAAAGGATTTAACCTCAACAGGCAAACTTTACAATATTGGATACTGGATGAAATTCAAGCATTAACTATTAGGTTGTATAAAAAGTAATACTGCATTTAAAACCAACAAAAATCATTGTTAAATAAACAATATGTCCAAAAACCTGCTGTTCCCAGAAGTGGTTAACAGAACTGAAGAGAATCAGCAGAAGAAGCAGCAGACATTTCAATCTGACTAGAGAATTGTAAAATATACATTCTTATCTATTTCTTGAAAATACAATATTACTTTCTGAATAACAGGAAATTTCATTTTTTCCCTTTGTGTATAGATAGATGTAAAAAAAAAAAAATTAACTGATTTAGGTTCCATTGAAAAAACACCAAAGAAGAAACAATATTTTTAAAGAGTTGTAACTTAAATATTAACTCCAAGCTGATAAACTTCTTTTTTTTTTAATAAATTGATTTTCTTCTAAACCAAAAATACATTGGAACATGATATAATAATAATAATCTATTAATAATGGAGAATCGCTTCCGGTTTTTGTCTGTAACAAAATCGACGTCACTGATTACGTCACACGACCTAAAATGTCATAACGTAGAATAAATACACTCAAAATTTGAGCAAGCAATGTTAGACAGTCCTCTTTGGTTTTTTAAACAAGTTTTAATAAATACATAGCTGGTATTATCTATCTATATATAGTTTGTTTTATTTTAATATGTATTTAAAGTTATCAGAACTAAGTTTCCATTTCAATTTTTTAATATTTTTTCATCAATAAATTTGATGATTTTACTTTACTTATGATACAAACTCTCTGATATTAAATTTTCAACTCCCATCCCCTCAGGTAATATTTATTTTACTAGTAATAATAATAATAATAATAATAATAATAATAATAATAATAATAATAATAGGTATTATTACCAAACTCAGTAACCAAAAATATAGAAATGTAGTATTCTAAAAATAATTACACTTCATTATATATATATATATATATATATATAATATATATATATAGTGTGTGTGATTTTAGGTTTGGTTACAGTTTCAACGTGACAGTTTTGGTAATAAATCATATCCAATATTTTGTTTGATTGTATAATGTTCACAGAAATAATAAAATTCTGCTATCTTTGGTTTAGAAGAAAATCAACATTTTATAAAATATTGTTAGGTGTGTACTTAATTATAAGCAATACTGTATATAAAACTATAAAAAATAGTATAAACAAATTATATATAATATATATATATATATATATATATATATATATATGAGATATTTGGCATCACTCCAAACTGTTAATTTTGTATATATTGTCAAAGATTTTCAGCTAAGAAATTTAAAAAATAGAAAATTTGTAAAAAATATATAATACCAGCAAATTTGAACAATAAGCTTATTAAGTAAAATTTATTAAAAATAAATATATTGTTATATTTCTAGAATTTAAAATATGTTTAAAGAATATGGCAGGATTTTAAAACAATGAGGCAGATTTAATCAATTCAGAAAACAAAAAGAAAAACTTTCTTTTAAAAACTAAATCTTCTAAATTGGATATTTTTATATATGAATAATTTCAGTCATCTTTTGAAAGCCACTGAGAAATGTGATAAAAAAATCTCACAATGGCTGATGATGAAATATTTTGAAAAATAGTAAACATATTTGCATAGAACCCCCTAATTTTTGACCCAGCAATGACTCAAGCGAAATGATTGACAAATTCATAAATAAAAAGGTAACATTTCAAAAAAGACAAAAAATAAAATATAATGAAGCCTCCCTTAATGAATATCACAGTGATTTTCAGATGGTCCCTGCATCATCTTTCATAAAAACATCTAAAACTTTTTTTCTTTTTAAAGATAGACAGCACTCTCCTGGATACCTTTCGCCAAGAAAGTTCTGTAATTTTTACTTGATGGATGAAATAAGCTGAAAAAATCAAAGAAATTAGATTATTAGTAAAAGATATGATATAAGCAAAATGTACTGGCTAGTGAGGAAAATGTTGTTTTTTGGAACTAGGTATATAGTATATAGGTATATATGATGATTAGGAAAGGGGTCAATCAGGAATGAGCAAAGTAAACCTGGGGAGGGGGGTAGGTCTGGGATACTTTAAATCCCCATAGGATTTTTTTTTAAATAAATTTTGGTGTCATTTTAAGACCATATAAATTACACTAGGTATAGCATTTATCACCATCATCAAGATGTGTCGACATCATGGATTCCTTCGACTTTCTCACCATCTGTCCCTATTGGCTAATTTTTCACTGGTCACAAACCCTGGTATTTATACACACATATATTTAGTGATTCATGATTCAATATAAGTTTAACCAATATATATTTAAGTGAAATTTAACTAATTATTAAAAATGAATTACTAATAACGACGACGACCAGTTTATGTTACATCATTCACTTTGAGCCAGAGAACTTTTCAGCACCCTTTTATATATATATTTCATTTTCTATAAGAAAAAGTATCGAATTTTATGCGATACATGCGTTGTAAGTGCCTTCAAGTAAAAATTTAATATATACTTTATCAGCAACGTTTCTAAATAAACAAACATCCTATATATATATATATATATATATATATATATATATATAAATAAATAAATCAGAATAAGTTTCAGGGTAAGTTGTTTTGGAATGGGCTGGATTCTAGAAATTCAATAAATTTGGGTGGGCTAAATGAATGGTTGTTTGGAAAAAAATGGTTAAAAACATTCTCAAAGAATTTACTGTTTTGATACAAACTCATCAAGTAATCAGTTTATATATTTATGATTATAAAAATAAATTTTGAAAATATAGCATATCCCCCCCCCCTCCATGAAAAACAATATTTATATCATAAAAACTTTTCCCCAATATTTAAATTTTTAAAGACAATAAAAAAAACTTACCCAAATTCTGATTCTCCATCAATTAATTCATTTGCATTAATCTTTGTTATAACTTTACCATTTGGTAATTGTATCATCATCATAACAGGAAAACTATAATTATCAAGAGAAATCTTAGCCAGCTCTGCAACCTCAGAACAAGGATCATTCTTTAACTCCTGAAAGATAAGACAAATAGAAATTAAATTCTTGCATTTAGAAAGAATTTAAATAAAATTCTTACATTTTGACATATTTTTATTCTTTAAAAAACTTAATGTAGGAATAGTATGAATTAAAAAAAATTAAAAAGTCCCTAAAGAGTTTATATATATGATGGCAGCAAACTTGTATTCAAGTATTGCCATTGCTTGATATAATAACAATAAAAAAAAAAAAAAAAAAAAAAAAGCTCAATAGTTCAAACAATATAATAGTGAGCTTCAAAAAAGTTCAACAATGAGCTGCACGAAAGTGGCTCTTTAGTCCTGCCAAAGTCTTGCACACCTTCCCACAATTACAGGTATTTCCAGGGAGCACAGGGTATTTTATTAGTCCATCCCGCCGATGCACAGATTGGTGACTGATCAGGCCAGCTTTGCTCATACATAGCCTTCCACACTGGTCACATTTATTTTAATATTGTTTAAATAACAATATTAAAATAAATGTGACCAGTGTGGAAGGCTATTTAAAAAATTTATATTCAATTACATTTTGGATTATGTACTATTCTTTTTTATTTACTTTTTTTTGAATTTATTTATTTACGATTTAAAATTTGAATTTATTTATTTACTATTTTTTGAATTTATTTTTTAAAATTTGAATTTATTTATTTACGATTTAAAATTTGAATTTATTTATTTACATTTATTATTTACGATTTAAAATTTGAATTTATTTATTTAAATTTATTTATTTACGATTTATTTGAATTTATTTATTTAATTTAATTTATTTATTTACGATTTAAAATTTAAATTTATTTTTTACGATTTAAAATTTAAATTTATTTACGATGAGATTTAAATATTTATGTTTAAAATTTGATTTAGAATTTAAATATTTATAATTAAATTTAAATTAAAGTTTAGTATTTGTTTATTTATTTACGATTCTTGTTTTAACAGATTTACTCTGAAATAAGTTTCTTCATAGGTTATGTAAATACCCCAAATTTTAACCTCTGTTTAGATTTCTTTATTACCTATAAATTTATTCATTTACCATATATATATATATATATATTAGTTAATACCATGTACTGTAATATTTAGAACTTTATAGTTCTTTTACCTTTTCTTTTCAAATTTGCACAGAGGTAATTTCCGTTTATATATATATATATATATATATATATATATCCATGTTTGCCAATTTAAAATGCTTATATATTCTAGTCTAGCGCTATTGAAAAAGGGGATAGACTCCCTCGCTGACTGGCTGATACTGACTTTAGGCTGCCCAGACGACTTTTACTTTACTTATATATTCTAGTGATTTTAGTTTTATTTCAAATTCTAGTGTTCTTCAAAATTCCCAAGCAGTTGATTTCCACCCAGTTTGTAATATAGAAAGATGATGGTATTAAACAAACATTATTATACATAAAGAAAAGGATTAGCTTATAATGGCAAACAAAGCCACAAGAACAGAAAAAAAAGGATTCAAAAACTGCTCAACTGATGACTGGAAAAATGGTATAACAAACAATAATAACCAATAAATTAGTCAAATACATTTCATATCAACTCAAGACAAATACTAAAACTGTCTGTTGAATTTGGGGCAGTTAAAAAATTAAGAGATTAAAGAAGAAAAAATGTCTGTTTACTACTATAGCCAGAGGACAGGTTAGCCATTTATCTCTCCCAGTCCTCTTTGTGTTCATCTTTCCTCCTCTCCTCCTATGACGTTGAGGAGATAAGGAAAGAGGGTATGCTGATGCTATGTGGGCAGTCGATGAATGGAAGAAAAAGAAAAAAGAAAAGGAGTCAACTACCCCTTTTCTGGATACAGATATGTGCATGAGCAAAAAAGCAGAAGTGAGAGAAAAGGAAAGAGATTCACTGTTTTTTTTGCTGGTGATTTTTCCTGGGAGCAGACGTTGGTGATCTTAAAATAAGGGCTTACTTTATATGTCTATCCCAGAGATTTTCCCTAAGGGAGTGAAAATAAATGAAAGAAACGAAAAAAATGCTTACCCCAGGAGAGGGAAAGAAAAGGAAAGCATAGTGGTGGACAAGAGAGTCTCTAGTATCTTAAAGGAAAGAAAATGAGAATCTTCAGTGTCCAAGGGAGGCACTGATACTCTGAAGAAAGAACATTTTCCTCAAGAGATAGAAAGAAAGAAGAATTTCCCCAAGAGAGGTAAAAGAAATTAAAGAAATTGAAAAGACAGGACTAGGAGAGTCTCTCATATTTTTATACTCGGAATGAATAAAAGAAGAAAAGCAAAGTTGACATGAGAAATCTCAGAAAAGTGGGCAGACTAGAACCCAAGAGAAGTTGGAAATCATCCCAATTTCACCATTATCAAATTCTTACTGCGAAACAAAGTCATCCATACTGGGGAGAATTATTGAATTCTTCTGGGAATTTGAGTGCTACCAACCAAGCGGTTAGAACAACTGCAAGGCATGAATGGTCAGTCTAGTCCACATCTACTCAGTAAGAAAAGCAAAGTAATATTTTAAGAATATCATTCGCTCCAATTTATGATCTTTAGTTATGAAAGAAATTTTGGTAAGACATATTACAAACACACACTCACAACTGTTTTGTATAATTTGAAAGCCAACAATTCAAAGAAATCTCTCTGCTTCTATATTGCTTTCTTGAAGAGAAATTATATCAGAATTTTCTCTAATCTTTCTTCTTATCTATGAAATCCATTGAGGCTGAATAAACAAATACTTCAGTTTTAACATATTTTTATTATTATGAGGATATCACATTATCGATATCACTTACACATGTGTTTCGGTCAGTTTATGTGTGTGAAAATAAATGTTCACTCTGATGAAGGTCGATTCTTGTATGTGTGCGAAATAACACACATAAACTGATCGAAACACATGTGTAAGTGATATCGATTAATGTGATATCGATTAAATTCATTTTTTTACTTTTCTTTTCTTTACTCATATCGGATTCAATTCCTTTTCCATTTTTACATATATATATATATATATATATGAGAGTACGTAAATAAACACTGTGTTTATTTGATATGGCTTTTAGCCGACAATTTTTGGAGGATATGTGCTTAATTGAAGTCATACTTAATTTTTGAAAATTAATTAGTTAATAATTAATGAATTTAGGCAGGCATATATGTTCAAATGTAAGGCTAAACAAATCGAGAAAATGTCAATCCCTGAATGTACATTTCGACCTATTAGGTCTCATCAGCAAGGTTATACAAACGGAGCAGTCTCCCATGTCTATATTTGAACATATATGCCCGCCTAAATTCATTAATTATTAACTAATTAATTTTCAAAAATTAGGTATGACTTCAATTAAGCACATATCCTCCAAAATATATATATATATATATATATATATATATATATATATGCATGTTTGATAATGAGAGAATTTTTTTTATCACAAATTGTTTTAAATAGTTTTTTTTTTTTTAACTAACCTGAAGATCCATGACAAGGGAGAAGCTACTAATGAAATGTTTCTTGAGCAAGTCAAGAACAAGCGGACTGCTGAGAGCAAATTCTCTCAGAGTCCGCCCTGAACCTCAGCAACTTTGATCATCCAATACTCCCCATAAAATAATTGAATGGACTAATTTCTTTTCTTTCTTTGCTATTTCAAATGCAGTTGTTAAGTTGTAATAAGGCACCTGAAGAAGAAAAAAAAAGAGAAAAATAAAAACATAAAATATGGAACAATAGTTACAAAATGTGTAATTCTTTTTATGAATTATTTTAAAAGGTTATTTTTGTACAAACTGATGTACAATAACAACTATTTTGAAATATGTAATTTTTCTAAAATATATCAATGTGAAGGTGAGAAAAAAAAAAGGTTGATAACCCCTAATATAGATGAACCATTACACAATCAAAATTAACTGCATATCAACATGCATGTAATAGACAATGTTGCTGAATTAAATTTTGTGCAAAAATAAGATAATAGGCTGACTAAAATTTGAACTTGCAGTTTTCTTTGGCTCAATAAAAAGGGCACGTAATTAAAAATCCAAGAGATCAAAATGGCTATGAACTTGTAATTCTATTATCATTTCAAATAATAAAAAAAACAACTGATAAGAAGAAAATAACCTACAGACATAAAAATGGAAATGTTATTGTACATATTCAACACACTTGGAATTCCATAGTTTTTTTTAAGCCCCACCCCACAAAAAAAAAAAAATTAAATTAAACTTAAATAAACAAGTCATTCTTTTCTTGGTTGGTTTAAGAACTTTTCAGTACCCCTTTGTGTATATTTTCTATTGAAATTCTTAAATTAGTCTCAACTGATTTTTTTTTTATCTACTTTGGAGATGGAAAGTTTTTATCAGGTCAATCAATTTGAACAATCAGTAATCCGTGTTTTTTTAGATCATTTGGTTGAATGACAAGTTACTCAAGAATTGATACATTTGAAAATTTCCAGTGATAAACTTTATTTTCATCTGCTTTTTATGAATTTTGCTACAAAGTTGTACAATCATTTTTAACAAATCCATTTCAACTGATCAACTTAGGCATTTTATGAACAGACTAAGTGAATTAACTTTTCTCCAGGAATATATATGCACAAAGCTGTAAGAACTTTGTTATTTATAAAAATAAAATTTCATTTCTTTCAATTTGTTCATTAAAATATTTCTCAATGAATTAACTTTTTATTTTGTTAAAAACATCTAACAAGTCATCAAGCAAAGCCCAGGAAATTTTCCTTTGTCCAAACAAAAATTATTTTACTACTTGACTAATCTTATAATAGAGATTCAATGTCTGTCTGTAACCAAAACAATGTCATGTCACATTACCCCCAGAAATTTTGTTTATCAATGAGTATTTAATTTATAATCCATATCATTATTATTAATACATAGAATAAATATTATTTATTAACAATGTCTCTATGAAAATCTGAGTTAGATTTGTCTCAAAACAGCCATAATTACTGCATTTAAATTCTTGCAATGTGTCTTATATGTTACTAAGAAATAAAGGTTTACACAATATATGGTGTGAAATATTTGCATAGCTGTTTTAATAAAAATGTGTTTAATAAATAATTACTTTGTGTTATTGATTTCTAATATTGTTTTATTCTCAAATGTATTTAGATCAATCCTATGTATAATTTGATATTGAAATCAATTAGAATAAAGTAAAAATGAGTAATATTTTTTGTGTTCTTATTTAAGTAAGAACACAAAAAATATATTACACAATATAATATTTAATTATATTTAAACTTAGATACTTGTGCCCAGAGGACACATATTTTTGCTAGTAAGTTTAAAAGCAATATTTTTATGAAAATACAAAAATAAATTGTAAGAAAATGTTATAAAAATATATTCAATGCCTTATTTAAACTTACTTTTTTAAAAGGAAACATTTGGATATTTAATTTATCCATTGCTTCATCTGCAGTGATCTCTTCTCTCCAAGTCATGGATGGCCTTTCAGAGTTGATTAGCATCTGTTCATAATATGATCTGAATCACTGCTACTATCTGGGACTTGGTCCTTAATTTTTTTTGAAGGTGTCATTGACTTAAGTTCCATCTGAGGCATATAACCTATGTCAACCATCATATTTTCTGGATCCACACTATCATCTGTCAACCATTCCATATCTAAGAAAACAGAAAAAAGAAAAAAAAGTAATGAATAAAGAGTTTGAGAAAACTTTTCTCAGCTATAGAGTATACATAAATAAATATGATAAGAAAATTAATCTGACAGTATGTGGAGAAAATGGAGAAACAAACACCTGATGTTATAATGTATGGAAATTTATAATTGATGTTCGAACATTTCAGTTTACAAAGGAAACCTTCTTCAGGACTGTGAAATTATTTAAGAAGAAAAAATGATGGATGTTTTATCCACATAAATCCTTATTTCTTCCTTAAATAATTTCATAATCCTGAAGAAGGTTTCCTTTGTAAACCAAAATGTTCGAACATCGATTATAAATTTCCATACATTATAACATCATGTGTTTATTTCTCCATTTTCTCCACATGAATAAATATATATAAATAAATAAATAAATAAATAATAGTAAAATGCTGATAGATACACAATTATGAATTTGAATTTTTTTAGCATTTGTATACAAGGTGCGGAAATATTTTTAGTCAAAATATTTCAAGAAGGAAATTTTTGTTAAATCTTTTATCATATTTTTTTAGGGGGGGGGGCTTTACAAATAGCATGTTGAATTGTAGAATGAATGTGCATGTTTCATAGATCTAGGTAATTCTCATCATGGTCTGGCTGAGAATCTTTCAGCACCCCTTTTCATATTTTGGTAGAGATCAGTTACATGAATGTCCATAAAAGTTTACTCCAAACAGAATTAACCCAGGAAAATTTCTACAATGTAAAGTGTGTGTGTGTGTGTGTGTGATGGTATTAATTTAAATTTTCAACGATGGACCTTCAACAATTATCAAATCTATGTAATACCAGCAGACGTTTCTTGTATTGCCTAAAACAAAATAAAATCTAGATAACATTTTTTTGTGAACACAACTTAAAATAAACATTCTTGATTTCTTAGATTATCAAAATATATTACTTTTATATAAACTGTAATCTAAAGTTTCGGAGCAAAAAATAACTTCATTTGAATAACTAAGTAATTTAATTATGAAAACTATCAGCAAAACAATTATTTATAAAAAAAGAAAAGAAAATATCAGATTGAAAATGAATAACAAAACAGTTTGATAATTTGATTTTTAAAACTGAATATGCAAGTTAGTTAACTTCATTACCCAATAACCACAAATTGATTGCTTGATTTTAATGGCATGTCAACCTGTCTAGGGTTATTTCATGCCTAGAGGCAAGGCAATTTAGCTCATTTTGTACATTTACATTTTGTTGTGTAGTTTCTTAAACCTATTTTTATATACAGAGTTATATGATATCAAGTATCTGATACAAATAATTTGCACACAGTTGTATGGTTTCCAGTATTCATATCTAATACTAATAATTATTTCTATGTAATAATAGTCATTTGTTTGTACATAATTATATGGTGTCAAGTAACGAATAATAATCCTTATTAAACATATAGCTTCAATCCTTAATATAAATAATTCACATTTATATGGGGTACTCCACACACCCCAGAACTAGAGCCTCACCATCAGATACAGTTTAGTGTCATATCCAGGACACCCCAGGAGGATACAGCATATTCTAAGCCCCACAGACAGGACATACAATAAGCACTAAGGTAGCAAAGATATATAAGAGGCTTTTTGTTAAAAAATAGTGTCACTCACGGATGTAAACTGCAGTTTATTTGAAGACAATTTTACATATGTGCACATACTTAGACAATGACTATATATAGAAATGAATAAAATTCTTATTAATTTTAATGATGATCTTGAAGTTATGTCAACATCTTCCTAATCCTATTATCTATATTTAATATCATATCTTAAAAATGTATAAATTAAAAGACAGAAAAGAAAAGATAGTTCTTCAAAATCTTTAAGCAACTTCATTGGAGCCGTTTTAAATAAAAAATATTGTTTTTACCTTTTAATAATGCACCACAACTCATTAAAGTCTCATGTCTAGTACAGAGAATAATATATTAATATCAGGAACATGAATAGCATACAGTAATAATATACATGTATGTGTGCACGTGAGTGCATATGTGTTTGGATGGGAGTATCAGGTATAGTGTTGGCTGAATGTTTTAATGAATTCTAGACAATAAGTATCTTTGAAATTCATCTTTATAATCCAATCTAATTTTATATAGAATCATTTTTAGACACATTTCCAAAAATACAAATCAAAGAAAAAATTCACCATTTTTCAATAAAAGTCTAAATCTTATATTTATTAATACAGTTTTGAAATATAAACATTATACTACTTAATACTAATTCAATTCAGGGTATTAATGGTATTTGCATATCCTAAGTTACAAATACTGGATGAACTATTGTATATGTAGAAAAGTAAAATTTTAACTTACCAACATTAAGTTTATTATGGTTTGGCACAGCCAAATTAAAATAAAGAACAGAAGTTGCATTTTTATTGATGATTAGGTTTCCTGAAAAGTAAGCAGGTGTAAACCAAAATGGCTGCAATGGCGGCTCATTTAACTGGAACTCAGCATGCATCCTGCAAGTTAAAAAGAAAGAAAAGCAATTTTGGAAAAAGAGATTTATGATGGTTTTAGAAAAATAACATCTAACTAATTAGGGTTTTGATTAAATTTGCAAAAAGATTATAGAAAAAATATTTTTGCCTCTTCAAGAATGCACACACAATTGACAGCATGTCACTTGTTAACAGAAATATTCTATTGTAATTACTTAGTCCAATGCAAATACAACTTTTTTCATCATTTTTAAATAATTTATTTTATCGAATAATTCAAATTAGTTTTTTTTTAGATTGTTTTCATTTTATATAAATTTGTTATATAAAAACATTAAAAAAACAATTTTGAAATGGTTTATTCTATCAGATTATTTGCAGTGAATAAACCAATTCCTACTTTTGCAGAGTACAATTACCAATTGATGTAGAGAGTAAATTCTTCTAACTTAATAATGGATATTCCTCATAATGGTTGATGCTTATTTGAAATGGGTGGAAATATTCATAATAAGGGAGAATTGCTGCTTCCTCACTACAATTGAAAAGTTGAGACTCTTGGGAGATAAATGGGGTTGTTCAAAACAGGTTTTGTTGGCCAGATGTTCAGAGCTAAGTTAAATTTTTCAGGCTCAAGTAAATAGTGGGAATTTTCAAGGAGTTGCTGAGGAAATTGAATACAGTAGGTAAAATTATAACTGAATCATTAGATTACCTTTTTAATATGAAATCATACCATACTCTGCAATTGAGACACCTACAAACAGCAATTGTAAACACAGTTTCATTTAGTGAAACCAAATGCTTATCCATGGATGATAAAGTACAGGAATCAAATGGAACAAGAAACAGAAATAATATTCCCTGTTCAAGAATTAAAGTTTGATGACCTGGTTTTTGTAGGGAATTTTGGATAAGGAAGCACTGGTTGGAAAATCTCATAAACTAGACAGATAGGAGTTACTTAATTTGTAAATAAGTAAAAGTGGTTGGTGGATTTTCGAAGGAGACAACTTTTAACACTGCTTTAACAAGTTTGTAGAGCCAGAAGAACCTTATTTTCCAGAGATCACTGTCTTACAAGTGCCTGAGAGTCCAGACACATTAGACGTTCTAAAGACAGTGGCTATGCCAGCTGTTCCTAAAACTTCCAATACACCTGAAGAACCCAAAGTGCCAATGGCATCAGCATATACACCTATTGAGTAAGGAATGGCCTCTTTTCAGTATAAGAAGAATATTCCTGAAGTTTGAAGATTGGCTCAGCAAATCAGACCCAATCGAGATTGGATAGCTATGCATTTTAATTTACACAAAAAAGTTGAATGAAATAGAAGATTGGAGGTCTTTTTGGAAATTCAAGTAGTGAGATTTTACTCTTATTTTGGGGAAGCTGAGAAAATCCTCCAAGAATAAATATATTAAATACATAAATGCTGTAAGTGGAAGTTTTGAAAGTTCAGCAGTAGACCAATGGGAATAAAATTTTAGAGATATATCAATTTTATCTTTTATAGTCATAATTTTCTTTTAATATTGTCAAAAAGAACTTTAAAAACATTGTTTATGTTAAAGAAAGCATTTTCATTTATATAAAAAAAGGTTGAATAAAATATAGTAAAATATATTGATATATTTGCAACAGGGTAATAATAGACCAATTCTGCAGAAGGAAAATAAATTCTGTCAATTGTGTGCATTCATTACATTCCTGAAAGGGACAATAATATTTTTAAAATGCCAGAAATATAAAGAAAGGATATGAAGATGAGTGAAAAGATATGAAGATGAATAGAAAGAACAAAGTGAGAATTTGTCAAAAAAGATTAGACAAAAAAAACATGTTAAAAAAAAAAAGAAAGCAAAAAAAAAGAAAAATTGAATAAGAATATTTAAGTGAAAAGGGGAAAAAAATGAAAAGTACAAAAAGATGATAAAGAAAAAAGAATATTTGATATCTAACCTGAATACAATGTCCAAATATTGATCATTATAAGCTTTTATACATGCAACAGCACCATGAGGACCAAATCGAGTCAAAAGAAATGGTCGTGGATGGAACATAGATAATAATGTATAGAAGATTGCATGATCATCTTCAAGTTTAGGAGGATAATATCGATTATTGGGTGGTAGAATCCCTAGAAGTGCATGGTACTTCTTCATATCCCAGAGCATATATGGCACTCCAACACTGTAAGGAAGGTTCTTATCATCGTCAGGTGGAAGGAAAGATTTAAAATGTCTGGCAGCAAATTCCATTCCTTCAATTGCAACAGTTTTCCATTTTTTTAGTCCATCTAAAGAATCCACAAAGTTCGTTTGTAATTCCTGGGGAGAAAAAAAAAAGTTAAAACATTAGCATTGAATTAGAATCCTATAACTTACTAAACATAGTACTTTTTAACCCTGTGGAATTCCTTGGCCTTCATATAATCTATAACTGAACTCCTGAAGTGAGAAACTCAAATCTTTCATCATCTTAATTATCTCCATTCATATCAGAAAAACAGTAACAAATAATAATGGCTGTAGTTGTGTAAACAGATTTTGTTTACTTTTTGGTGTTTGTGAGGGAGTTGTGCCACCCCTACCATCAACTGGAAATGATCTAGATCTATTTTGATTTTTAAACAATCACTTGTCATCTGGGAGCTCAAAAGCAAGGAGCAGGCAATATCCCGCACAAACTGTCACAGATGCAGACTATGCTGATGACCTCGCACTTCTTGCAGATACACCGGCACAGGCTGAATCATTACTACATAGCTTGGAGGAGGCAGCAAAGAACATCGGCCTCTATGTGAACTCTGATAAAACGGAGTTCATGAGTTTCAAAAAGAAAGGAGACATCTCCACACTCGACGGTAAGCCTCTTAAGATAGAACAATTCACATATCTAGGTAGTAATATCTCATCCACAGAGAGCGATATTAATACACGAATAGGAAAGGCATGGTTGGCCACAAACAAATTATCAATCATATGGAAATCCGATCTCGCTGACAAGCAAAGCGACATTTCTTCCAGGCTGTGGTTATATCACTATTGCTGTATGGCTGCACCACCTGGACCCTAACGAAGCGCCTTGAGAATAAGCTAGATGGGACCTGCACAAGAATGCTGCATGCAGTCTTGAACAAGTCATGGAAACAGCACCCCACAAGGAAGCTGCTGTATGGCCACCTGCCCACCATCTCATAAACCATCCGAGTAAGACTGACTAGGCATGCAGAACACTGCTAGAGAAACAGGGATGAGCTCATAAGCGACATTCTCCTGTGGAAGCCAACACATAGGCATGCTAATGTGGGCCGCCCAGCAAGGACCTACATTGACCAACTATGTGAGGATGCTGGGTCACCCTGTAATATCATGTTACTCAACTAGGAAATAACTGCAAACTATTTATTAAATCTATTTATGTTGCCACATATATCAATCATTTGTATTGTACTGCCACCTGTAAACATTTCATCTATAAAATACATTTTGGTGCTGCCATTTTGTTACTGTATGCTGTTGTATGTTACTGGGAATATTGTTGTAACTTTTTTTTCTGTGATGATGATTAATTCTGTCAAGTGAAAAAGTCTTTTAATGTATTTCTGATTATCAAACTTTTCGATCAATTATTTTCATTGATTACCAGTTAATGATTCAAAGAAAAAAGAAAAAAAACGATGATTTAAAGATTCAGTATCAAGTGTGTGTGTGTGTGTGTGTGTGTGTGTGTGTGTGTAACAGCATTAAAATATATCTTGGTGTCATTTAACCATAATCTTATGAAAATATTGTGAATGTTTAATCTTTAGCCCTGAAATATATTGTACCTGGTATTACAAAAATCAAACACAAAATATATCCAAACTTCACTCCGAGGCAGACATCTTTTTTTAAAGCTATTCCTTGAATGGTTGCTACATTTAGTCTTATGGTTCAGTCAGTAGAGCATCCGCCTAGGAATTGCAAGGTATTGGCCCTTGCCAACTCAGCGCATGAGTAGCACAGCTTGGTAATCTGTGAGGTAAAGTGAGAAGCTCACAGTAAGTATGGCACTCCACATCTGCAAAATAATCTTCCTGGTCTAGCACTAGTGAAAATCCCATGCTGTCTGGTTGATTCTAACAATAAGCCACTCTGCTGACTTTACTCAGGTGTACAATGTGTAGTAAAATAGTGCTCAGTCCAAAATATTAGGCATATGTGTTCAAAGGATTAATTAGGATTTATGTGGATTCAATAAGTGCACGACTTAAAAAAAGCTAAAAAAACAACAAAAGAAAGCAACAAAAAAACAGGGCATTTATTTTACATAAGTATATATTTTCAAACATAGAATTAACAGTAAATATCAATTATATAGATCAAACATTGTACAGTCAACATTTCGAATCAAAATTCAGATGTCAACTTGCAGACATACTGACTGTCCCACCCCACCACCTTATTTTAAAAATAAGACATCAGTGATAATAAAAAATAAAAATAAAAAAGGTTCTTTTCATCAACTTTTTCCATGTTATCATTCTGTTGCCTTTATCTGTTGATTAAAACAAAACAAAAAGATAATGTTAAATAGCCAAAGGCAAATTAAAAACAAGATATCAAATTGCTGCTGCTACTGCTGCTGCTGCTACTCACATGTCTTTCTACCACTATGATTATCGTCTGTCATAACAATAACCAACAACT
Organism: Doryteuthis pealeii; assembly: GCA_023376005.1. Taxonomy (NCBI): domain Eukaryota; kingdom Metazoa; phylum Mollusca; class Cephalopoda; order Myopsida; family Loliginidae; genus Doryteuthis; species Doryteuthis pealeii. The sequence continues at coordinate 12,606,367 of CM042167.1, forward strand.
TTAGTTTCTTTTCAAACCTCATCTAATAAAAACAAAACAAAAGGCAATTTCCTCTAGAAAATTCTCAAGATTCTACATGAGACCTAATTTTGAAAGACAGGAAAGGATAAGTAAAAGAAAAAAAATGACACCTAACCTAATTTCCATCATGTGACCAAAATTCAGATAAGTTAATAACCAACAATGTTGCCCTATTTAATTAATAGAATTCCTTTAGAGTTTATCTCTTAAAGTCCTATATCACCTCATTCCACCTGGCAGGAAGTCACATTTGTTTTCCTAATCCACCCCAAATGATAGCCTTTGTTTAAATATAATATTAAACATATTTAGAAGTCTTTGATTTACAGGAAATAGTAGGTAACTTTAAATGAAAATGCCATTTTTAGCCATTTATTGAAAAGTTCTTATATGAATGGGGCTCTGGACTTAGAAAATTCTCAACAGGATGTTAACAGTTATAACTCATAGATAAAAAGTTTCTCTGCATGAAAAAAAAAATCAATGTTCAAATTTTACCATCTAAAATTATTAATAATGTAAGCCACACATTAAAGCAACTAACATAACCAAGCTGATGTGAATGATTCTAAACATTTAATTTGGCTATTTTAAATGTGTTGTCTACCTTCAACATTGTATAACATTATTCTCAAATAATATTTTCATTTGTTCTCAATGACCAACAACCGTCTAGCTAAATGTGGAGTATTTTTCAGCAAGATATCTCCAGTGTGTAACTTTGTAAACTACTTTTATTACATTCAGTCACATTCAATTCACATTTTTACTTTTCTTAAAATAAAAGGGAATAATGTGCCAACAACAAATCAATAGATAAGATTATAATAATTCATACAATTTTTGAATGCATACCAATATAACAATTTATCAGAATACAATGATAAGCAATATTCAAAGTTAAAACAAAACACTCCTAATGTTATTTAATGACATTTAATTCTGACATCTGTCATTCTCAAGAGATTATGGATTTGTGTCTGGATCTTAGCACAGGCCTGAGTAAGGTTATATGGAAGTTGCCCATGCAGCAGGTCTCCCCTCTTCATGAAACTGATATTGTCCAAGGGAAGTGGGCTAAACAACACGTAAGACTACTTTAGGAACTTCAATTTCTGGTTTTGTCATGCCACTGGTAAAAGTTTTGAATTTAGAATTTTCTTTCTCATAGATTACCAGAGCTAGAAAACCAAGTCTACTCTATTCACCCATAACTGGGGCGACTCAAGTGAAATGCAAACAACCTCATCCAGTATTTGAACTAATATATAAAAGCAGAATGACTAGAAATTCAGCTAACTGAACAAGCATTGTGACTCATTGACAGTGTACTAAATAAAAATTTGTAAGTTTTTTTTTTTAAGTCTAAAAATATAAAAAAAAGTAAATTGTAGGAGAGGTGGAGGTGCCCCAACTCAGATTAACTGTTTATAATATGAAAAAAAAAAAAAAAAAAAAAAAAAAATATTTAAAAAAAAAAAAAATTTTAAAAATCACCCAATAAAAAAGTTTCCTTTTCAGACATGCCAAACATGTTATCTACCAATTCCACCCAACTTGATTTAAAAGCAAAAGAGAAATTCTCTCATTCACTGACCCTGACAATGAAAGACATCTTTATACTGAAAAGTTGAATATTAAAATTAAAAAAAAAAAAACACCTCAAATCATTTTAAACAGTTCCTTCATTGTATATGTATTTGTAATTTGATGAAATACCAGTCATTCAAGACAACTGGCATGTTCAAAGGAATCCTTTATATATATTATATATACAAAACACAATGTGACATTATGTGCACACACACAGGATTTTGTTATCAGTCAAGCAACCTGGTTTTATTATAGACTAATAAAAAATTACATTATTTTATTCAGTTTCTTTTCTAAAAATGATCATCAAAATCAAAATCAAAATACAGGATTTTTTCACACCTAATAACTAGGTAGACTACACTACTTTTTCTTTCTTTTTACCACCCACTATAACTTTCTATACTTCTGTCACTTCATATTCTTTTTTTAATTTCTTTCTTTTTAACTTATCTTTTTACTTTCTTACCAGATTTTCTTTCATTTATTTACTGGGGTGATTTAAAAGGATTTCAATTACTGTTGCCACCATTTTGAATTCATAGACTCGAGTAGAAGTACCCATGTATACATAAATAATTCCATCATCTATGAGAAATATGAGGGGGGGTGCAAAATGTATTGAGGCTAAAGCTGTATTTACTAAGACAGAAATCAACAGTAAGTATTTTTTAAATAGCCCCTTGTCATTCAATACAATCATTCCAATGAGTTTGCCATTGTTTGGAGCACCTATGAAATACCTTAATATAGTATGAAACTGCACCATTGTATTTAAAAAAAAATATTTTCCACATTCTCAAATTTTATCCTTAGTAAATTTTCAGTTAAAAAAAAAAAAAAAATTCACAGCTTGTGTTGGTGAATATAGAAAGTGTTGCATTTGCACAGTCCAATATTTTGCCAGAAATATTTATACTTTTTTAAGTATCATCGTTAATAAATGATATCTCAGGCTAAGGGCTAATTTTACTATCTACTATAAGCCCAATATTTCAGAATCAGAAATCATGTCAGATAAAGATGCTAAAAATCTCCTTGGTCTAGTGCTAATGAAAAGAGAATATACTTCCTCACTGTCTGGCTGATACCAACTTTAGGCCAACCCGACAACTTTACTTTATATGAATAGTATTTTTAGGAAGAAATGAAAATAGATCCAATGGTATCTGTAAAAAATAAATAAATAAATGTGAAAAAAAAAGTTATGAAGATGATTTATCAATATTTAAATATTTAATTGACATTTAAAACATTTTGATTTTATATTATAACACACACACAAGAAAGTGTTGGGGAAAGTTTTATTAAGAGTATAAAACTTTCTTCACTCCTTTCTTGTATCATTTGAAAAATAAATATGCCCATGTCACCAAGCAATATTTCAATGTCCTGACGAAGATTACACACACATATATATATATATATATATATATATATATATATAATTGAAATATTTTAAATGTCAACTAAATTTTTAATTATTAATAAATCATGTACATAACTTATTTTTCACATTTATCATTTTTTACACATAGATAATATCACTAGAATATCAGTAACAAATATTCTCTGCATTGTCTAGAAATCATTACATAGATTGAAGAGTTTTTATCTTATTAACAGTGGATTCAATCATGTCAAATTGATAATACAAAAGTAGAATATAAATATCTATTAACCAACCTCATAAACACTTAGGTATCATGGATTTTACAAGTATTGTAATGTCAATGAAATGTTATGTTGTATAAGCATCTCTTATTCTGTTGAGGTGACAATTATAAAGATATTGAGACATACAGTGAAGTCATGGTAAATAGAACAGTTCACACCAGATAACCAAAGTTAAGCGTTAGTCAACCCCTTTTACTATTCATCATATATTTCAATTTAAGAAGCAAGAAAAAGTTGCACAGAGCTAGGGGGTGGTGGTGATTATAGATGCTTCTCTACTTACATAATCCTAACTCTCATCAAAAACAGCCGATCAGAAAAGCACTGAGAATTCTTACTGACTCATCTAAACAGCAGTTACTAAACATCTTCCCTTTATCATACAAGTTGATGCTTAATTGTAGAATTTTCTTTATATAAAATTCAAAAATTTAAAATGCTTCTTGATTAGACCTCATATTTCTGCAATATCTCCCCACTCTTTATTATTTTTATATTGAATATGTATATAATAACAGCTGTGTTATGTTAGTGGTTACAGACACATCTGCAAGAGTAATGATATACTAGTTGTCAACACTCAGAGAAATTCCATGTGAAAAGGAATGAAGAGATATTAAAGAAAGAATAGAGAAACAACTAAATATAAGGTCACTATGACCTTCTCAGCTAACTGATATTTTGGGAAATTTCTATCAGGTTGGTTCTGTTTGTAAAGTGTAATAAATATACTAACAAAATAATAGTATAGTAATAGGGTATTACCATTAACAGATATCAGAGATAAAACCTGAATTTTTTATCATATTATTTAAATCAAACTTTTCATAACAAAGTAAGGGAAAATAATTTCCAAGAGATTTAAAAAGAAAGAAAAAAAAAGACATTATTTGAGAAATTTTAATAATCAGCAAATCCATAAAAAACTTTAAATTATTTTCAAAAATAAAATCATTAGTCAAATGAGATTTAGCACATCACTTTAAAGCTTAAACTTTGTAGATTTGGATTCTATGATTTTTTTTTTTACTCATCAAAATATTTGAAGGAAAAAATCCAACTTCAAAGTTTTGCATTTTTTAATAAAAAGTTGGCAAAAATTATTCTCTTTCATTTTTAAAAAGTAAGAGTCCCATTTTCTTCCCTAGATTCATTCACCAATTTCACCTGAATTAATACATCAGGTTGTTATCTATTAATAAACTATAAACACATTTAATATTGGATCATTAATTTTCAAAAAACAATTTCTGAAAGGGTTAACAATGATGATACAACATCAAGCTGATTATTTTAGTAAAGAATTGTTTTACTTTCATATCCTCAACACTTTTGAAAATTTTTGAGTGAGGATAAATTTTCCATAAAATTGCATTGGACAATAAACCATACTATAGCTTATCTGGTGACATTTAGAAAAGCACAAATTTATGATGTTAATTCCTTTTACAAAATAGTCAAATCCTCATCCAAATTCAGTGTTTTTTATGTCCCAAGTAGAGAGGTGAAATATAAAATCAAATCATTTGGCTTGGATTGTATTATTCACAATGCTTTGAAATCAACAGGAATTTCAACAGTCTTGATTCCTCTAAACATTCAGTTGTCATGCATCCTTATACTGATGCCTTGTAAATAATTTTGAAAATGCTCTGTGGGGAGATAGACAGTGCTGAAGATGAAAGTATGGATAAAAATGAAAATAAAAGCCAAATGTTAAAGAATGGTATTTTTGTAACCATTCCTTAGGAGTTCACAACAACCAAAGGTAACATCAACAAAAAATTAATTGCCCTATTCTTTTTATGTAGATTTGATGTACTTTTGAAATGAGAATCTTTAAGACATTTTTCTCCTGATGTGTCCAATAATAATAGGGAAGATTTCTAGTTCACAAGTCTTGGAAATTTTAACTTATAACGGTTGCTTATAAATTTAATGAAAACATTGATATAGATATTGTTTCATAGATTTTAGTTTTTATCTCACTATTTTTGAAGTTTTAATGATGTTTATCTTGTTTATTGTTATTTCTTGTGATAAAGTTCTAAACATGTAATTATTTTCTTCCAACTGATCTTTCTATACCAATCCTTTGATAGAAATAACTTTTGTCACATTGTAACACTAGGTGCACCAATTAAAAGATTCAATTGACACTACTGCAATCCTTAAACAAGATATCTTAGAGCATCTTTTCAGTATAATAAGATTTTAAAAGTTCCCTTTCATTGGCTTGTTATAATAAGTAAAAGTAATTATAATTTTTTAACAGAAAACTTTTGTCATGTTGTTACACACATTTTTTGGCCAATATGAAAAATTGCTAAGTAAGAAAAATAAATTTCATGACTTGATTTCACCCTTACATATAGACTAAATCAGATATGCAACTAGGTAGCTGTAGGTTTGCTCAATTTTTTTAGCAGTTAAGAATTTAGTCAAATGTCATGCTGTTATATTTATGGATTTGCTGAGAAATAGAAAATCCAAAGAATTAATATAAAAAAATATGTAGGAAAGGTTCAGTTATCTGGAAGATTTTCAGTTATTATATCAAATATCATATCTTAAAAATATATAAATTAAAAGACAGAAATGAAAAGCTTGTTCTTCAAAATCTTTAATCAACAAAATTTGGATTTGTTTTAGATCAAAATATTGTTTTTGCCTTTTAATGAATTCTAGACATCAAAGTGTCTTTGAAATTTATCTTTATAATCCAATCTAATTTTATATAGAATCATTTTTAGACACATTTCCAAAATTACAAATCAAAGAAAAAAAAAAAAAATCACCATTTTTCAATAAAAGTCTAAATCTTATATTTATTAATACAGTTTTGAAATATAAACATTATACTACTTTTATTAAACTCAGATGTGCAACTCGGTAGGTGTAGGTTTGCTAAAAAAGATTTTAGCAGTTAAGAATTTAGTCAAATGTTATGCTGTTATATTTATAGATTTGTTGTAATACATTTTCTAATATTTCTATATCAACAACTTGTACTTTCTATTTTTAGACTAAACCCAGAAACAAATATCAAAAGTGCTGACACAAGAAAAAATGCATAAATTAAAAATATATGAAAATAAAACAAAATAAAAATGCTGAAGTAAGAGAAATTTCATAATTTGTGGCTTGACTAAAATAACATGAAGAAATACTGACCTCTTTCGTAATTTTTATTAATAATAGTAACACTAAAATAACTTAAAACAATAGTAACCTACTTATTTGAAGAAGTCATTTTAACTCTATTACAAGCAACTTTTATTTCCCTTTAGAATTAAGAACAGAACTTTAAAAATGACAAAATTTTACAAGAAACAAACGTTGAAAAGATACTGAAAATCTACATAAATAAGATTAATTTTTATGATAAAAAATTTCTGAATTCTTTAAATGCTTAAATTCATTTAGTAGGTTATTTTCTATTTAGAATAATTTTTTAAAATTTGATATCTTATTTTAGTTAAAATTATCAAAGAACCTTTTTAAAGGGGGGGGGGGGGGCAAATAGTCACAAATCAAGAAAAATACCAAACAGTTCCAAAATTTTTTATAATGTCTATGATTTTGAAAAGGGTCATATAACATTCAAAAGAATTATTCAGACAAACTCCTTGCTTTTGTTATTCACAATATTTCAACTAGTACATTACTGTCTTCTTCAGGTGTAATATGCACCTTTATAAGAAAAAATACTTATTTTAGTATATTTCTTTGGAAAACTAAAATGGCACCAAACATTTTTTTTTAATTTTTAAATTTTTAAAAAATAAAACTTCATTAAAGTTCTTTGTTTCTGTTAAATTTTGTGCTGATCTGGCTTTTACATTTCATAAGAATACAGAATTCATCTTAATATAATTTGACACTAAACAGAAACCAGGAACACAAAATGGAGTTTTGTGTAAAGATCTAAGAATAACTACATGTAAAAAAAAAAATTTTAAAAAATGAATAGAAAAAATAGTATAAGAATATGTTGTTGCTTTAAAGTGACTAATCTAAAGAGTGTCTGTCTCACTCTTTATGATGAAAGCCAGAGAGTAATGTACTAGTTTAAATGGGAATAACAAAAACAAGGAAGTTTAATTGATGGAGAATTCTTTGAATATTTTTTATTTTTACAACATTTATTTTAATCCGAAACTTCCAAAAATCTATTATGTAATCTGGCTGCCATGCAAAATATTTCCCATTTCATTTTTAAACAATAATAATATTTACTTGACAGTTTCTATCTCTTCACCAAACAACATGTGGCAACCTTTACTGAATTATAACAGCAAGAAATAATCCTGGACATAATTATTTACTCAATCCAATTTTCTTACATCTTATTATAATGGAGATTGTGGGTTTGTCTGTCTGTAACCGAAACTATATCACAACTCAAGTCACAACTCCCTTTGTTATATACATCATATTCTCCATGATTTTATTTTTATTTAAACCTCAATTATTAATAAAATTGTTTTACATCATTAAGACTGTTGACCATATCTACATATTCATAACATGCAATTGTATTTATATATACAACAAAATAGAGGTTTACAGTGTGAATGGGAAGGGTAATTTGCATATTGATCTTAAAAATTTGAATTTAATAAATATATGCTTAGTATTATCGATTTCTAATTGTTTGGTTTTATCTTCTTGAATATGAGCAAAAATCTCGGATATAAATCTTAAAAGAAATCCATTAACAAGAAGAAATAACTGTAATATTATTCTTTACTTCCTATTTTAACTAAATAGTTGAATTAGGAAAATTTACCAATGAAAGAAGGGAGTAACGGAAAATGATGGAAGAGTTAGTTTCAAAGTTGTTCTATTTTTCAATCATACCCCCTCTGTTCAAAATCTTTTTATCTACATTCTTATTCAGTTTCATTAGCCTTTCTAATTTAATATGATATTTTATTATAAAATTTAACTAAAATACTTGCACCCAGAGGGTGCATATATTTGCTAGTAAAATAATATTCAATACAACAGCCATAATAATAAAGAGAACAATACTCCTGTAAATTGATCAACCAATTGATTAGTCAACTGATTGTTTAAATCCAAACCAATAAACAATCATTTCATGTTGGGGATCTATATATGCTTAGGAATATTTAAAATATTCATTGTGTAATAATTTGACTACATTATTTCTAGATTGTTTTTGTGTACACATTTGCATGCACACATATACACACCCCTCTGCACAAGTAGGATGCAACACAAAAAGTTACTGGTTATTGTATGTGGTAACTATTGTTATCTTAATGGCAATTATCTATTAATATTGACTTGACAAGTCAATATTAATAGATAATTTCTAGTTCAATAAAAAAGACAAAACAAACAATAGCATTCAATCTGAATTTGTGTTCATTCCAATCAGAATTTCTCAAAGGAAATAACTATCTAATTATATAATATTTTCCTTTATTTACAATTAATTTCAATATAAATTCTATTAATAGGATGTGACAACATTGAATTTAATAGTTTACTGAAGCCAGTCTTGAAAAGGGTTAATATTAACAATTGTTTCTTTCTAAAATTATTTTTTTATCACAAAATGATATTGATAGTATTAGAAAAATAATGATTTTACAATAAATTATCTTTTATTGCTGTTATAAATAAAATTCTGAAAAGAATCTATTCTACAATTAAAAAATATTTTTACAAACTAAAAAATAAATAAAGAGTAAAATTTAAAATTTAAGAAAATAAGTCTTACTTAACCAATCACTGCAAATCAGCCAGCACAAAATCTATTATCAACTTTTTATATGACATGATACAGTAAAAATAGCATATTATCATGAGATTTTTATTCCCTGAATAAAATTAAATAGTTCTTTAAAGAAAAATACAAAAAATTCCAATCGAATTTGGAATTTAATAATATGAAATCTGCATTTGTGCTCACCCCAATTATCACAATTTATCAGGGGAGATAACTAATGTTAATAAATGTTTATTAATGTTAAAATATAGCAATTATAATTTCCATAAATAAGATGCCACTTGAGATTATCCTTAAGAGGTAATATTTAAAAGAGAAGTAAATACAAATACTTACATTATATTCCTCACTTGATTTTGTCATTGAATCTAACAATAAAGGTTGGAATTCTGGCCATACTGTAAATGTTTCATCATCAGGAAGGATTTTTAAATTATATGTTTGATTAATCTGGAAAAAGAAAAAAGGTTTTGAAAATAGAAAAAATTTCTTTATACAAATTTCAATAGAATAAAGTTTTCATTTTATTCATTTTTGACTAGTGTCTTTTATTACTTTCAGATTTTCTTTTCATTCTATGGTAGAAAACCAAATTTTCTTTTAAATAAAAAATAAAAAATCTAACACAGTTAAATAAATGAATTAATGAATAAAATTATTATATTCTCTTTTGTATTGTAAGAATCTGTTTTTGAAAATAAATTTATTTTCATTTTGATGATAGACATGTTTTGATAGTTTAAACTATGAAAACATTTCAATCTGATTTTTCAAACAAATAATCTTAGACAATGAAATTTATAATAATGAGTAACTGAATTATTACTTTTCTCAATTATTTGATCCCTTAAATAAATCTGTATTATAATGATCCACATATATGTTGCACGCCAAAAAAAACCCAAGTAACAGCAAGAGTTTTGGTAGCACTATAGCATTAAAAATGCTCTGATTAGAGATTAACTTTGCAATTAAAATGACAACTTTATTAATAGTAATACAGCATCTGTGATCACATGGATCATAATAATTGATCAAGGTAGATAACTTAAATGCTATTTATAGAATAATTCACATTTTCTATTTGCAATAAATTATAATATAAAATCCTATAAATAGAAGGTGAATTGACATCAAACTTAATTACCACTGAAAACCACATTTGAATAAATAATTAATGATATTTAGTTTCATGTTTGTGGGTAGGGGTGATAAGTTGAAGTGATATTTTAGAGATAAGGATATCTATAACTTACTTATATTCTCAGATTTATATATTAGTAAGACAGAGAAGACAGTTTCATTTTTGTTCTAGCATCATCAGAATGTAAATTCATTACCAAAAACAAATTTTACACACATAATAATGTATGATGACAAATAATGAAAAATGTCAAATTGATTCCAAACTTTTCTTAATTCTCTCACATCATAGTAAGATTTTTATTAGAGCAATAGATTTACAATGCTCTAAATTAGAGAATAAAGAATTTCCAGTCCAATTTGTAACTTAAAGTTAATTTTGTAGAATCTGTGAAATGATAATTTAAATTTTTCACTCCTTCATAAATAGATGCATCAATATCATCATGGATCTCCATTTTAACATCCATCCAACAGATTAACAAATAAGTGGATTAAGGTCATTTTTATTAATCTCTTTAAGAAACTTGTTTGAATATGGATTACCAAAAGGTTGAATATTATTAGTTAAAGAATGAAAAACAAGAAGTAAAGTACTCTTTGATTATTTTTTTCTTTTTCATATTTATAATGTCTGGTTCTTTTAACAAATCCTGTTACATCTTCTGTTGGAGATTTTTTTTTAAATAAATAAAAGTTAAATCATAACACTGAAAAGAAATCTAAGGATAAAGATTTATTTTCAGTCCTTTCTTTTTTGTACAACTTGATCCCTTTAATAAAAAGGTAATTACTTATCAAAGCTTCAGGGCTTTTATGATTAGGTGATAGTTTGTAAGGTCACTGGGGTGGGGGGAGGCAGGAGTAGAGAAATAATAACAATGGGATTGTTTGTTGTAACAAGAACACACCCAGGCTGACAAGTGACATGTCACCCATGAAATTTTTAAAAATAAAAAAGTAAAAATAAAAAAATAAAAAATAATAAAGACAAACAGACCATGTAAAGATAAGCATGGAAGAGAGAGAAGGAGAAAAAATAGATGAAAATATTTTTTTAAATCTAAAAATGCTGAAAAAAATATATATACCTGGGTTAAGCTGACATTGCAATTTAACTAGGGTATATTTGATACTTACCTGTCTCTATGATAAAGAAATAGACACCTAACAAGGATAACATTTGTATATAAAGTTACCTCTAAGGACATAAAAGATACAAACAACTATTGAAGATCAAGCAAGGGTGTGTAAATATATACATACATATATATATATATATATATATATATATATATATATATATACACGCACCCTTGCTTGATCTTCAATAGTTTTTTTAAATATCTTTTAGGTCCTTAGAGGTAACTTTATATACAAATGTAATTCTTGTTAGGCGTCTATTGTCATATATATATATTTTTTATTTATTTATTTATTTATGGTTACCAATACATTTAAAAGTCCGTTTTACCAATGGTTTCGGGACATCACTTTCAGGTGATGTTCTGAAACCATTGGTAAAACGGACTTTTAAATGTATTGGTGACTATAAATAAATAAATACAGCTCTTACAGAAGTAATTGAGCACTTTATTATCATTTCTCCAATAATAACAAAGAATTAACTATATATATATATATATATATATTATATATATATATATATATATATATATTATTTCTTGAGTATTATATGAAACACTGTAAACCAAGTTTAATTTTTTTATGTGATCAAAATGAAGACATGCACAACTGAGCAACTTATATAATGAACTGTTGATTTCTAGACTTTGTTTAGATGAGGGGAGTGCCAATTTGAAAAAAAAAATTATGAAGCCAGTTTCAATAATTTTTTTTTTTTAAAACAGTTTTTGGCAAAACACAGGATTGAGCAGGTGCACCCCCACCCCCTTCAGTTTTTGGTTTCCTAAACTGAAAATTCATCTCATGAGTATGATTTGAAGATGCGAAAGATATGAAAAGAATTATGACAAAGAAATTTCAAACTCTTTCAAAAGAGAAGTTTTAGACATACTTTGACTAATGAAAAACCTGTTGGAATAAATGATGAATTCCAAGTAGTTTCAATGAAATGTTTATTTTAGTCATTTCAGTCTTAATTTTCAATCTTGATATTTTTTTAACACACATCTTAGTCTTCTTATTCTAATTTTAGTTGCTTTTCCCTTTCCTCAAATCAATGTTTGGCCAATAGTAAATAGTAGAGATAAGAAATAAAGAATAATCTCTTAGCAAGATTCAAACTTGCACATCCTTTCTTTTCAAGAAACCTATCTTCTTAGTGTGATAATTATGTCCACCTTGTGCCAACAGTGCAAAAGATCAAATTTAATCATAACTTAATTCCCTGAATGATATTTTATTTGGTGTTTATATTTACATACAATAGTAATAATATTATCTTGAATATTAATGATTATCAAATGAAAATAACATTTTTGAAAAATATATTTAAAAAAGGCAGTCAATACCCACAAAACAAGAAGTGTGATTTCTTTGGTTAATATTGGTTTCCATTATGTTGCAATTTCTTTATAAACATTGGAGAGGCTGACAAGATTAATTAGACATAATAGGTTTATTAGGGAAAAATGTATAAACATATCAAATACAAATTTAGTTTATTTTAAAACCATTGTGTGTGGTGTTATAATAATCATAATCCTTCTTTAAAAGTATCCACATCAAATGACACACACATACAGAGGCAAACTATTATACAGAATTACAACTATTTCTAAATAAATCTCAATATATAATCTACATGTTTATTTTAATAGTATATCAATAACCTTTTAAGCTATTGTACATTCAAATAAAAAAAATAATGGGACCATATGACCTTTAGGTACCCCTTTTTGATCTTGATTAAGAAAGGACATGTTTTTCATTTACACTGTCAATATCCGCTGGTTTTAACAGACAATTTTTAGATTTTTTTTTTTAATTATAAAACTAACCCCAACCCCTAACAAACAACCAGATATTGACGGTGTAAATGAAAAACATGTCCTTTCTCAATCGAGATCAAAAAGGGTGCCTAAAGGTAATATGGTCCAAAGAATGTATCAATCCAAAAACAGACATAATTTCTAAAATTTTTGTTACTCTGTTAATGTTGTTAAACCTAATCTTTCTCAGAACGCATTCTGTAAATTAAGTACTAATTTGGTTGCACTTTAGTTAACAGATAAAAATTGTCTTACAAATCACACTGAAACCACTGGTTCCTTCTAGATCACCAAAGTTAAGCAGTGATGACCACTTAAGTAACAGCAGGTACTATAAGTAACCAGAGTCATTGGTTTATCAAAAAGGACTTTATTTGGCTTTAAATGACCCGAAAAGAGTTGATATGCCATAAAACAAAATAACTATCATACCATGTAAGAGAATTAAATATTCTGGAAAACTATTCCACAGCCATGTCCAGATTCTTTCATAAATAGTTATTCCTGGACACAATACAAAAGATAGACATACACAACGAGAATACAGTAATAGGAAAGAATCGTTGTTAATGTAGAAAATTTTCCATTTTATAATTCCTAAAATGCTTCATTCCTTGTCTTTGATAAAGTTGAAGATTATAGGGATTTGGCCCCTATATTTTTACGTGCATGTGGAATTGAATAAATTAAAATAATTAAGTTTTCTTAAATAATTAGTTTTAATTTATTCAATTCCATAATAGAAAAAATTTAGAGAGAGAGAAAATAAAAAAATAAGGAAAACTTAATGAGTAAACAATTGAAATAAAAAGAAAAAAAAAAGATGAATGAAGAAAACAATAGAAAGAAAAAAGACAAATAAGAAAAGTGGGTTTTCTTCTTTAAAAAAACAAATAAAAAAAATGACTAGTAATTTCATCCATTCTAATAATTACAAGTTATAAATATTTGAATATCTATTCAATAAAGAAAAGAAAATGTCTCGTGCAACTGTAATGTTTCATTATCAAGTATAATTATAATCTAGACATCTGAATAGAAATATATGCCAAGATTGAATCTGTAACAAAAGTTTTAACATGTCATACAATATTTTTCCTGTAATTAGGAAGGCAAGAAGCAAAACTCTTTTCACCCTTTAAATTACAAATTATTATATATCACTTATCACTTATAAGAAGAAGGAACAATAACCTTTTTTGAGAAGAACTAGAACACACCAAATCCATCAATCATAATAGTTTGCCAAAAATGTAGAAAACAAAGTTAAGATCATAAGAAACAAGCATTTTCCTTTGGTTTGATTTGTGATAAAAAGTGAAATGCAGATCAATTTCCTAAATGCAACAAATCTAAGTATTTACCTAACTTGTTCACCTTGAATAGGATGTAAGACAAGATTGCAAGTATGGAGTAATCAGTGAGGCAAATACAAGAAGAGGATATTATTACATTTACAAAGTGTTTAATAAAGAAGAAGACAACACTTAAGAGGGTAGAATTTATGCACACACAAATTTTATACTACAAAATGATTCCCATGGCTACTGTGTATTTAGAGACTTCAGTATTTAACAGTTCAAATAATGGTGTCATGCTCTAGCCTCATCTAAGCATCCATTCCTTTGTATTGTGCCAGCTATGTTTTCCAAGGATAAAAGTATGTTTATTATTAAGACATTTTGCATACAAATCTTTTTTTCTTTGGGTGATTTTTGAAAATGTTTCAACATACAGTGACTTTAGCTAAAATTTGAGGTACAAGCGAGCTTCAGATATGTTCATAAGTTCACTAAAAATATTTAAGTTTCCAAATTAATTACACCAAAGAAAAATATTTATAAAAAATAAACATTAAAATATATTACAGCACATAATTTATTCTATTATGTTCGATTTTTCTTAAAAATGTAACAAAATTTTTTTTTTTTAAATTAGGGAGTTTTTGGTGTGAGTGGTCTGAAATGGATAAATGGCATTTAAGTTTATTTCAATGGGGAAAATTGATTTGATGAGGAAACTGAGTTACAAGCAACAAATCAAACTCTTAAGTCAAAATACCATTATATTGCTTCACTCATCTCAAAGGCCAACATTAAAAAAGATTTGAACCTTTTCATTGCAATGTACAACTATTATCTAATTTCATACTACATATTCTTTTTATTAGTTAGTATAGCATTATACTTATATAATAAATCAAATCCCTTACTTAAAACTTATGTAATTTTTAACAATAAAAAAATGTGAAAAGCATGAACGAGAATGCCATTAGTATATACTTACATTCACACACCTTCATCAAAGGCAAGGTGTGACAAGTGAAATTTATTGCTGGGAGCTACATCAGTATTCCCTTTTAAGATGACATGGTTAACAAATGTTAAAAAGAACAGATATTAAGCTTAACTCTCTAAAATTCACAACTTTAAGAAATTTTGGAAGCAGCGGCAGCCACCAAGAAAGCAGCTGTATGGCCACTTGCCTCCACCACACAAACCATTTGAGTAAGACACGCTGGACACTGCTGGAGAAGCAAGGACAAACTCATAAGTAACATTCCTCTGCAGACAAGTACACATGGACACACCAGTGTCAGCTGACCAACAAAAACCTACATCAATCTACAGTTTTTTGCAGATTCTGGAATGCTGTGTAGAGGACCTCCCAGGAGTGATGACCGATAGGGATGATTGAAGAGAGAGAGAGAAAGAGTCACGGATATCTATGATGACAGTGGGACTTGATGATGAGGTATTGAATAAGGTACTGTTATTTAATTTGAAAAAGGAGAAAGCAATGAAAAACAGAATGTGAAGAAGAAATGATGTGGTGAGAAAGCCAGTGACAAAACAATTTAAGAGAGAGAGAGAGAGAGAGCAAAATGTAAGAAAGACAAGGCTTGCTGGTTGGATACAATTAGCAAAGATTAAAAGACAGGTATAAAAATTGCTTGTGAATTTTGCACTAAAATTTTAACCTTCTAATGAACTATTTGCATAAAAACCCTTTTTTTTTTTTATATATATATTGGTGTATGATCATAAAAGTTACATATTACACTTGACCCTCTCAAACCAATTCTGGTAAATGTAGATGCCTTACCATATGGCGTTGGGGTAGTGATAGCCCAGAAAATGAAGGATGGAAAGGAGAAACTGGTTTACTACTTATCTTGAACATTGTCTGCTGCAGAGCAGAATTTGCAAGTCAAGAAATTCCATCTGTATAGAATCTTTTTTTGTGGGAGAGGGGGGTGGAACAAACCTCTATTGTGATTATTTAAGGAGAACCAACCTCTTCATACCCTTGGGATCACCCAAGTCCAACAATAGGCCCTGCTCTTATCAGCTTACAATTATCAATCTGTGCATAGGATAAAATCTAACCTGACAAGAATAAGGTCTATTGTTGGACAACAAAAAGGCTTCTTACCAATTAGTGCTAAAAACGAGGATTTTTATCAATCGACAGCAGAATGGATGCCTTATTTCCCCAAACAAGAACTGAGTTGTAAGGAGGGTACAGTACTCCAAGGAAATCAAGTGGTCGTTCCTCCTAAAAGGTATTGCAAAAACGACACCAGACAAACATAAGTATAGTGCAAATGAAGATCCTTGCTTGAAACTTTGTGTGATGGCCAAACTTGAATAAAGACAAAGCTTGTAGAATCAAAACAGTTCCAACAAAGTCCCTATTCATTGTTGGGAATATCTCAGTCAACAATGGGAAAAGATTCACATGGATTTCCCGAGCCATTCTGGAATGGATATTCCTCATAGTAGTTGATGCTTAGTAGAAATGAGCAGAAATATGCATAATGAAGACAGCTACTTCCTCAGCCGCAATAGAAAAGCCGAGACACATCTTTGCCCCAATAGAAAAGCAGAGACACATCTTTGACACATCTTTGCCCCAATAGAAAAGCAGAGACACATCTTTGCCACAATAGAAAAGCAGAGACACATCTTTTGCCACAATAGAAAAGCAGAGACACATCTTTGCCCCAATAGAAAAGCAGAGACACATCTTTGCCACAATAGAAAAGCAGAGACACATCTTTGCCCCAATAGAAAAGCCGAGACACATCTTGCCCAATAGAAAAGCGAGACACATCATTGCCACAATAGAAAAGCAGAGTCACATCTTTGCCACAATAGAAAAGCAGAGTCACATCAGAGACACATCTTTGCCACAATAGAAAGCAGAGACACATCTTTGCCAAAATAGAAAAGCCGAGACACATCTTTGCCACAATAGAAAAGCAGAGACACATCTTTGCCACAATAGAAAAGAGACACATCTTTGCCACAATAGAAAAGCAGAGACACATCTTTGCCACAATAGAAAGCAGAGACACATCTTTGCCACAATAGAAAAGCAGAGACACATCTTTGCCCAATAGAAAGCCGAGACACATCGTTGCCACAATAGAAAAGCCGAGACACATCGTTGCCACAATAGAAAGCCGCACTTGGACTACCAGTATTTTCGTGAATATCAGCGAATGTTTTCAGCAGTTCATAACTACTTATCAAACCTTACCTAAATGGTAAGGTTGAGTAAATGGTAGGAATTTTCAAGGGAGCACTGAAGAAATTGAGCACAAGAGGAAAGATTTCTACTGATAATTTGATTATTAAATTAACTTTTTCTTTGTAAACTCTTTTTATGTAGGTAATTTTTTTTGCCCCCCCCCCCCATATTAAAAAAAAAGAAGTTGAACTGAAGTGTTGATAGTTGCATTAAAATAGTACAAACTGATCACATGACATTTTGGTTGGTTCGATTTAACAGCATGTCAACCCATTGGGTCATTTAATGCTAAAGACGTTTTTATTCATTTTTGATGGGTACTCAATTTTTTTTTTTTTTGAGCACATTGTTTTAGAACTCATTTTGTTCTATTTAACCCATAGATGGAACCCTAACAGGTAATACCACTCCAAGTCAGAGTAGACCTGGGAGTAATAGTGATGAAGGGGTACTCCACATTCCACGAAGCTCCAGAATTGGAACTTCACCATCAGACAAAGTTTAATGTCGTACCCAGGTCATTATGACCCTCAGTCACCACCTTCTAGTACATATGTTTAAAAGGGTTGGGACTTGCCATAAAGGCAATAGGATTGGGACAATCATATAGGAGCTAGGGCTTGACATGACCAGCCAACTGATTGGAGGGGGTCTCTTTGACTGGCCATCTAGCCAAAGTGGAATGTTGCATGTCATTGACTGCTCAGCCACTAGGGTTCTGTCCTTAACAATCATTGTTTGCCACCCACAGCCAACAGGTCTTATCCCTCTGTAGAGGAGCAATCGGTGTATTCTAAACAGCCAACAGGGCTACATTGTCTTGGAGGTCCCTAATGTTCCGTCATCGAATTCTCTTTCCAAACATGTAAAGTTCATTTTTCTTCACCAAAAACTTGCTTATAGTTCTTTATGGAAGGGGGGGGGGGTCAATCTACAAAACAAAAACTAACAAAACGTTTTTTAGTAAACACTTAATTAAAATAAAAGCTCTTATTACTTCATATACCAAAAATTTCTTATAAAAATTGGCTTATTATTTTTAGTTTGTTGATTTTTAAAGAATTTCCAGTAATCCCCGTTATTGCAAAGTGCACGAAATTGTACATCCCTACCATTATTTGACCATTTCTAGATAATTTTTCTAATTGTTTTTCTTCTAAAATATACTTTAATATTTATTTTACAAAAATATTTTTGAATAAAAGAAAACTGTTATAGTTACACAAAATAACTTGTAAATATAAACTTGGTTTTACAAATTTCCGCAAATGATGGACAGGAAGTTATACTGTTTGGCTATGTCAGTAAATTTATTAAATCATGTTAAGTGGTGCTTAATGGTCAACAGTTGGGTTAAGAGTCATCGGTAATAAATAAATAAATAAATAAATAAATAAATCTTAAAAATTAAAAAAAGAGGATAATATTCATCACCCAGAAAAAGTTTCAGTCATTTCCGTTATTATTTCATTTTTACTCTGACCCAGTTACAGTTTAGTTATATATATATATATATATATATTTTAACTAAACTAGTTTTTTGGGTTTTTTTTGTAATTTCATCAATGGGATATTCTGGATAAGTACCTTTTCCTGCCTAACAATTTCAAAAATAAGGGAGAATTGAAATGTAATTTTTTAATGCCAAGTCAAAGGGTTTGACATACCCAAAACTGATGTAAAATCCGTTTTTGACAAAAAGAATTTACCCCCCCCCCTTACAGAAAATAATTTACCAAAAATCAGATAATTATCGTATTTTAATGAAATTTTCAGTGTTGATTTATCAATGAATGAACTTTATAATGCATTATTTATTTTATTTCAAAACTTTCTGATTTTTTTCAGGTCACTTAATTTTGACCCCCCCCCCTTATTTTTGGGGCGTAACATTTTGGCAAGTTGGTCATTTTCTGTACTGTATAAATAAAGAGATAAAAGACTGAAGTTATGAATAGAAAAAAATTTACGGGGGCTTTTCTATGAGAAAATAAATACCGAAAATCGGAAAAAAAATGTAAAAAAAAAAAAAAATTTTTGGAGTTTTCTTTTTTACTCATTTCGATAATCATTTAATTGGCTATTATCTCATAAAAGAAAAAATTACACATCGATATCTTTTCTGCTTAAAAAGAGGGGGGGGGGCTAAATTTTCAATAGAGTTTTTCTTCAAAACTTATTACTTTTTGTACCTAAAATAAGGTTTGCATTAAATAGATATTTATTCCTAGAATCTAAAAATATAACATTTTAAACTTAACATCAGGATTTTCATATTTTAAATGAATTTTATATATTAATTTTTCATAGCAAAAATACTTAATTAAAGTTTTAAAATAAAATAACTGATGCATTATAAAATACTGAAAATTTCATTAAAATCGGAGAATTACCTGATTTTTGGTATTTATTAATTAATTTATTTATTTGCAATCGCGAATGTTACATTAAATTTGTAAACAATCCATTTTAAGCTATTTAAAACAGCGTCTGAGACCGAATGCGATCGAAATTGACCGAAAAATCGTTTTAAATGTATTAAAAATGAATTAAATGTGTAATATTATTTTGCCTTTTTTTATTATTGATGGTCATAATGACCACCAATAAAAAAAGGCTTACTACTTATCGATTTAGACAAAAGTTTGACCTTAAATAATAGATTTAATTAATTATAATTCGTTTTTAAAAAAACATTAGCAGAGTTTAGCAGTTTTTGGGTAACCCTAAACCGAATTAATTGCCTCCCTCTATATTTTATCTATACTACTCATAAAAATCAAAGAACAAATACAATCTCTTTTCCACTAAATATAAGATTTAAGAAGGACAGATATGAAAACTTTCCTAAAAGATGTAGGAGAAAACTCAACCTCTTCAATACGTTTCCGAACAGAGTTGGGTTAGGGTTTTTTGGAATAGTAAAAATCAGTTCTGCTAAAAACAGATACTACGTTTTGATTTTAGCTAAAAGGTCGAACAATCGCATTTCGGACGAGGCCACAGAAAATCGGATTCTGCAGTTTGAAAAATTTACTCCGCTAAAATTAATATTTTTAAAATATTGGCAATGGGAAAAATTTAAGGAATTTTTCACAAAAATATTTTTGTAAAAAATATTTCCCCTCCTTCCTGTTCAATGAAGAGGAAGGAGGGGAAATATTTTTGCTTTTCTTACTCATCAAATACAAAATTAAATTTATACATTAATTTTTTAATTAAAAAATAAAACTCAAATTTCAAAAATAGTTCACAAGCTCCACAGCATGAAATTCAACTGACATGATTGTGAATATAATTTAATATTAGTCTTCAATTTAAATACATTCTCCCTTGTGGTCTGAAACCCCAAAATCTTACAGCATCTGAGTGCCGTTCCTAAACAAACAACACATCCTCATCCAAAGGGGGATGGATAAGAAGAGTTAATAATCCCAATGCTAGAGACGGCTTAATTATAAAAAAATAAAAAAAATAAAAGTCGAGAAATGCCAAAGAAAATCGACAATAATTTCTTAAATTATTTCCGCACATACGCGAGAGGGGCCCCAACAATAAAATTGACATTCGTTGGTAAGGTGAATACAATACATTGAAGAAATAATTAAATTTAAATAAAATTGCATTCCATGGAATTTTTCGGCCCAACGGAATTTACAAAATTTATATTTTTAGTATAATTGTTGGTTTTTATTTATCTATTTTTCAACCAATCAATAATGTAATAATGAGCTTCATTAAGGATATTTTTTACTGTCTTTAGAATTGTTTGCGATACAATAAATATTTCCCGAATATTTTATAGTATTTTTGGCCAATGCAATATGCAACAAACTCCTGACTTATGTATACAACACAAAACTACCCCAGAAAAAAATATACGCAATTACATTTTTATTTTTCTTACTTGTCCAAAGGTTTACGTATTACATTCATTCATTTTCATATGATGAATTTTCGGTGTATTCATTCAGTAACAAAAATGTGTGGATGTAACTTTTAAAGTTAATTAATTTTATGGAATTTCTAAATAAATATCATTAGGATAATGTAATTTTTTTTTTTTTTTGAACAAAAATAAAACTCAGTAAATAAATCATTGTTATGTTTTGATATAAGTTGAATTAAAACAAAATTTGTCCGGATCTGTTAAGTACGTAGAGTATACGCACGGAGTATAAATAAATACCGAGTATTATATACTCCGTATTTATAAACAAATGTGGTTATTGTTTTGATTTCAATATCAAAATTTTGCAACATTTAAACATTTTTTATACATAAAATTCTTAAAGTATCAATATCAAATAAAAAAACCTAACTACAGTTTTGAATAAGCGACATTTACGCATACTTCTTTTTGTCCATTCATTCACAGATTAAACCACTAAAAAAAAAAAAAAAATAAGACTCACCTTGATATTTAGTATCAACCGGTGAATGACAGGTTCAAACTCCAGCATTGATAAATAACCATCTCCGTTGTTGTCATACTGGTTAAATAAATTGAGACCATCTTGACCAACCGTGGATAAAAGTTCTTCTTCCATCTCTTCTTTCATGTTAGATTCCATCAAATACCACCAGCGAATTGCCAAGATTGGAATGAGAATTCCGATGAAAAACTTCATTTTTAAGATGCTTAAGAAGAACACTGCTACTTTCCTATCTTTCTATTTTTCCTAATTTGGAATTTTCATCTTTGAAGATATCCCAACCAACTTAGCTGGGGGAAAAAGTTGCATCGGCTGCGGTTTAATGAAATAAATCGTTAAATTGATATATTTTTTCTAAAAAGCCAGTTAAGTTGCAAGCAATAAAAAGCTTGCCCGTCAAAGTTTAAAGAATAAAAGTCCGTTAAAGAAGGATGCGTAATTTCTGTTTAAGTTTAATCTTTTTCCACGCTTCTGCTTGTTAAAAAATATCTGTTGCCAGAAGAAAATTTGTTAAAGACAGCTTTTGTCTTGCAACTAATTAAAAAATAATTGTAATATAATGAATCCGATGGGTCTCCGCTTCAACCATCCTTTCAATTGTCAAAAGTCGGCTTCTTTCTTATGCGAAGGTGCACGTGACAATGAAAACTGGCATTGAAGTTACATTACAATAACACTCCTTCTTCGTCAGTCAGTCAGTCAGCTGTTGAGTAAGAAGCTATCAACTTGACATATCATATTCTTAAGAGTAGGTGAGGAGGGAGAGGATAGTCTAACCGACGTGCGCACATATATGAGTAAGTTTGAAAAAGGGGGAAATCACTCGTTTTAACCCACGAAAAATGTGCGCTGAAATTACTGATCCAAACAATTCCGGAAAGATCGAGGAACTAAAGGGAGGCAACTTATATATTATTACAACAAAGATTATTTAATTTATTTTCCTTTATAAAGATTTATATAAGCAAGAAAAATGTTCTGAACTCGAAGGCATTTTTCTTTTAATTCGAAAAACTATCAAACAATAATAAAGTAAAAATGTAACTTTGAAAAGTATATATAATCTGAGGCTGTGAATACAAAACATCAAAATAGAAATAACAAGCAAACATCTTAATTAATACATGAATATTTATATACTTAATACAGTTTAAATCTCTCTCTCTCTCTCTCTCTCTCTCTATATATATATATATATATATATATATACATATATATATATATATATATAAATGGACTCTCTCGTCGATTTTCGACGCATGAGTGTTCATCCAGTGAACAACCAACACAGTGATTTGTTTATAGTGGTGAAGGCTTGTGTAGGACCATTCCACACTTTTTGGCACAGTCGATAGGAAAGAATTGGTGCATCAAGGAATACCACGAACCCAATCAACAGGAATTTTGAATTCAGAGTTATCCCTCTCCTAGACTGGTTACATACCCAAGGTTAAAGAGCCCAGTCTGCCCTACTATTTAACCCATAGCTGGAGGGAGAATATATGGATTCATACCTTTCCCAAGGGTATTAGCGCTATGTGAAATGCCAACAGCTTCGTCTAGGAATTGAACTCGAACCGACGAGTCTATTTTCCACAACTCTAACCACTAGCCCACGCGCCTCCATATATATATATATATATATATATATATATATATATATATATGTTTATATATATATATATATATATATATATATATATATATATATATATGAAGTTAAGTAAACAAACAAATGTGTTTATTTTTTTATATGGCTTTAAGCCGACAATTTTTGGAGGATATGTGCTTAATTGAAGTCATACCTAATTTTGAAAATTAATTAGTTAATAATTAATGAATTTAGGCGGGTATATATGTTCAAATGTAAGGCTAAACGAAATATATATATATATATATTTATATGCACCCAAAACCCGGTAGAGCTCTCTAGGAGCAATTTTAATTGAGTTTCACCACCAGCATAAAGCAATGATCGTCTGTTTTTTTTACAGATTTGATCTCTCTGGTGAGAAAATATATACACAATGTATGTATTCAACAGTTAAAACACCACTCCTTAATGGCAGCTGTCGATGGCCGAAAGGTTAACAAACTGGGCTGGTGAAAAGTCAGTTGGGTTTCGCTCCTGATCGAAGGTAGTTGCTGTGTCTAGCCACACTGATGAGACCTGAAATGTCAAAACATGGTGTTTGTAGATGACTTTATATATATATATATATATATATATATATTTTGTATTTTTTGTCTTAAATTTCATCAAATTTCAGCTAAATATTGTTCCTCTAACACGGCTAGAATTCACCTCGGAATTTAGTAGTAAAAGTCGCCAGTGAGTAAAATCTGTCTGTAGATGTACTTGCACTGGGACCCCCCCCCCCACTAAATCCAACACGTGTTCTTTAGATTTATTGGTGAGTATATACATTTGAATTTCGGTTTTCCAGCTAACAACATGCTTTTTCAAATGCCTGAAACTAATTCAAGAGCTAATAATTATCGATATAGATATTATTTGACGAAAAAAGTTCGTAAGTAAACTATCAATAATATTCGTTTGAATTCAGGATGAGAATTGTTTTTTGTTAACTAATTTTTGTACAAATTTTGTGTCTAATTCTGTCGTATTTTTTGTCTTAAATTTCATCAAAATATTTTCCACTAATTCTAACACAGAAATTCTACAGTCCTATCACAGCCAATTTAAATCCATCTTTCACTAAGAAGACTCGACTTAGAAACGGTTCTCTTTTTGCCAAAATGGTAGGGATTAATTTGACTTAAACTAAGTTGAAACTTAATAGTGGATGGATTTTTTTTTTTTTTTTTTTTTTTTTAACCCCTTTTCGGGAAACAACTCGAGGCAGATTATACATCTTACCTCACAAATAAAACCATGGGTAGCAGCGTGGTGGATGTGAGACATGGCGGATGAACCCAAAATGGGTCAACGGTGTATCTCACGTGATGCTGGGCGGATGAGCCTAAAAGCGGGCCAACGGCCAGGATCAAACAGTTCAGTCAGGAAACTACTGCTCCTCATCTCTAAGTCTGGCGTCTATTGATGAGTCAAATTAGCCACCGAAAGGTATCGATGACATCGAGCCAACCAAACCTATGACATTACACAAAAATATCAAATCATACAGCATCGCCACTCTCGCTGAAGAAGGTGCGCGTCCACGGGTTCGAGCACTGGCCTGTGTCGGAAAATTGGCTACAGTGTCTCAACGTCCACGGGTTCGAGCGCTGGCCTGTGTCGAAAAATCTGCTACAGCGCCCCAACAACATCAAACACACACAAACCGCATCACACGCAGAGCAGACAAACAAGACACACCCACCACCAACGTCGTAGCTCTGAAAACCATATCCAAAAAGTCAACCATAGAACCTAGATGTAAAACACACCTACTAAGGTGTAAACAAACCTTAAATCTAGCCACATTCAATGTCAGAACACTAAAAACTATAAACCAACTGCCCGAGTTAACTGCATCTGCAGAGGACAAAAATATAGACATAATCTGCGTACAAGAGCATAGATTTGATCACAGTGAACTAGATATAAAATACCACGAAACAGGTAACGGATGGACTTTCGTGTCAGCATCTGCGTGGAAAAACTCCACAAATGCCACTATAGGAGGCGTAGGAATGCTCCTCAGCCCCCAGGCTATGAGAGCACTAAACAGTATAGAAAAAATCCAACCGAGAATCATATGCGCTACGTTTAATGGGAATCCCTGCATGACAGTAGTCTCGTGCTATAGCCCCACTAATGTCAGCGAAGAAACGGACATAGCAAAGTTCTATAATGAGCTATCCTCCCTATGCAGACAGATTCCCAAACACAATGTCCTAGTAATTGGGGGCGACATGAATGCGCAGATAGGCATAAGCGAGAACAATAAATACTGCCTACATAACACCCCAAACAGGAACGGCGAATTACTAGCAGAGTTCTCTCTTGAGAACAGGCTAGTATGCCTAAATACAAAATACCAGAAAAGAAAAGGCAAACTCTGGACCTACACATACCCAAACAATACAAGAGCCCAATTAGACTATATCCTAATAAATAAAAAATGGATAAATAGTGCAATGAACTGCGAAGCATACTCCTCTTTTGAAGGAGTATCCTCCGACCACAGAATAGTCACAGCAAAATTACGACTTAGCCTACGTAGGAACAAAAAGCAAACCAGTAAGACTGTACGATACAGCTGGTCAACACTTGCCAACAGTGATATATGCAATCGATACGCTGTGGCAGTAAGAAACAGATTCGATATCCTCCAGGAGGCATTTGAAAGCCCCACCGCAAACGAAGAATACGAAAACTTCGTCAATGCCCATCTAGAAGCAGCATCCGAATGCATACCGACCGAACTGAGAGCCAAACGCTCTGTCCCCTGGGAGACGGAGGCAGTTAGAGAAAAGAGAAATAATATCAAAGAAACAGCCCAAATTAATAAAACAAACCCAACTAGCACCAACCTATACAACCTTAAGAAAGCCCAGGTAGCCTTAAACAAAACATACAAAAGGGAACAAATAGAGTACATACAGGCACAAATAAATAATATCAGACAATCGGTAGAAGACAGACAGTCGCGATTAGCCTGGCAAACAGTAAACGAAATTAGTGGTAGAAAAAGCACCTCTAAATCAAAATTAAAGGCAACCAGCCAAGAAGATAGACTAAAAAAATGGAAGGACCACTTCCAGAAACTGCTAGGAAACCCCCCAGAAATCATAGAAAGTAATATCCAAAAGATTGTAGATAAACAACTAGATATCAAGCTGGGAGATTTCACAATAGATGAAATTAACCAAGCTTTAAAGAAGCTAAAAGGTAGAAAAGCAGCAGGACTCGACGAAATACCCCCGGAGGTGTGGAAGATAGGAAAGTTCAATGACATACTGCTTAGGCTATGCAATGCAGTATATAGACAAAATAGAATAGATAAATGGACGAAAGGCTGCATCCTCCCATTCCCTAAAAAGGGAGATCTCGGAATCGCTAAAAATTACAGAGGCATAACTCTCACTGCTATTGCAGCCAAGATATATAATGCCCTTCTACTTAATCGCATCCGGCCCGAAATAGAAAAAATCCTTAGGAGAAACCAAAATGGATTCCGCAGAAATCGATCCACAACCTCTCAGATCCTGACTATTCGACGGATCATAGAAGGGGTACGAGCAAAGAATCTAGAGGCAACGTTATTATTCGTAGATTTCTCCAAGGCATTCGATTCCATACATAGAGGGAAAATGGAACAAATACTATTAGCATATGGCCTCCCCAATGAAACGGTCTCAGCTATAATGATGCTATACAAAGACACTAAAGCGATGGTACGCTCACCTGATGGCGACACAGATTTCTTTGACATCGCCGCTGGAGTCCTTCAAGGGGACACACTGGCACCATATATATTTATAATATGTCTAGACTACGTACTCCGAACATCATTAGATACCATAAAAGAAAAAGGTTTCACACTAAAAAAGGCAAGAAGCAGGCGATATCCCGCACAAACAATCACAGATGCGGACTATGCTGATGACCTTGCACTTCTTGCAGATACACCGGCAAAGGCTGAATCACTGCTACATAGCTTGGAGGAGGCAGCAAAGAATATAGGCCTCTATGTGAACTCCGGTAAAACAGAGTTCATGAATTTCAAAAATAAAGGAGACATCTCCACACTCGACGGCAAGCCTCTTAAACCAGTAGAACAATTCACATACCTAGGTGGTAATATCTCCTCCACAGAGAGCGATGTTAATACACGAATAGCAAAGGCATGGGCGGCCACAAATAGATTATCAGTCATATGGAGGTCCGATCTCCCTGGCAAGCTGAAGCGACAGTTCTTCCAGGCTGTGGTTGTGTCGGTGCTGCTGTATGGCTGCACCACCTGGACCCTGACAAAGCGTCTTGAGAATAAGCTAGATGGGAGCTGCACAAGAATGCTGCGAGCAGTCTTGAATAAGTCGTGGAAACAGCACCCCACAAGGAAACAGCTGTACGGTCACCTGCCCCCCATCTCACAAACTATCCGAGTGAGACGGACAAGGCATGCAGGACACTGCTGGAGAAGCAGGGATGAACTCATAAGCGACGTTCTCCTGTGGAAGCCAACACATGGACATGCAAGTGTGGGGCGCCCAGCAAGGACATACATTGACCAGTTATGTGAAGATGCTGGCTGCTCCGCAGAGGAGCTTCCAGGTGTAATGAATGATAGGGAGGGTTGGCGAAGGATTGTCATGGATGCCCGTGCTGCGTGCGCGACATGATGATGATGATGATATATATATATATATATATATATATTTGTACACAGATACAAACATATATATTTTTGGTTAAATCCTACTTAATGGACATAAATTCCACTATCGTATGTCACCCTGCCGAAAGAAAAAAATTATAAAAATCAAGGAATAAACCGAATTTAATGAAATTTTCAGTGTTGATATATTAATGAATAAAATATATAATGCATCAGTTATTTTATTTTTAAAAAATGTACATTTTTTTCAGGTCAATTAACTTTGAACCATGTATGTTTGTGAATCTGTGTTCTGCCTCAAAGATATGTGGTTCAACCGACCTGAAAAAATGTAAGAGTTTTCAAATAAAATAACTGGTGCATTATATTGTTTATTCATTAATATATCAACACTGAAAGTTTCATTAAATTCGGTTAATTCCTTGATTTTTAGGTTTTTTTTTTCTCTCGGCAGGGTGACATATGATGGTAGAATTTATGTCCATTAAGTAGGATTTAACCATATTTTCTTTTATTCTTTTGCGTTGTTATTTATATATATTATATATATATATATATATATGGAGAGGTGAAGTATCACCCATAATACATAAAGCATTTTTTTTTAGTTATAATACACTTATTATGTAATAACAAATGGTTTACAAAGATGATATTTTCCTCTTGTTTTACTCAAAATTAATAAAACTTTTACATGAAGCAAATTTATATTTCATTTTTTTCATCAATCATTACTCTTTTTGAATCTCTCTTTCTTTCCAACTTATTTTCTTTTTCTTTTTGTCTTCCAATTCTTTCATTTTATGTTTACTAAGTTTTATCATTCATGTGTTTTTGTTTTGCTCTATTCCACATCACAACTTTAATCTTCATCCTCTGTCATCCTCCAATGGTGAATGTTCTAAAATCTATCATGTTGGTAAACACATTGACAAAATCTTACCTAATTTCTACATCTGTGGTGACTTGTGCGGTTTAAAATGAAATTTTAAAAAAAAATAACAAAATCCCATGAACATTCAGACCTAAAGAACCCTCCAAGCATGTGCAGGAAAAAGGACTCAATTATGACCACCAAAATAATTTCTTGGACATTCAAACTTAGGCCTTAACTAGAACAAGACTACTACTGGGCAGGAAGAAATTTTCTTACATGGTGGCTATGACCCATGAATAAAGCCTGTGTTGGGAATTTATTAACTTAATCCCACAGATAAAGAGACATACCTTTTTTCTCTCTGGCAAGCGCATTTATTCATTGAGACATATTCCAATTGAGATACCTTCCAATTGGATTAACAAGGCAACACATTACGACTGCTTTTCATAACACGAGGTGTATAATCTATTTAAAAACAATAACTGAAAACAAAAGGTCAAAGGGCAAGTAACTCACCCGTACAAAAAATGGATTAGGGCAGATAACTTCTGACCCCACTATGATTAGAGTCTGTTAGTAATAATTAGTACTGACTAAAGTGAATTTCAACAGCCTGAATCCTAAGACTACCTTTTGTATTTGTCTCTTCCTCGAATTCTTTTTCAGCACAAAATATGATAGGATTAAAAGCAAACCCTATGAACACACACCAGGAATAACCACCTTTAAACCTAAAACATTAAACACTTGTCACCCCACAGACTCCAATGTTCACCATTATAAATAGTCAATCTATTCCTACAAAACTGATCCTGAAAGAAAGAATTGCTAGACATTTAAAATTGACTACAAGTTGACTCAGATTGTTAATTATCTTATCTGTGTTTCTGATTGTGAAAACCAATATACAAATCTGTTGGATCTTTTTTTTAACAACTTATCTCAGCTGTGACTTTAATTCTTCTTAGACTAAATCAATCTGTAATCACTGATGTCATTATTGTTAAGTGTAAATAATCATCTATCACACTGTATTTATATATTTGAAAGTTGATTGAAATAGTTTATGTTTATCTTCTCCAGGTTCAGAGCATTTAAATTGGTCTCTCTTATCTCTGACTGACTGTTAGCTGATATTGATCCCCTTATTTAAAGACAGATAACACTCAGATTGTAAACAGTCCATCTAAATGAAAAGAGCTTTCCTTGAAGAGCTCCTCTTTGCATTGTCTATAAGAGTGCTGGTAAGTGCTCAAGTCCACTATAATTGTATAACTAATTATAACTTCTTTCCATTATTAGCCAGATCTTTCAGTCTGTGATTAATAGACATATGAGGAAACATCTTAACTGATCTTTTAAGCAATTTGTAGTATGAATTTTGATACTTCTTATCTACAGCCAATGTTCTCAAAGTTATCCCTCATCATATTAATAAAGTACTGAATAACAGCTTTAAGGCTCAAACCATTATTTTTCATATATCTAAGGTGTGTGACGGGGTATGACACAAAGGACTTTTATAACCGAAAGGGTTTGCTCCATCGTCGACTCTTATGTTACTTATTAAACCCATGAAGAATTTTTTAATGGCCAGTCTTCTGGTCAATGCAGGAAATTCATAGGCTCTCTCTTTGGTTCAATATTTTTTTTTTTCATCAACAACCTGCCTGGTACTTAGGTCATTTGTCATCATCTTTGCTGATTTTGTGTATTTATTGGGTTTTAAAGAATGTCAATTGATGTTGGTCATTTTATGCTGAAATTTTATTTTTGTTATTTATGTATTATAGAATGGTTGTTAATTGTGTTTTGAAACTTTTTATAGAGATTATACTGATTGATGGGTAGAAGATTTGGTGCTATTGTTATTTTTAAAAAAGATTTTCCTTTTAGTTGTTGGTCATAATGGGGAGATTTTATGATTTGTGTTGTATATGTTTGTTTTCTTTCTGAATTTTATTATGTTGCTGGTATTTGTTGCCTTGAAGAGGTTTTTCAGATTACTTGAATTAAGGTATTTTTTTCTGTTCTATGAGGATGTGTTTGATTGTGAGCAGTTCTCCACATGAGCATTTAGGATATTCTTCTCTTTTAAGTAAGTATAAGTGTATTATTGAGTATATCCAATGTGATTCTGGTTAGAATGACCTCCTCTTTTTGGCTTCCATGTCCCTAATATTGATTAGCTTGTTATGAGTATGAATTTTTCATTCTTGTTTCCATTTATTTTTTATATACAAGTTTATTTGTGATTTCATCTTTACTTACGACACAACACATTGTCATATAATCTCAAGAAATTAAAAATATAATTGAGCTTAATTTAATTGTTCAATGGGGTAGAAAATGGCTTGTGTCTTTCAACTCCTCTAAGACTAAGTGGTCTTTCCATCACCATGGAACCCCCCACCCCACCTCCCAACTATTCTACAGGATGGAATTTGATTAAAAGAGATTGACTCCTTTGACAAACTCTTAGGTTTCCTCTTTATTCTTGATTTCAAATTGGAAATCTATATTACATCAATTGCTAAGGACACAGCTAAAATGGTTTGTCAATTCTATCACTCTAGAAAGTATTTAATACCCATTGTCTTGTTATACTGATACGAAAATGAGATTTTCCAAAGAATTGAATACTGTTCTTAAATTTGCAGAATCATTTAAATGCTTTTGTGGTAGAAGATTATTTCTGGTCCTTTCAGCCATTTTCTTTAGTATTGTTATATTCCAGTCAAATCTCATTACAATTCATAAGCTCCCCATTGAAGTAAAAAGATAAAACAACCTTTAGGTCAGTTTGTCCATGGTGGGGATGCTATGTCTGCTGAGACCTGTTGGTCTACCGCTAATTGACGGTCGACTGTACCCAGGTGCCCTCCTGGGTCTGTTGGCGGCAGCCTCCAGTGCGTCGGCTCAGCGATAGTGGCTGCAACTTCCTTCTCTAGACGCAATTTTTCGGATTGCATCTTCATCTCCAGTTCTCTGCCAATGGAGGCTAAACGACCTTGGTGGCGGCTCTGCCTAAAATACCTGAGTAGTGAGTCCGGTGAGAGGTGGCTTGAGTGGACCTGCTGTCCGCCATCTTGAGGAGGAAATGAATTAGTGTTCCATTTGACAGTTTTTTTTTTTTTAGCTTGCTTGTGCCTCTTAGGCATGCTGGACTCAGGAGTACTGTATGGACCTGTCCGTAGTCCTTGTTGGCTCTTTTCCACAGTTGTAGCAGGGAAAACTCTGTTGGGGGAAAAACCTCTGGTGTTCAAAGAGGTCACTTCCTATGATGTTTGACAGCTTGTGTGGAATCCAGGAGAGTCCCTGCTACCCAAGTGCATGTTGCCTCCTCTCTCTCATGTTGAAGACAGCTCTGTTGGGATGATAACCCTTTGGTGTCGAAGAGGTCACTTCCTGTGATGTTGACAGGGATACAGTAGTTCCGGGAGAAGTCTAGGCTTCCAAGTCTTTCAGAGTAATTTCTTACTATCGTGGCTTCTACTTCACCATATATATCTTGTCCAAAGTGTATATACGGCTTTTTGTTACACGTAGTTAAACTCCTTCAAGCAAAGAATAACAAAAACCCTGGGTAGGGTAAGAAAGGGCCCGCTCACTTGTGGAGGATACGGGAGTTCTAATCTGGGCAAGCCATGACAGTTATCATCATGATTTGCAGTTACACACGTGACATTCAAAGATATCATTTTCAAAGTTCTAAATGATGAATTCTTTTATTTCATCATAACTTATTTAAAGCCCTTTCAACTCATTTTGACTTTTAAACTTACTCTTTCATGGAAAGGAAAAATTTCAAAAAGAAATAATGGTTCTTTCCATATAGTTTATATAAAGCTTGATTGAAAAGAAATTTTTCACACAAATATTCACACCTTAGTAATTGTTGTAACTTGAGTATCAGAGTTAACAGATAAATAACAGGAAGAAACACAACCAGTATTAAGGATAGAGAAAAACGTTTGACAGATACAAAATGAACAGAGTAATTAGCAATTGCTATGTTGAATTTTCTCTTCCAAGGTTTCACCAGATATTATTTATAGGAAAAACAGATGATTTCATTCTTATTATTTAGGTACTATCTGACAGTAACTTATGAAGAATTGGAACAGTTGGGAAGAAAGAGAGTCATGGGTATCCATGTTGTCAGCATGACCTGGTGATGGGGATGATATATACACACACACACACACACTCACACACACACACACATATATATATATATATATATATATACACACACACAGTGGTACCTTGATTTACAAGTTTCCCAATACGAGTTACAAGCTGTCACTCGGTTGATTTTTTTACTTTGTCTTGAGAGGTTAAATCTAAGATACGAGGGAAAAAATACATACCTTAGTAACTTTATGAACACAAAATTTTGGAATTAAAAAGAAAAAAAACAAACAAGAATACATAAAAAACAATGTTGTATATCCAGGTTCTTTCATAATAAAAATATTTATGATATTAAATTTTGAAAGTGAAATGCATGTTGTGTACAAATAGATTTTGACACAAGTACTTTTTCAACATTAGTGGCCATCTTAGAATATTACAAACAAGTAAGCACAACTAGTTATTAATTATATTCCAATCAATCTCACATCAGTCATTTAGATTTTATAAAAATTTCTCAAGAAATCTTATGAATCCTATGAATCAGATAAAGCATTTACTTTACTTTTACACTCATACATATCTACTTGATATTACTTGATCTTCAGGATTTTTCTCAAGATTTATGCATTTCAAAATAATATAAGAGTTAAGATTTAAATTTTTTTCTATACATTAAGTTATTTTATTCTTTCATGAAGCAATTAAGTCATTTTTGAATAGTACAATTAAAAAATTAATCTTCAAGTATTGATCATGTATAAAGTTTAGATAAGATTAGTTATCAAACTTTTTCAAAAACAAATTGTCTTACCTATAATGTAATGAGACTTGTATACTTCAGAATAGTCACTTCCATTGTCGACATAGTTTCTCATTATTTTCGCCAGTTCTGGAATGCATTTCGTAAATTGTTTTGGGAGATAGTATACCGGAGGTATGAGAAATAACATACCAGAAATACCCGACAACCTAATAGTGAGTTGGGGCAGTAGAATACGCCGACTGCATCTTTTGAAGCCACCTACCTTTTGAAGTAACCAATGAAGCTTAAGGATGGAATCCTGGTGGCTGAGTAATGACATGTAACACTCCTCTTTGGCCCTTACTTAGGCTAGACAGGCAGTCAGAGAGCCCCCTCCAATCAATCAGCTAGTCACACCAAGCCCTAGCCTATATGATTGTCCTAACCCTATTGCTCTTATGGCAAACCCCTAACCCTTTTATCATATATATATATGCTAGAAGGCAGTGGCTAAGGGTCTTTTTGACAATGAATCAGGAGTCTAAAACTCTATACTTGTTAAGTTGAAAAAAATATGATGACGTCAGTCTTGTCTGATTGAAAAAAAAAAATATCAATACTCCTATTAGGATCAAAATAAGCAGAATTGCTTTTTAAATAAGTTAAGTAAATAAACTGTAAATAAACTGATTATCTGATTATTTATAAATAAATAAACTGAATAATGAAATAAAATAAATAAAATGTGCTAATAAATTAATTCTGAGTAGTCTCCCCTGACAACTGACCTCTTTACAAAAACGGTTATATATCGTTAGCCAGTCGAGCGAAATCCCGCTAAACTTGAATATGGCGTTACCTGTTGCTCGTGATTCTGTTGTGTGTAATATTTCATTTGATGGATTATTGGACAAAAATAGTAAAGCCACTTTGTTCAATGAACTCATTAAATACATTTTATTCGAAAAAAATCAGATGCCTGAAATGTTTGATCAACTCAAACGGAATACTAACGTTCGAGGCAAAGTAAGTCCAGTCCCGATTTCTATTTATTTCAATTTCACGTATTGTAAAAAAAAAATTTTCGTTTCCTTTTTTGTTTTTTTATGAGAAAAACTTATAAAAAGTGAACATATTATAATCATAAACATAAAAACATTAAGATTAATAATAATGTTTGAAGTTATGTGTGTTAAGTTCTCTATATTTTTATTTATGCACCTAAAACAAAAGTAAGTGTACTCTCTGAGAAAGTAATCTTTAGAAATCCTTTTTTTTTATTATATTGTGGATAAGTATATTCTTTAGTACATTTTACGATTGATTATGATCTCAATTCAACTAAGGAATTCTACTTTTGCATTTTTCTCTTTTAAACTGTTGATAAAAAAAAACTAGGCTAAATTCCAACCTCCGGACGTTACTCTCATTAAGTTTTAAGTTTGATATTCGACCATGATAATATTTTTTATTTTAACAGTTACCTCCACGTATTTATATAAAAAGTTAATTTTATCATGGTAATATTTTTAAGTTCTGAAAAAAAAAATCCCATGTAAAAATGAACAGGAGATACTTAGTATTGTAGTTGTTTACATTGTAAAACATTATGATGTAATAATTTGGACATTTTTTAAGGCGAAAAAACAGTTTTTAAAAACAATCAAAAATCTGCTAATAAAACTGATTTTAATCGTCTTCGTAGTTTTGGTTGGTTCTCAGCAGTTACAATCATGTTGGGCACCTCGTGTAGTGTAATTGTTAGCGAGTTAGGTTCTCACTAGGTGCTATGGTCTTGTACCAAACTAAACTAAGTTTAGTAAATGACTACAAGCATAATGGTACCCGTCTTTATCACGCTTATGGCAGCCAGTAGACAGCTACGACCAAGTTACACTGAAACCACCGAAGTTAAGCAGCGATTAAGAATTTCAGTATTTAAATGGGTGACCACTCATGACTAAGATTAGTAAATAACATCAATATGTCCTTGATGATGTTTACATTTGTCTGTTGAAAGATTACTTTGTTGACGAAATCGCTCCAGTGGATGTAGGATGAAGCGGATTAC
Source organism: Doryteuthis pealeii (assembly GCA_023376005.1). NCBI lineage: Eukaryota > Metazoa > Mollusca > Cephalopoda > Myopsida > Loliginidae > Doryteuthis > Doryteuthis pealeii. The sequence goes on from CM042167.1 coordinate 12,642,653, forward strand.
TCAAGTAATATTTTTGGGGACGATAGGTAACCCACGATTAAACCTGATTGTGATGGGTATAAACTGATACGGGACTACTATATGTATACTTCACGCTTATTTTGAAAAAATCTTGGTCAATCAAGAAGAGAATGACGACCTTCTTTAAATTGATGTAATTATCAAAAGGAAACGTTAGCATTTTATATATGTTTATTGTTTTATGTCTATATCTCTTAAGGTTTTTGATAAAAATGGAGAGAAAAAATATCTATCACTTTTGCTGATAGAAAATAAAATATTTCTACAATAGGTGAGTTCAAAATGTTAATTAGATTAAATGAAATTTTAACTTGTTAATTTTCTATCCTTTCAGCATGCAATCCCAAAATATCCAACAAGAATGACCGTCAAGCTTTCCTCTTGTATTCAAGTTGTGAGAAACTATTTGCCGACATCACTACTGCCTTCCAGACTTTCACTGATATTAAGGAGAGCATTATTGTTCTTGGTTCATCACCAACAAGTCCTAAAGAAATCTACCACATTCAATTTAATTCGTCTGTACCAGCTGGTTTGAAACGTCTCTCTTCTAAAGAGAGTAAACAATCTCTCTTTCTTCAGATTTTTGCACAAGATCCTTTTCATTCAGGACAGAAAATTGCACCAACCAATCTTCATGTTTTATTTCTTTTACCTCGATGTACTAAACATTTAGGATTTACTGCTAAACCAATTTACAAAGTACCAAGCAGAGGACAGCACTATTATTTGAAATTGTCTTGCAAAGCAAAAGAAGACACTGAAGTGTCTCTTGCTAGTCAACCAAAACTTAAAGATATTCTACTTAATATATCTGGTATTGCACCTTTAGACTCAGATATTGAGGAGGAACAAAAGCAAAGCAAACCTATTGCTAATGATGATGAGTTCTTCAAGCTTATTGAAGAGGATGATGATGATTATATTTGGTTCCAAGCAAATGTTAATATTAAGGGGTATCAGTTTGGTTAGAGATCTTTTCTAATCTAATTATTGAACAGGTTAGTACTAGGGTTATCTTCTAACCATCACACCTAACATTTTTTAAAGAATCTTTCAAATGAATTTTTTTTTTTTTAGAGAACACTAATGAAAATTTTGTAAATAAGAAACTTTTAGGTATTCCATAGCAGAGGTAAATATTGAATACCTTATTTATGGCTAAGTAAATACTATTTGCAAGAAATCTCTCTCTCTCTCTCTCTCTCTCTCTTCCTTGGTTAGTCACATTAATTATGAATTTGTAAAAAGTTTTTTCTTATGAAGTCATGTTTTGAAAACCACCTTCTTAGTATATTATTTATAATAGAGATGTATTATAGATAATTTCGAAGATAAATTTAAATAAATGGTCAGAAATTACTGAGAAAATGTATCATTTGCACAATGTTTTCCCCTTCATCACGCACTACCCATGTACTTGTAAAAATTGGTATAACTTGTATATAGATGAACTATGGGAAAAGTTTATAAACTGTTTTCTAAAATAATAGAGTTTTGACTATTAGGTTTTATGTGCATTTTTATGTTGAAATTGATAGGATCATCTAAAATTAATTTTCTTTTAAATCCTTTTGTCTTTTAAATGTTATATAAATTTTTTCTCTTGAACAGACTAATCATACACATCATTGAGACCATTACTGGACAAGGATCTTTTTACAATTCCTTCCAGTAAACTTATCTCTTTTATCTTCTCTCGGATCCTTTTCTACTACACTTGTTATTTCTTGAGCACCATTCTATTAACATTTTATACCATCTGTTATCATCCTTTTTAGTTATGTCCTACTCACTTTGTTGTTTAATAACTTATCTCTTCACTTGATCTGTTCTCTCATCCATGTTGATCTCTTTTTATCTCTTAGACTAATTCTTTTTCATTGATGTCCGTCATTTTAAATTTCTTTTTTTTTTTCTTAAGTAATTGAGTTAATTTCTATGTTTTACAATCATGTATCATCAATGGTATTATGCTACGAATTTATATTTTATGCTTTCAGCATATTGGTAAGGTGCTAGTTATTATGACTATTTTTTTCCCTCCAAGCCTAACCTTAAAACAGGCCTGGTAGCCATACAACTGGAGTCTTTAACTGAAAGTGGGTATGAAAATTACTATAAGAATGACCATTAAGCTTGTTTTCAAATTGTGAGAAACTGCTGACATTATTATCATTCCAGAATTTTACTGATATCAATGAAAATCTCATCACCAACAAATCACAAATGAAATCATATCATATTCAATTTACATCATCTGTACCATTTGGCTTATTTTCATCATAAGACTTTACCTGTTATGAGGAATCAATTATTATCTCTTATTGATCAGGAAGCACAGAAAATGGACGTGTATAAATAAATCAGAAAGTGATTTTAACTATAACAATGAAATAAAGTCATCAATGAAATACAAAAAATATAGGGAAAAAATAATGAATTACAAGATTCAAAGGAAGAATAATTTTGATAATATTCAAAAGTTTATTCCACAATTATTTTATCATATTTAACTTAACATTATTTGCTTCTATTTCTTGGAATTTGAAGAAAATGCTTAATTGACCATATTAAATTTTCAAGACAATTTCAAAGTGCTGGTTGCCAAACAATAATTCTTGAAAATATATTTGACAATATAATTCCATGCTGTTTTTTTTTTTTTTTTTTTATGGAAATGATGTATTTTGAAAGCTACCATGAAGATATTTAAAAACAATTTCCACAAGCCTTTAATTTGACAATATAATTGTATTTTTTCTGTAATTGTAATAAACTGTATATAATATTTGTAAAATGATTTTTTTTATGTTATATCAATTCTTGTGAATTTTCAATACTACATGAAAACCTGTCCTACTGGCAGGATTTTAAGTTAGTAACACAGAACTAAAAGGTCATTAAATGTTTAATGTGTTATTGCTCCCTAGTGACCATGGCTCGTACTAAAAATGTATCTTCTATTTATACATGACTATTTATTTGTTTGTTGTCATAAAAAAAAGCTTATAATTTTGATTTCTAGCTGATAAATTTTTAACCAGAAGTCTACAGTTAAGTCAAAAGATTTAAAAATTCTGTTTAAACCTTTTTAAACGTGTTTAGACACGAAGGGCCAAGTTTATCCCCTCACTAAAAATGAAAAATATTTTGGAAATTTCAAACATCAATCTGCTTTTGAATGCCATTAATAACCACAAAAAAAAAATTGATCACAGCTCTGTCCTCAATTAACAAAAACTCAAACATTTGAGGACTCATATTCAACTTAAATCACCCTTTGTATATAACTCTTCTCAATCAATAGCGACTTGCAATAACCCATCTTTATTATATTTTTATTTATTTTAGATTCTTTATTTAAATCCATATTATAGTCAATTTTATATGAGTAAAATGAAGTTCTTAAGAGTCGTTCTTGTCCTTCAACTTGAAATATTTACCTCCATGATGTATTAAATCAACAGTAATAGGGTATATCAAGGGGGAATAACTGGATTTTATAGCTACTTGCATTTCTCTTAAATAAATTTGTTAATCAACAATAAAAGTCGTGTAATTAACTTGAATATCATAAATTTGACAAGTCATCAGTGATGGAAATTTCCTTCCTTTTTTTTTCTTTTTTAAGCAGTTTCTTTTGGGTAAGATTCACCAACTTGTCATCTAAATTGAAATCTTATATTTGCTCTGGTATAAAGCTATTCTTAGATGCAAGTCTAACTAGTTAGAAATTAAGCATTGTCTTCTAGAAATAAATCAGCTATTATTGACAGCAAACAAAAAGACAATGTAAAATTCACTTTAAAGTAATTTTAATTTTTCAGGTTGGCAACTCCAATTGAAAATCAGTTGATCATTATTGATATTGAATATCTGTGAAAACATCCAGTTCATATTTACTTCTCTGAATTTCAACTGAATAATCTTGGATTATTGTATTTGTGTTTAGTTAAGCAAGTCATGAAAATTGAATAAAAGCTCAAATTCTGCATCAAACGAGGACAATTTGACAGAAACATTTAACAATTCATTTTGGTTATTTCTCATCAAATCTACAAAATGCAAACATATGACACAATTATTGGTGATGAATTAACATTGATTAGAGTTGCCAACCTAAAAAATAAAAATTTTTCAAGACACTTAATGAAGGAGTTTTTGATCTAAACGAATACTCCTGTGGAATATTATTACTCTCTTGTAACAATTTTCTGTTTCCAAAAATCAAAATCCAGTTTTTTGTTGTCATTTGGGAACATGAGAACATACAGCAAGTTGTGACAAATCAATTGAAGACAGTCTCAGTTGATGACTTCCAAGAATTGGGGAAAGAAAAAATGTCCTTGTGTGGTTTCCCCAGAGGAACTTTTTAAAAAGATTTGTAAGTTAAAATAAATTGACCTAAACTTAACTCCCACATTCATTAATGTAATATTTAGTTATAATTTATTATTAACCATGCTTCACACACAATATTGATAACTTCAAATCTCCTAGTTTTAATAAGGATTTGGTTTGTTGGATTTTACGGCATGTCAACCCATATTGGGTTATTTTTATGTGAAGACGTTTTATTTATTTTTGATGGGTATTCAACATTTTTTTAAACTCATTTATTTCTATTTAACCTATAGATGGGATCCTAACAGGTACTACCACTCTGGGTCAGAGTGGACCTGGGAGTAATGGCGATGAAGGGGTACTTTACATTCCCCAGAGCCCCAAGATTGAAACTTCACCATATGCTATTTAATCAGGACACTCAGCCACCGCCTCAGCACATATATGATAAAAAGGATTGGGACGATCGTATAGGTCCTTGGGGGCTTGACATGATAAGCTGATTGATCAGAGGGAACCTCTCTGACCACCAGTCTAGCCTAAATAAAGTGGAGTGTTGCATGTCATACACTACTCAGCCACCAGAGTTCCATCCTCAAGCATCATGGATCACAACCCTATGGTTAACAGGTGGTCCCATTAGAGGGATTTTACCCCTCTACAGAGGTGCAGTCGGTGTATTCTTCTGCCCTAGCCGACAGGTTCGTTTAACAATTTTGAATGTTTTTTTTTTTGTTTCCACATTTTTATAGATCCATAATGATTGGCATTCCTAAATATGTTACCATGACAACCATGTAAACCGTCTTTTCCAATCCTCATCTGACGAAGCTTGTAAATGATTGAAACATGAATAAATAAATAAATACTCCAAATTTTGCTTTTCATGTCATATTTCTTCTATTTTGTCAGACATTTTATCCAAAATGTTATATATATATATATATATATATAATCTCAAATGATTCCGGCCAACATGGTGAAGAAGGGGCAAGATCAAGAATGAAATAGAAAATGTGAAAAACATCAGATCAATGGGATATATATATATATATATAGTGAAAAATTGAAAAAACTCATCTTCATAAAACAAGTGATGTTTATGTGTATGTATGTATGTATGTATGTGTATATATATATATATATATATAAACTTAGGGTAGCGTGGATATGAAGCCAACGCCACTTGGTAACTGACAGTTTATCGGCTATGCGATTTTTGTGTGAGAGTATATTTAATCAATTGTCTGTTCATGTGTTTGTATATTATAAAAAAAAATGAGATCTGAAAATAATTTCAGTTTTTATGTCCATGAGTTGATTCTTTGCCTTTATTTATCATTTAAGTCTTGTTCTCTGCCTTGAATAAAAAGTGTCACTTTTTGTTCACTGTTGGCAGTTTATAATATCCTTCTTGCAGAGGGGGTAAAGCCCACTGCAAAAACAGGTGTCCTGGATATGACGTATCATACAGTGATGAACCTCCAGTTCTGAGGAGTGGAGTACCCCTTCATTGCCATTATTCCCAGATCTACCAGAGTGCTAGGGTCCCATCTGTGTCTTTTTGAAAAGTATTATTATTAGATAGTTATATGGTTTCAAGAATTCCTGTGTTCAAAGAAATGATTGATTGTTCTATTCAATAGAAATCTTGACAGATGTAAAGAATGGCTAAGAGAAATGCTGTGTTATTTTGCTATAATTCCTGCCTCCAAACAATAAATCTATGCAGGGGTTCTCACAAACTAAGGGACTAATTGGGTCCTATGTTCACAGACTGCTCAATAGCAACCATTAGGTGACATTCATCATCATCATCAGGTCATGCTGACAGCACAGATACCCATAACTCTTGCACCAACCATTCCTATTGGTCATTGCCCCTAGCAGGTCTTCCGCATGGCATCCAAAATCCATGCAGAGCTGGTTGATGTATGTTTTTGCTGGTCGGCCTACACTGGTGTGTCAATGTATAAGTGTCCACAGGAGAACAACACTTATGAGTTTGTCCTTGCTTCTCCAGCAGTGTCCAGCATACCTTGTTTGTCTTACTTGAATGATTTGTGTGATAGGAGGCAAGTGGCCATACAGCTCCTTTTTTTAGGGTGCTGCTTCCAGGATTTATTCAAGACATCCTTGTATAGTTATCATCTATCTTTTTCTCTAAGTGTTTTGTTTGAGTCCAAGTGGTGCAGCCATACAGTAACACTGATATGGCTACAGCTCTAGCCAAATATTGTGAGGAGATAATGAACCCTCGCACGCATGGCCCTGGCTAACATTAAACCTAGAAAGATTGCTAAAGTACACATAAAGTGTATGTAAGGACAGATATGACCAAGACAGTTGTGTAGATCCAACTTAGATATATTTTTTTTACAGGGATAGAGAATAAAAACACAGCCAGTGCTTAGAGCTAAGCCAGACACGTTGGAAGTGGTGTATCACAAGATGGCAACTGAATAAATGGAAGCTTAAATTTGTGCTAGATTCTGAAGATGGAGATACTCATGAACCAATGCTTATGTGAGACAGAGGACTCCGAAGCAGTAGATCCTAGGGATAACAGACAAAATGAACAGAAAGTTAACTACCAACAATGCACTAGTAGAGATAACTAAGTGAGGTCCAACCAATAGCACAGTATTCAATGGTGACAAAATGGCCAAGAGGGGTCACATAATGAGAAATTGCTTACAGAACAAGGGAACAGAGAATGTCCATTCATAAAAGACCCACTGAAATGGAATAAGAATGTACCAACATATATAATCAGTGTCATGGGTTCACTGAATTGTATTGTGGCTTGAATAGATACATGTGCAGGTGTTTCGGTTTTGCATAGGCTAGTATACAAATCTTTCAAGCTCAACCTGAATTAGATGAAAAAAAAAAAGATCTTCCTTTATGTAAGATGGAGTTTGGAATAGGCAGCCATAGGGGAATGGTGAGGGCCATGCCAAGAGTCTAATTAATAAATTGGATGTTTTATTTATGGAATGCTGTAAAGTGACAAGGAGAAGGAAAGAAAATACTAGTAAAGAGGAAAGTGTTGTAAAAAATCTGTCCAGTTCCAGAAAGAAGAAGAATATTGATAAAGATTGTATAGAGGAGATAGAAATAGGTC
>CM042167.1:12655147-12710147 GCA_023376005.1 Doryteuthis pealeii
TAAGAAAATATATTTGTTTTACTTCCTTGGTTTTATTATTAATATTTATTTTGTAGATTTTTAAACATAAAAACATGCTTATAAGTTTATATATAATTAAACTATATCCAGAAAATCTGTTTTGTGATTTCATTTTAGCAATAATGTGTCTGACTGTTAATTCACATCCTGATTCTTGGAACATTCATTCATGAATCTGTCCATGGTGCTTGGAAAATTCATTCATGAATCTGTCCATGGTGCTTGTGTTGTAACAATATACAAAATATACAGATCTCTGTGTATGAATACATACACAAATCTTTCTCTCAACACATAAGTATTATGTTGAAATGAAGAAAGAATTAAGCAGGTGTATGTATAGATGTTGTTTTTTGTCCACTTGTGTATTATGGGGTACACAAGTATAAAAATGTGTTAGTTATAGTTGGTTTACAGTAAGAAAGACTTGTCCAGCATTTTTATCAGTTCTTAGTTTTGAACATAGGCCAACAGTTACCAACATATTTGGCTAAAGAACAAATCTCTTAATCAAATGAGTTATGCTCCTTAGCCCATATATATAGCCCATATATATAAGCTTGATAATTTCCAATTAATATTTCCAGATTTCTTTCTAAATATGGAATGTTTTTTTCGATTGTTCCCCCAAAATTTAGACAATTCTTAAGATCACTGAATTTAAATTTCTTGTCTGACTTTATTTACAGCAGCAGTTAAAGACAACATCCAGTACAAATCAAAAATGTCCACATTATTTTCAGATTAAATAAAATTTATTTTCTACATTAGCATAAATGCAGCATATTTATCTTAGCCAGGCATCACTTATGAGTGTATATTTATTTGTTGTAAATTAACTTTATGTAAATGTGAATTATGATGTGAATTATTCAAAGATGAATTCAGACTAGTTTGTTTTGTTGCTTTAATCATGTTTCAACCAAAGAATGCACTTGTTGAACTGTTGTGATGAAAACAACAAAAACAAGAATAATTTTTGGAATATTATTCCAAAAATTATTCTGTTGTTGGGGGGGGGGCAGAGTGTTCTCTTTCCACTATCCAAGAAAATTAGCAACTACACCAGACATATGAAGATCCTGAAGACCGCCAGTGAGTATAATTTTTTGGCAATGAAATAAAAAAGAATGTACTGTACAATTATTTGTAACGGTTTTAAATTTTATTTTTATCAGTTCTCTTAATGTTTTATCTAATAATATTTATAGATGCAAGTTTTTGTTCTTTGTCAAAAAAGGTAAAAATATTAAAGACTGACAAAAATCAAAAGAGTAATAATTAAGGAAGTCATAAAACTGACAACACAAATAAATGAGATGATAAGTGATAAAGAAAAAAAATAACTATAATCTTTTATCCTCGAATTGAAATTGTGAATTAACCAGAGCAACTACAATAGCCAGAAGATTGTGTTTTTGTGATTATAAAAATGTCTAAGATATTTTCATTGCTTTTTATCAACATAAAACTTAATCAACAGAAAAGATTGAGTAAATATATAAAATATGATATAATCAGAATTAGAACAAAACATTCCTGGTAAAAAAAGTCAAGACTTGGTTTGTTACTAGAGTAACAGATTTTTTATATTTAAGTGAATGACATTTAAAATATTTATCAATTTTAAACATATTTTTTACTGGAGTCCTAAACAATGATTATTTTGCATCGCAATTATAAATTATTCAATGATTAAATGTGAATAATTAATTAAGACAATAATTTGTTAATTCATTCTTTTAAATGTTTAGAAATTTAAATTTCATACAATTAGTTATATTTAAAACAACATGGCTTCCCACTGTTTATTGAGAGAGAGAGACAGACAGACAGACAGACACCATTCCCCAACAAGGAACATTTTTGTTTTTATTAAAACTAAATGTAGCAGTTCAATCTCTTCCCAAATATTAACACAGATTTTAGAAACAATTATTTTGAGATAAAATGTTTTAAAATGGCTGAGAAATTAAAATTGTCATTCACATACAATTTGAGTTAAACTGCAAAGGATTGTTTGAGTCTTTATAACTGCTCAAGTTTTGTGTTGTTTGATAAATTTACAATATAAAAACATTAGATCCAGTTCTTGAAATATTCAATCATTGTTGTTATTATTAATACTACATTTCATTAAATCTAGACTTTATTATTTATACTAACTCAAAACAATAATATTGGTATAAGTTTGTTTATATGTAGTCAGTTTTATATGTTACCATACCTAAAGATTGTTTCTGGATATTTTATAGTTATTAGTTGTATATAATTATTAAACAATAGTTCAAACATACCCAGTGCTCCAACAATTAAAGATATTACAGACACATATAACAATATTGAATTTTAAAAACTCTAAAATTAACTATTATTAACAATGACTTATAATCATTAATTATTATTGTTACTATTTTTTATACTTTTATGGAAGTGTATATATGGAAGTGTATATATCCTGGAAGTGTATATATCCTATAACTGCCATCAGTTTGTGTTGATTTTGAAACTATTTATCCTATAACATGTCTCATTCATTAGTCCATTTAATAATTCCTATTGAATGGGGATATTTGTATATTCAGTTTTCAAAATCAAATTGTGATAAATAATTGGTTATTAATTTTGATTCTGGTATTTTCTGATGTTTGTTAATATGTAGTGTTTAGTTAATAATTTTCATAATTAAATTAGTTATTCAAATAAATGTTGTTGTTTTTTGCTCGGAAATTGATAATGAATCACAGCTTGGGTTCAATAAGGGAAGTATGCAACTGTTGAGATTTTTTATTTTTAAGATTTAACAAATCTAATATTTAATTTCTTTATGTTCATTGTTCATATTCATGTTAGTTTGTGTATAATGAAAATGATTATACACTAACTCAATTTTTAACAGTTGAACATTACCTCCCCATCATTGTTTTTTTTGTCCCAGGCAACACCGGGAAATTCTGTTTGTTATTATTAATTCTAACAAGTATTTTCTTTTCTCTTTTAATTTTTAGTTGATATTTTTTTTTTATCACAACTCACATTTTGAGGAACAGCACAGATAAGATATTCATGTTGAACACACCTTTTTCTCTGAATATCCTGGTTGCTATGTATATGTTCTCAGTTATTAATCAAACATTTTTATTAGGACTCATGATTTTTATTCTCTTTTTGAAAGCAGTTAAAAATAAGGTTAACTCTTCCCACTTTTTCCTCCTTTTAGAAACTCTCATCAGATCTCGGATGTGTATATTCATTTTAATATAGAAGAATATTTATAATTATTAGTATAGAATATTTTATCCCTGTCTGTATAATATGCCTTTAGAACAAAATGAAATATTGTTGCTTTTTTAATAAGTGAAATAAATGTCTCATTTTAAATAATGAATTACCTCCCTTAGTTTATTTTTTAAAACCTTTTCTTATATTTCGATTATATTTTTTCATTTTAAATATACAAACCCACCTAAGTGTAGAATATAAGTGAAAATGTTGCATAAAAAGCTACCAAACCAAAATGCTACTAGCCAAGAACTATTCCTGTATAAAGGGAAGCACGTGGAAGAAGAAAAATATTCACAGAAAAAAAGGATATTTTTCCTGTTTCTGTGAGTCTCAAATAACAGTTACAGTATATTTTTAAATATATAATAAGCAGTATGATTTTTTTTTCTGAATGCTTGACTTAATAAATATATATGTGAATCTCTTCAACTAGTTGTCATAATAGAATAAATAAAATGCATTGCAAATCAGAAACTATTTTTCATTTTATTTCTGATACAAGACATTTCAAATCCAAAGAAAGTAAGTTTGTTCTTTTTATTTCATTTTATTTTTATTTGTGCTACAATTTCTAAGTGTTATCAGAATATGAGGCAAGTTTTAAAAAATATAAGGGAGGTAATTCAGTGTTTGGATGCAACATTTGTTTCAGATGCTAAAAGTGACAACACTTGAAAAAAAGTAGCTGGGACTTTTGATTTGTAATTCATTGTCATTTTTTCTTTTGGATTTTTTTTTTTGGCTTTAAATGTAAATCTATTTTTTTAAATAACAATTCACATTCATCATTAAAAAAAAAAAAAAAGGTTAAGTATAAAGTCAGAACAAGAATATTGAAGTAAGTTGTATGCAATTTAGACAAGATTCTGATATTTTGCCTTTTTTGTTTGTCTTCTCATAAATTATTCATATCCCATTATTTTCAGATTTCTTTTTCAGTGCAATTCCCGTTTTTTCTGTAAAAAAAATTCATATTTATATTGAAAAAAAAAAAGAAAAAAAAAAGACAACAATATTTATCCGAGCACTGAGGTCCAGACACATTAAAAAAAACAAAAAGAAAAAATTAAACATCTATGAAATCTTATGCCAGTGTTAGCCGAAAAAGAAAAAAAAAAGTGCCTAAAAATGCCATGTATTCATTGCCATCATTGAAGCAATTGGCAATTTAATTTAATTGATTTTTTTAAAATGACTTTAAATTTACAAAAACAGAAACGGTATATTAAAATAAATTATTACATTAAATTGTATTAAAATAAATTATTTATTTTATTAAAATAAAATATTAAAATTATAAAAATGATTTTATGAAATGATTTTTGTATCAAATTATTATATTCTTAGTTAAATTATTGCGTTTCATATGTAAATTATTGTTTGTTTTGTAAAATTCAAGAAAAAAAATGAAATGACATCATTTAAAGTTAAAAAGAATAGACAGAATTTTTTAAGCATGAAAATTTTTGTGGCTAACAATATAAAATTTCATAAGGGATTTTTTTTATTTTTATTTAGTATATTTGGACAACAGGACTCTGATAGTACCAAAAAGACAAATCAAAATGCCATTCTTAAACTGTGTGTGCATAATTTGTTTTGGCTTCACCTTTTTAAGGAACAGATTCAAATTTATTATTTACTGACATTTTGATAAATTGAGAAAATCTTTAGGCCAGGGTCAATTTTTCATCTTTTAAAGATTTAATTTTAAACTTTGAAAGCTTTTCTTTCTTTTCTTTTCATTAAATTCATTAAATTGTTCTTGATTTTCACATAGCCAATATGATATGCAATGGTTTCGGCAGATTTTCAGAAAATTGCTCAATAATTTTCCTGAAATGGCTCAAGGTGTCAGAGAATTCATTGACTTCTGATTCCTTCAAATACTTTTTCTCCTGAAGTTCTCTTCCTAGCAGTTAAAAACAGACATCAACAGCCATTTTGGATACCATCAGAAAAAATAATTTGAAAAGAAATTATAAAAGAATGCTAATCAGTGGATTGTGTGAAAATCATTCAGACATCTCATTTGAGTTTCATAAATGCTTTTTTTTTAAAACCTTAATGGTGGGAGTCAGGTGGGAGGTGGAGGTAGGAGAGAAAATTGTATAAGAAGATGAAAGAACAATATAAATAAAATTTACATTGAAGATTATAACATGAAAAAAACTTCCATAAAAGTGATAGCAGATGCAACAACTGATGAAGATGTTTCCAGCAGTTACCAGTTAAAAATGCCAAAGAGAAGCATTAAAATAAAGAAACAAACAAAAGTAGCAACTAGGAAGGGCAGCTTTTATATCTGTATCTGTCCATAGCAGCCACTAAGAAATTATGATGCTTCAAGGCAACCATACTTTCTTACATAATCACATGTACAATTAGAAGGTCTGTCTTAGATTTTCTTTATGACTGCCTTCAAATTGTTTGAAGAAAAAAAAAGGAAATCAAAATAGAAAAACTAGATGCTTTTTTGTTTGTTTTGTAGATGATTAAAAAAAATAGGAATAAAATATTTGAAGAAAGCAACACATAATTTATTGTGTTGAGTAAATCGATTTCTTCATTTAAATTAGATAAAATAAATTAGAGCTGCTCATTCTGTTTACTATTTCCCAACATCACCAAAATGAGTTCTTATTAAAAATAGGGAAAAATATTATTAAAAATATAATTACAGAAAAGTTATTAAACATAGAAACAAAAAAATGTTTCATATAAAGTGGGGGTTGGGGGGCACACATTTCAAGAACAACTGCAAAATGCAAATGGGAGATAACTCCACAGGCGGCACCAGAGCAAATAGAACGCCAACAAAGCAGCACAAAACAAGGTAAGTTTTTTCCGTTGTCAGTTATCACTGTGATATGAATCAGATGGGGTAGGGTAATAATTTTTTTTTTTTAAATGACCAGAGTCACAACCCATCCCACCATGGGCTTGCTGGCAGCCAAATTAAGGGGAGTTTAAAATTTAATTTACTTTTCAAAAATTTTGATTAAGTCTTTTTATTTATTTTTAAATTTTTTTCTTATCTTTGCTTTTTAATTTTGGCAGGTGTTTGTTGTCATCTTCGTTATTTAGTGTCGGCTCAATGCAGGTTAGATTGATCAACTGTCCCCGTGCCGGAGAAGTCAGACCGCACCTGGCTCAACTGATCATCATCGACTTGCTGGGTGTACTTGGGGCCGTGGGGTGTATCTGCCGGGCGGAGGATGGCCCGCTCCTCCTCTTGGTTATGATCGCTCTTTAAGTAAAAGTGAAATCCAAGATTCAATTCAGGGACTTCATACATTACCGTTAATGTGAGCATCATCATAATGACACCAAGTACCAAGTAACCTAAAATCATTGTAAATAAAAGAAGAAAAAAAAGAGAAATATTTCAATATAAATCATTGAATTGAAAAAATACACAAAAGAAATTAAATGTTATAGATTTAAAACATTCAATTTAAAAATATGTAATGAAGTATTTTTCAGTAAATAAAGTTAATTAGAAGGGGGGGGCTCTTTTTAATAATTATTATTAACTTACTACTTAGTTGTCATCATAAATGACAGAATTATATATGTATTGATTAACAAAAAAGAATTCTTTTTAAATCATTTGAATAAAAGAAAGAAAGAAAAGAAAGAAAGAAAGTGATAAGAAAATAAATTAGGAAAAAAATTGTAAAAAGAAGTCAATACAAAGAGAGAAGACTGAAGTATATATATATATATATATATATATATAAAGAAAGTGTGAGAGAGATAAAGAAACTAAGTCTATCTAGTTATTACCCATTAAAAAACTATGGATATATTTTAATCTCTAAAATGCCTCATGTTAGTCTAACACTGAAACTTTTTGTTATTTTATAGTGAGACCAGATTGGGTAACTAATAAGTCAGATTGTAACAAATTATTTAATGAAAGTAATTATATAAAGCAAAAGATATCACACTAAATAAACAATGTCAACAGTAGACATTTCATGTTATAGTTATTTAAGAGTTAATGCAATTCTTTTACTTACATATTTTTTTATAGAAAATTTAAATAATAAATCAAATTTGTAATTCATAAAAATATCAAAGTTGATTCATCTTAATAATATTTTGATAAGATCTATAAAAATCTACAAAAAATTAGAGATTTTATTTGAAAAACAATAACACTCTTGCAGATTTTGTGTCTTGTATGATTTGATAATTCATTGAATTTTATTGGACCATATGACCTTTAGGCACCCCTTTTTGATCTTGATTCAGAAGGACATGTTTTTCATTTACACTTCAATATCCGATTGTTTGTTAGGGGTTAGGGTTAGGGGTTAGTTTTATAATTTAAAAATAAAACTCTAAAAATCATCTGTTAACAAACAACCGATATTGACAGTGTAAATGAAAAAAATGTCCTTCTGAATTGAAATCAAAAAAGAATGCCTAAAGGTCATATGGTCCATTTTATTCAATGATGAAAGAATTTAAGGATAATATCATATGAAATATAAATGATAAGTCAAAAACAAAACAATGTTAGATTAGTAGTAACAGTTTATCATTGAAAGAGATCTTTAATATGGACAAATTGTTACTTTGTATTCATCTTTATATAACAAGTTTTAAAAACAATATAAATTGCAGTAAATAATACTTGTTTAAAATTGGAGTCTGTCCAGGAATGTGAATGTACACAATAAAGTATGACATCACACAGTATTGTATAAAATATGGAAACCTATTTTTGGATTTAAGTGAAATCAAAAGAACAGACAACATTATAAAAATAGAAATAATTCATTTTTAAGATCACTTCATAACAAAGCAGTATACATTTCAATGAGGTTTTCTTTTTTTAAGTTGTTTTTATTTTTAGGGTCAAAGTTAGGGTTAGGGTTAGGGTTGGAGTTAGGTGTATTAAACTTTAAACTAGGGCAGTATTTAAAATTGTAGACAGTACTGTGTGGCATTATATTTTGTAGTATATATTTCTTCTGATTCCTGAATAGATATCAATTCTAAAATGATACTAAAAAGAAGTGAAAACCTTATTTAAGACATAATTGACACCTTTCCCCCTAAATTATTGTATTATATACAACAACACT
Source organism: Doryteuthis pealeii (assembly GCA_023376005.1). Lineage (NCBI taxonomy): Eukaryota > Metazoa > Mollusca > Cephalopoda > Myopsida > Loliginidae > Doryteuthis > Doryteuthis pealeii. The sequence goes on from CM042167.1 coordinate 12,663,553, forward strand.
TACCTGTTGTGGCTACTTTATAGACAGCCCTGTACTTTTGGTCAGGGTTATCCCCAGGAATGTAGTCGCCCAGCCCGATGGTGGTCAGAGAGATGAAGCAATAATAGAAGCCATCTAGAAAGTTCCAGGTAGGTTCCAACACGGAGAAAATAGCTGATGGGATGAGGAAGAAGAAAACGAGTAAGAGGACAGCGATCAGCAGCAAATGCAACAGCCGAATGTGGAAGACACGGTACAGATGGCCCAGCTTACGTAGCATGAACTGTAGCAGACACGTAACAGGAAGCATAAAACGTTCAACCATTGCAGTGAACATTATAAGAGTTAAAGGGATGCCGATCAAGGCATAGATGATGCAGAAACCTTTTCCTGCATCTGATAAAGGGGTCACACGGCCGTAACCTGTCAGAAAACAATATTAAGATAATTAATTATTTTGAAACAATTTTAAGACAAATTTAAAGAATGTCTCATAATAAAACCAACATTTTGATATTTCATTACAAAAAAATTGTTATGTAAGTAACAACTACAACAACTGGTTATTATTAAACAGAACCCTTGTTGTTCACATTTTCTTGAAGTCATAGGACAAGAGTCACTAGTTACTTTTATCTCTTTTTGACTCCCCAGTCTGTTTCTGACTATCCTTCTAGCCCCTGACTGTCCAACTATGACCTTGTGATTTGTGACTCATTTCTTGACCAAACCTGCTAATGTTGTATATATATATATATATATATATATATATATATATATATATATATATATGAATGAAAGAGTGAAACTCTTCTTTGTCACATGACTGGGTTAATGTGGTAATCACACAGCCTGATATTTCTATTTTAGATTTTGAAATATATTCAATTAGTGCTACCTATCAACAGGTGACCTTGGCTTGTGTGTGTTTACAAAACTGACTGCTCATAGCATTACTACAAATTTAGATGCAGTTTAACATTATTGAATTGCATGCACAATATATTCTCAGAATTTCTTGACATTTTCAATATGAGTTGCACACACCATGCAAGCTGTGCACAAAACATAAATATTTGCCTACTTTTTTTTGTGGAGTTTGATGGCTAATCTGTTGGTGAAGATATAAATTGTATGTGCTACATTTGGAGGCAAATTTTGAAAAGCTTGATTAAAAAAAAAAGATGAATATAGTAGGTGGCCAAGAAATTCAATTGACCTCAAACCTGCCATAAATCTTGGAGTTTTCATGAAGGAATTGGTTTGTATCTAATTTTGGAATAGAATTGGCATATGGTCAGTTTAATGGAGGGACTATATGTGTACATTTATACAAAAATGAAAATTGCATGTTCTCTTCATATCATGACATCAGACTACTCCAAACTTTTTATTTTTATGTAAAATCAGGCTCACCTTTCTTTTTGCTATGTCCCATGTGTGTATATGTCTGTATTTGTATATCTATTTGCCTATATGCCTCTGTGTGTTTGCATATGTGTGTGCATATGCCTCTGTGTGGGTATAAGTAAGTGTGCATATTTGTGTGTATGTATATGCCTCTGTCTGTATATATTTGTCTGTGTATATATGTCAAAAACACAGTATTACATCACTCCAAGACAAGACCAGAGAACCTGTTGAAAAATGTTCTGTTGAATTTGCCCAAAGAACTCAGCATTCTAACATGATTTGATATTAAAAAAAGGATTGGAAAAATTAAAATGTGACTCTTTCACTTACTTGATTGGATTTCATAGAAACTTCTGGTGGGAAATCAAAAACTATTAAATGTTGATTTGATGTTGCTCACAATAAATTGTTTTTATTATGAGACAGTCTTAACATACAAACAGTATTTGATAAAATACAATCAAAATGGAAAGTAATAAGAGTCACACCAACAGTGAGAAAACCAGTAGTCTAAATGGTTTTTTTTATTGCTTAATTTATAGGGCGACACAGAATTAACAATTAATAACATCATAAGAAGTAAACATATATATATATATATTTACAACTATAAATTGTAAACATCTTATAAGTAAACATTTATTATAAAAAAAACAATTGTAACTTGTCAAATAATATTGATCTTAGTTGAAGTGTTATTTTAAAAGAAATCCAATTAACCATTGTATGTTTTGTATCAATTATTCTATTACTTCTGGCTGACCTGTATTTTTAGCTCATATGATGAAAAGCTGGACAGAAAAGCAATGAAATGTACATCTATTCTATATATTTATCCAACACTTGTTACATTGTTTCTCAAGTTTCTTTAAACCTCTTCAAGATTTTAAAAAAAATCATTCCCTTCTTGGTTAATCTATAAAAATACATTTTTGTAATTCTATTATATCACAAAATTAATTAAGATATCCAATTGTAAAATATAATATTTTAAGTCTAAACAAATGCACACACAGACTTGTACAAACACAGTCATATACACACCCAGAGACATATAAACACAAAGATATATACAAAGACATATACACACAAAGACATATACATACAAAGACATATACAAATCGATATATAAATAAAAAAAAAGAAAACAATTACAATCAATATCTCTAATGTAGATGTGGAAGTGTCCTATGAATATATTATGGTTGTCAAGATGCTAAGTAATTCTCCTCTTTGGAGATTGTCTTTATAAGACTAAAGGATTCTAACTGCCCTGCTCTGGAGGGAGGAGTAGATTTATATCTGCCATAATGGGGGGTGGGGGTGCACTGCAGTTATTTGCATCCAGGAATAATTATCTGGCTTTGAGGATCATATCCACTAGGTCACATCTAACTCATTGTACTAAAAGGCAGTAGTGTCCACCCTTGTATAGTGTTATCATCTCCATGGGAACTGGCTCTTCATTCTTCATATTGGTGTTGGTGTTTCTATTCCCTGACTTGGGCTGTCTCTTTCTGGGTTCCATCTTGCTCTTTTTATTAAGAATAACATGGAGACATTTTCTTGTGTACACATTTTTTTTTATTCCCCAGAATATTTCCCCCCTCAATGCATTCTTAACCCACACACACATGGGGAGAAGTAGAGACAGACTGCTAGGTTCAACTGAACTCTTGGATCGAGATGCGATCATCTATATATATTCACCTAAGTAATGAAAAAAGTGAATAGACATAATTCTGGTTGTTTCTCCAAATTAAACCCCTGACCTAAAAATCTTTAGATTTGATTTAACCCAACTTCAAAGAAAAATCCTTTGAGGATAATCCGTCATATTGTCTGAAGTTTCAATCCTTTACCCCATCTGTGTGTGGGATCCATCCACTAATCTATTTGTTGACCTGCACTTAAAATTCTCAGTTGACCAGGTCACCCACTTTTTATTTCTTTATTACCCTCCTACCATAATGTAACAATTAATGTCTGAAGAATCTCAAAAAGGAAAATGCTGACAGAACCAAGCTATTTTTGGCACCACCCACCTGTACATAGGAGGATCCCAACTTAAAAAAAAAACAACTGGTATTGCACCTATGTTTTGGGAGGCTAAAAAACCCACCTTTTCATGGGGTTTAATACAAAAGTTAATGGAAACTGCCTCAGCTAGAGTTTGAACTTGGTTCCCCAATTCCAATTCTTTGTGTCACTATTTTGTGTAGGCTACTCACATCTTTGATATCAGGAGTAAATAACTTTTTTAAAGGAAAACAAATTTCAAATCTTTTCTTAGAACTACTTACCAATTGTTGTAAGAACTGTGGTTGCAAAAAATAGAGATTGGCCAAAACTCCAGTTGGGTTCGGATATTGTGACATTCTTGGAAGCTGACACACCTCGATTGGCGGCTTTCACAATAATTTTGATGAAACTTTCTAATTCTTCCTCTACAAAAAAGAAAAGAAAAAAAGGTAAGAATAAAATTACCAGATGGTTAATTTAAGCACAAAAATACAAGGACAAGGGACATCTGATAAGGTTCAAATTCATCAATAATAATATGTAATTTGCTACTTCACAATGTGTTGTGTTAGCATCCTTCCATTGGCATAGTATCCAATGTTTTTTTTTTTTTTTCTTCTTTTTTTCCTTAACTGCATTTGCGTGAGTGGCTGAGCAGGCCAATTTTTGAATGGCAATCTCTGGTACAGTGATGTTACTGGGATTGTTATCTCTCCTTCTTCTTTCCTCTCTTTTTCACTTCTTGTTTGACAAGGAGGTGCCAGGTCACTCAGCACTAACCTCCCATGTGTTGGTCTTGATGTGGCATGTCTTCATATATTTCTTGCAGATGTCTTTGAAGTGTTGGCAGTCGGGAGCCTTCTACTAATTCGCCAAACTGTAGGCCTTTGTCCATCCTCCTGACATACCCAAGCCAGCACAGATGTCTCTTGCAGATGATGGCAAACATGCTGTTCATATTTGCTTGGTCCAGCATGTCTGTGTTGGACACTTTGTCTTGCCAGTGAATGCGTAGAATATGGCATAGTAGAAATTGTCCAGTTTCCTCTTGTGGTTTGAGTATGTGGTCCAGGCTTCACTGCTGTAGTACTGAGAACACACTCTTTGTAGATGCACAGTTTAGTTTTCTTAGTAAGGCTGGCACTGTTCCAGACTCTCTGGCTCAGTTTGGTCATAACTGCCACTGCTCTCACGTTTCAGCTGCTGACTTCACTATCAGTGGAGACTTCACAATATGACACCCAAATTATGAGATGATTAAAAGATTCACACACATCATTAAAAAATAACAGCTATTTTTGGATTCCAATTTTTAAAAATTCTTTCCCCATTTTAATCTTTTCCAATAGAGCTATTAATTCTTTCATCATACTAATTACAACAACAAACAAATGTACATCATTCAGTTTATATGTAATTTCATTCATTGATATTTTTCAGTTCATTCACAAAGTGTCAGATCATTAGAAATATGTATTGTGAATTTCTGTCTTCATATTTTTGGGTTTTGTTTTTAAAAACTGAAATTTTGTTGACTTTGTAATTTAGTTGGCTTTAACATGTGCATTAAGAGATTATTGCAATTATCATTATTTTTTTTTTAAGAATGAAAAGTTTCTGGTCCCCCAAAATTGGATATTTTGTAAATTAGATGAAAACTATCAGATATGGTATTTGAGAATGGTTCCTGTAAAACACCAACATAAAACCTTTGTCTGAATTCTTATCGATATTTATAGAGATGAACACAATATGGTAACCAATAATTGAAATTAAATTGTTTTTAAAGTAAATTACTTTAAAAATAAAATATTAGAAAATAACTGATGTCATTGGTACTCCACACTCCCTAGAGCTCCAGAACTGGAGCATCACCATCATATGCAGTTTATATATGATGTTTCAAGTTGTGCAGAAAACACCAATAAACAATATAATTTTAAAAAATGATCATGATGCTTCTTGTGATACTTGATAAACATGCAAAAACAATGATGTTATTATTTGAATAAGATCTTCAAAAGTTATTTGACGCTTTGTTTGATCAACAGTCAAACTATTCAAAATGATTTCCCAGATTGGGTCATTGCTATCCTTGGATAGACAAGAATTACCTGAAGAAATCCAGAGGATACAAAGTCTGAAACTTATTTTTACATACCACAATAAAGATGAGGATAACAGTCCGAAAAATCAAAATGATATAAAACTTTTGTTCCAAAAAGAGATTATATATTTGAATTATATTCATTAAATAATACTTTCGTAAAACTACAGAGGAGAAAATAAATGATTTATTTTTGACGTTACATAAACGGATCATAAATTTATTTGTTCCACTTTTTATTGCAGTGATAAACATAGGAACTCTGTTTTTATGAAGACTGAAGATTATCAACATTGTTGAGGGGTTAACGTTTATGGTCCTCTATTGATCATATAATGTTTATGGTACCCTTACTGTAATGTAAGGGTTAAGTATTATTAACAAATATGCACATTCAAGAAGAAGAAAGAACAAGAAAAGTTAAAGAAAAGTTAAATGTTCTCCACCAGTAAAAAGATGAAGGAAATGTGGAATGTCTCTTTGGAGAGTCATGTTAGATGTGTTTAGTTCTAACAACAAACCTCAGGGAACTGAAGAAGGTCACAAATTAAGTGCCTAAGTCTGATGATGGAGTTGGTTCCAAATTGACAGTTTAAGGATTGTCTTGGTATGTATTCTGTTGCTATGGAGGTTTTGACCTATGACCTGGCTTGGATGTATGGAAGGCTTACAGAGATTAAATGAAAAGTTATTTCATGTATGAATGTTGAATAAAAGTGTAAATATTCTAAATAATCTATTTAAAAAATCCTATTTACAAAAGATAAATTGGTAAAATTATTAGACCTTTGTAAAAACAATCAACTTCTTTATTCTCCAATTTTGAAATAGCACTACAGACTTAGTAAAAAGTAAAGTCAGCAGAGTGGCTTATCAGCAAGGGAGTCTATCTCCTTTTTGCTAGTGCTAGCCCAGGGAGATTGGTTTTGCATCTGAGGTGGAGCAGCACACCTACTACAGATTTAGTTGTGTCTAATGATAACTAATAGGATTGAAGAGAGGACTTTTTCCAAAATTTAATTTTTCTTTAATTCTTTTTCCTTTTGAAAATATTAACGAAGACCTAACAGTAACTGGTAGTCCAGAGGTCTACAAAATCTTAATTTGGCATTACTTACAGCTTTTATCTATCACTTCCTTGTTGATAAATGTTTAAAACATAACTAAACCTACTAATAATAGATATGGTTTAAATTTTGAATTAAAAAGGGTCATTATTGATATAAATTACAAAATGGACGTTCCAAGTTTTCATTTTAAGAAGAAAATAAATCAGCTATATTGAACTTTTTCTCTTTGGAAATCAATTTTGCATGAATAAAATCTGAGACATGTAATTAAATGAAATATAAATCATGACAAAACACTTAATCCGTACCTCACGGCTGTCTTTGTAAAATCTGTTTTGTTTAAAAAGTAATTGAAGTAGTTGATAATGACAAAGGAAAAAAGAATAAATTTTCAAAAAGCAGAAGAAGAAGAATCATTATCATCACTTTTAAGAAAAAGAATAATTCTAAAGATGTTAACCTTATAAATTTCTTATTTTGGACTAATGATACTTAATCTTAATTATATATATAATTGGGAATAGTTTATTTGGTATAGATGGCAAAACAGTTTGATGTACCAAATTTGAAACACATATTTATTAAACCCATGGAAAGTTTTTAACATCAAAACATTTTTGTTTTGCCTGGAGAAAAAGAGTTTTTATGAAAAGGGGATTTCTAACAATGTTGCCAAATTGCAGCAACATGGAACTGATCATACAGAATTGAAATTTCCAAACTTTAAAAGAAAAAGATTTAACAAATTATTTGTCTTACTAAAATAATTATTCATATTTGATTAGCCATTTCTAATTTGGTATCTTTCTTCTTGGCAGATGATGTCAAATAATTATATTGATTAGTTAGGACTAACACCTGGACAAAAAAGAAACATATTTAATTTAATAAGGCTTTCACCCACTTAAATTGAAAAACCCTGCCAAGAGAAGGCTGTTTGCATTTCACATAGTGTTAATACACTTAGGAAGTGTATGCATCTAACTATTCTCCCTCCAGCTATGGGTAAATAGTAGAGTGTACTGGTCTCTTTAATCTTGGTTAGGAAACCAGTCTAGGAGAAGGAAAATTTTTATTTCAAACACGTTAAACTCTGCTTAAGACATTGATTATGTGTCACATCCTATTTGTGTTGAGGTTTGGTATATACGGGGGGGGGGGGGGGAATGATTTTTGTTGTATTAACTGCTCATGTGGAGAGGTTAAGTGGTAGTGGTACTATTTAACAAATAGCTGGTAGGATAAGGGGGTTCATAACTTTCCATAAGCGCATTAATCCAAAAGTGAATGTAATAGTGAGACTGGAGTTCAAACTCACTTATGATCATGTAACAGTCCAGCATGTTACACACTACAAATGTATCATTTTCGCCCCCCACCCCCTGCATATATAGAAAATAACTTTATAATTTTTCATATAATACTTTTCTGTTATGTATTTTTATCTTTTATCATAACAGTTACAGTTTGTAACCATTCCTTTATGGCAGGAGTCACCAAATTACAACCCGTGGGCCAGATACGGCCTACAAAGGCATTTTATCAGGCCCACCAATGGTACTTGAATTTGTAATGTTTTTGTGCCTCTTACGCCACTCATCCATGAATATAACATGGAAAGATAAATTTTGTTTTACATCTTTTTCTCAGAGCCTTCATTCTGGCTAGCAAGTATTGAACACAATAATAATGCGGCCTGTGCTTGTTATTTTTCCAATTATCCAGCCCACCGTCAAAAAAGTTTGGTGATCCCTGCCTTACATCATATGTGAATTCTGAAAGGAAACAAGAAAAGAAATTGCAATAACTTAAGTCACATCTACAGTATTGGTCTTTGATAGTTCACACAAGTTTTGCAATGTTTGCAATGCTCAGTACTTTAATGGGTGACCAATTAGTAACAGTTGGTACTGTAAACAATCTGAAGCCTGTATGAAAGTTCAATATGGCATAAAAATGTCTATTGTGGTGGGGGTGGAGGTGATAATTGATTTTAACATTTTAACTCTTGGTGAAACAACCTTATCAAGATTTGTTGTTATTGGTGAAGAGATAATCCCCACTAATCCAAGGGAGAGATGACATGATCATTTCATTATTGGTGTCACACTTATCTTACTACAACTTTGTTAGAGAGTTATCTCCTCTCTTGGGATAAATGCTGACCATTGTGATCCCTGCCTCACATATGATGTAAGGCAGGGATCACCAAACTTTTTTGATGGTGGGCTGGATAATTGGAAAAATAACAAGCACAGGCCGCATTATTATTGTGTTCAATAATTGCTAGCCAGAATGAAGGCTCTGAGAAAAAGATGTTAAGGATGACTTCTGCCCATTGTCACGTCAACTTGTGGATGTTTTGACCTTGGTAAGCTATATATATATATATATATATATATATATATATATATGGTGATTGCCGCTTCTTGACAGAATAAGGCCATTTCTACAAGTAGTCCAGATGTGAGCAGTTGTGAGCACGCAGATGGCCCACGGATCCAGCTTGTTTTTATGTACCCTATCACACATATGAAATCCTCGACATACAGGCGCTGCCACACAGGTCAGACAGGAAATGTTTCCATGGCGTCCGTCATGTGTCGCTTCAGAATGGAGGGCTCGAGTCACCTTATCTCAAACTTCTTACAGCTCTAATCAGCCTGTCTTTCCATGAGGATGTGTATCCAGCCCACCCCTTCTGTCAATTGGTCCTTATAGCTGAAGCTGATTTCTGCAAGAGCATCGGTGTCTGCCCCTTATCGAGATACTTCCCTGTCACGATGCCAGTACGTAGTTTGGGGTTTCCCAATCTCTCAAGATCAGGTGTATATATATATATATATATATATATATATATATATATATATATATATATATATATAAGGGCCTTCTTTGACCTGTCCCTTTTCATCAGAGCATGTTTATGTTTACACTTCTTTGCACCAAGTGACTTCAAAGTCAGCTAATGCAATGATGAACTGAATTCTCTTACATTACATTAATAAATACTAAGAACAGAATATACAATACTCTCAATTTATACATACATACACACCCACATACACAAAGATTGGGCTTAATCAAATGATTATTCATGTCCATAAATCCTGTAATACCCAAGTGGTATCAGAATATTAAACAGGTTTTGACATGTCAGGTCAAAGTGAAAAGATAATCAATAAAAAAAAACATGGTTATAAATTTACAAAAGGACATTAACAAAAAACCTATAAGACATAGGAGAAAAATCAATAGATTTCTATTCAGCCAATCAACAGGTACAGAGACATTAGATATGAATAGATACCAGGGTACATGTGTCTATATAAAGAATTCTTTTTATTTTCCCCTGATAACACAAAATTATAAACTTTTTAAAATAACTTTCTGCAATTGTTTTCCTATCAATTAGAAATACAAAAATACAAACATCCTGAAAATTTCTTAACAATTATTTGTTGAAATAAAAATAAATGTTTGAAGTATTGATTTATTATGAAAGATAAAATGTGACAAATACATTTTACTTAAAAAAAAAAAAAAAAAAGAAAAGTAAAACAAAACAAAACCTATGACTCTACTTAACTACTTAAGTGGATGTTAAAAGCTTTGGGTCAATACTTTTATGATATTGAAGAAATTATATTTTAACCCTTTGAACCCATAAACCTGCTATTTCAAGCTGAGTACTATTTTACTATACACTGTATGCCCAATATTTCAATTTGAGTGTTATTTTACTATATACTGCCACTTGTAAGTCTTATAAACCAGACTGGGCACTATTTTTACATAAACCTAATATTTCTGAATAAGGGGAATTGTGTGAGATATTAAAATGAATAATAAACAGTTGTATACCAATCATTGACAGTATTTCTTTTAATGGAAAGATAAGATAACTTTAAACAAAGATGTCTGCTTATTAGTTGGTTAGTTGGATTTTACAGCAATGTCAAACCATGGGTGAAGATGGGTTTTTTAATTCATTATTGTATTCAATTTTTTTTAAACTCTTTTTTTTAAACACATTTTTAAAACTCATTTTTGATCAATTTAACCCATAGATGCAGCCCTAAAAAGGGTTAGAGTGGACCTGGGAGTAATGGCAATAAAGGAGTATTCCACACTCCCCAGAGCTCCAGATGGAATCTCATTACTAGATGCAGTTTACAGGACACTCTGTATACTGGAGCAAAGATTCAGCTGGTTTGTGCTAGATTAAAAGATTTTGTGAGCTCAGGGTATCTAGAAGTCACAAGACTTAGGGGTTCAAAGGGGTAAAACTTGATTGTTCAGATCACCCTGTCAGTAGGGTTTAGAATTTGCTGAGTGTATTCCCTTGCAAAGATCCTTTCCCACCAAAAAAAAAGGGGTGTCCTGGGTATGACACTAAACTGTATATGATGGTGATGCTCCAGTTCTTGAGCTCTAGGGAGTGTGGAGTACCCTTTCATTGCCATTACTCCCAGGTCCACTCTGACTGGAACAGTAGTCCCGTTAGGGTTCCATCAATTAATTAAAAATTAATCCTATTTGATATGTGCAAAAAAAGTAAGATGATTCTCATTATTATACACTCAAGTATCATTTGCTGTTTTGCATGGTTCAAGCTGAAATGACTAATTTCCCTTTTTTTAATTGGTAACATGTGCCAACAAGCAAAGGAGTCTGCTGTGTTGTGGTGAAGTCCAGACAATCCTAAAGATTGGTACAGAGGATATAACGATTGAAATATTGTGACTATAATAACAACCAAGATGAGACATGAGTGAATGATAATGATAATTCTTCATCTCAGAGATTCAAACAAAATCTTTGATTCTTTTTTAAATTAGTGTCTAGAAGGAAAAAAAATTGTGTACTAATCTAATCAACAAAAAAGGTTATTTCCTAGTTGAGTAACATGAGTGACCAGAAAAAAAAACAGAACCCAAATTATTTATTTATTTTCCCATTAAACTAACCCTAAACCCAACCCCAACCCTCCCCCTGACCCTTGTTGGACTTAAACTTTAAAAAAATTAAAACCAAAATTAACAGTTTTATTACAAAATTTGTGGGTTGTTTTTTATGGGTCACCCTGTAATATTATGTTACTCAACTGGGGGGTAGGGTAGGGTTAGGGTTTAGGATAGGGTTAGATTAATGGGAAAATAAATAATTCGGATTCTGTTTTTTCTGGGTCACCCTGTAATATCATGTTACTAAACTAAGGAAATAACCACAAAAAGTTAGAAATAGAACAGTTATTTTATTAGTGATTATTAACATTAAACTTGTTTTTTTATTTTGTTAAGAAAATTTCTTCTCATTTTGATCTATTTTCTATGTAGTACTTGACTATTAATATTTAGTATTTGAAAAGGTTCATGTTCAAAAATTTACTTCATGTTAAGTAGTACACAAAATACACATTTACGTCTGGATCAGTTTAGTATTTATAAAATATGTGATAAACGATATATAAAGGGAGATGTTTTTATGTTTCAGGTAGAGCACTACACCTACCATCAGCTCTCTTTTATTCACACTGGTTTGATAATTGAATACTTTATAGAAAATTAAAAAAATCTTAAAAACAACTGTGTTGGCATTGATTATTCTTGCATGTGTATAAACCTATGATGCTTGGATCTGGATGCAGACCTTGACTTGGTCCTAGGGAAACCCACCAGTTGCCCATGCAGCAAGGCCTTTCCTGTCACCAATGTTGTCCAAGTGGAAACAATTTTGGATTGTCTTAGGGACTCCAGCTCTTTGTTTTTATTTAAATTATCTTTCTCCTAGATTGCTTCCCCACCAAAGTTAGAGAGTACAGCCTGTTCAACTATTTTACATTTTACATAGCTGGTTACAGAAAAGATGGATTCATACCTTTCTCAAGGGAATTAATGTAAAGTGAAACAGTCTTGACTGGAATTTGAACTCAGCTCCAATTTCTATACCAATAATCATCATCATCATCATCATCAGGTTGTGCTGACAACAAGAATATCCATGACTCTCTCTCTCTCTCTCTCTCCCTATTTATCATTGCCACTGGCAGGTCTTCCACACAACATCAAGAATCTGCACAGAGCTGATCAATGTATGTTTTTGCTGGTTGACCTACACAGGTGTTTCCATGTGTAGGTGTACACAAGAGAACATCACTTATGTTTTTGTCCTTGCTTCTCCAGCAGTGTCCAGCATGTCTTTTTTATTTCACTCAGATAGTTTGTGTGATAGGGGGCAAGTGGCTATACAGCTGCTTTTTTGTGGGTTGCTGTTTCCAAGATTTGTTCAAGACAGCATGCAGCATCTAGCTCCTTCTTAAGCACTTCAGTAGAGTATAAACCTATGATGCAGCCATACAGTAACACTCACAAGTCTACAGCTTGTAAGAATTTTAGGTTTATCTTATCAGAGAGATCATCATATGGAAATAACCATTATACAATATAAAAAAAACAAATGTATTTTGGTAATTTTCACCTTTAATTGTTAAAATTCCTAGCATAAAATTGTGTGTGTGCATTATCTGAAATGAACTTTTTGTTATTAAGAACACATTTTATGATATTTTTGTGTTAAAGCATGCAGTTGTATTGTTTTCAAAAAAGTTTCTATGATTTGTTTATTCGCACGGAGACTTTCAAATAGCTACCGTTTTTTTTTTTTTTTAAGTGAAAGTCGAGGGAGATTACTCTAATTGCCTTATTTGCTAGGAATTTTAACAGCTAAAGGTGAAAATTACCTGTATTTTAACAAATACATAATATATTTGATCCAGATGAAGAAACTTGTTCAAGTCGTTGTTAAGATCATACTGAATCAAAAATTTACTGATAAGAATAAATCAGAAAAAAAAAACATTTATCAAGAACAAATAAAAAAGAAAATATCAAAGGGTTAAAAAACAAAAAAAATCTTTATTTCTTAATCAAAGAAAGATTTATGAGTTTCAAACAGCTGTTAACATTTTTGTAAATTGACCAATTTTGGATTTTATAAGAATCCAATTGATCTTATAGAAAAAACAGTATGTTTTCATTTAGGTCAAATTCTCACCTGTCCAACTTTCCATTTTCTCACAAAGATTCTTACCATCTATTTCGTTAAAAAAGAAAGAACGAAAAGATCCATCCCAGAAATGATTTAGTAAAACATTTATCCGGTTATTTCCTTTAACTCCAACCTAAAAAAAGGGGAACCACTCTGAATGAATTTTATAAATTATTTATTTATTTATTGATCTACTAGGAAAAAAGAACACGGGTTTAGGGTTAAGTTTAATGGAAAAATAATGGGTAGATTAATTAGCAGATAAAATTCATTCAGAGTGGTTCCCCTTTTTAGGTCGGAGTTATAGGAAATAACCATTTATTTACTATCTATGAACATTTTTATTTGCATCAATTATTACAATATATTCATATACTTATTCATTTAAGCTAGCTAGTTGAACTAATTTTTTAATAATTGATCTTTATTTTCTTGTCTACATGTAACATATGTAATAATTAAACATGGAATAACACAATGTGTTTTTATATGTATCAATCTAACAATATGGTCTTACAACAAGTAATGAGAAATTGTTTTGTTAGCGTAATACAAAGCATTTTAGAAATTCAAATATATTTTCAGATAATAACTAAATGCACTCTATAATTCCTCCAACATCCCTCACTATAACTTTCTTTCTCATAAATTTATTATCTTCTTCTTCTACAATAAATTTCTTTCTTTTCCATATGTAAATGGTATTATTATTATTTATGACAGGAACTCTGCTAGTAGAAAAGAAAAAAAGGATTAATCTGATTGTTTTGGTTTGTTAATTTGACATTATGAACACAAAATTCCTTTTAGGATGAATTCCTTTTGCCTTTACTTGACTAAATAATGCTTCTTAAACAAAATTCTATTTAGTAGATTTGCTTCATTTTTAAGAACTTGGGTAAAATTAAAAAGTACACAATTACTTTCATGTTTACATCTAATTATGAAATACAATATAACTTTATATATTGGTCTTGTTGTAACTTGAGTATCAGAGTTAACAGAGAAATAATAGGAAGAAACATGGATATTAAGGATAGGGAAAAAGGTTTACTAAGCAAAAATACAAGGTGAACAGAGTAATTAACAATTATTAAGTTGAATTAACAAGTTTCATGAGATCTTGTTTCTATCTTCATCAGACATTATTTATTGGAAAAACAGACAATTCCATTCTCATTATTTAGGTACTATATGACAGTCTCACAACAGACTAATTAGAAATTGTGTTGTCATAGTAACACTTGATTTACAGTAAATATACATAAATATGATATTTAGTTTATTTTCTAAATCAAATTCAAATACATCCATGATTTTTTCATAGGTAATAACTAGGTAGACTCCACTACTTAATTTTTCTCTTTTACTTTCTTTCTTTTTTCTACTTTTACTCTAACTTTCTATTCTTCAGTCTTCCTTCTCTGATGTGTCACTTCATATTCTTAATCTTTTTTTCATTTTCTCTTTCTTGCCAACTTATTAACTCTTTGCTTTCTTCTTTCTATCCTTTCTTTCTTTTTTGTTCATTTGTTTCTCCTTCACAACCACCATCAAGAAACAGACAAACAGACAATGCTGATCAATATGGAAATAAACCCCATCATTTAGGACAGGAATTATGCAATTATTACAATATTACAATTCATATACATTTCATTTTAGATAGTTAAAAAAAAGACACTTTACTTTCTATTTGTATTGGAAAAGATAATAATTGTTTCTTCATAAAATAGATGTTTCCACTTTTCCTTTGGGTTTCTTCTCAAGTTTAATATTAAAGGGTTTCCTGCTTACCACATTTGAGCAATGTCCCAAAAGTATTGTAACTAAAGATATCTTTATCTTTACAGAAATGAACAATGAATTGAAAATTTCTTCCAAATTGTCCCCTTAGCATTCAACATATTCCAGTGAATTTTCATTTGGTCAAAGCATCTTTGAAAGTCCTCTTTTGAGGAAAATTATTGTATGTTGTAATCTGAAAACTTGCTCTATCCCAAATTTGTATTATTATGTTCCCTGTAAGTTCAGTGGAAATAAATAGGTCTTACTTCTGGAATATCCATTGTGCTTTATTGCTTAATTTAGAGCAAAGATGTTGGAAACATTTTATCCAGAAAATTCCAGGGTAATATTAACTGTGGGTTAAAGAACTAACTGCTATATCTTTATGTAATTATGATATTATGTTGCTCCAAGTGTTAATAATTATATCTTCTCAAAAGTGAGAAGAAGCAGTTATTCAAAAAATAGCAGCTTCAACACAAATCATTTTTAGAAGAGAAAATAAAAGAAGTATGAACATTTTGTTGGTTTTGTCACAGCTGCAAAAAAAACTTGCATTTAAAAAGTAAGAAAAATAAGGTAGGAGTTCAAACAATTATTTGGAATAAAGTTAAAAACTATCAAATTCTGACTAAGACAATTGGATCAAGTGACAGATGGCATTATTAAAAGAAGAAAAAAAACATCAATAAATAATTTTTAGAACAAGTTACTAGTTTTTGAGATTTGAGTAAATCTTCAATTTGTCCTTTGGAAAATAAATTCAAGTGGGGCTTTTATTCTAACATAATATTGACCGGGAGGGGGTGGTGGTGTTATATTGTTATATAAGAAAAAAGGTACCAATTTCCATACAGCAGACACTATATGATTGCAATTTCTCAGGCTTGCTATTTGGTATTGGAATTTGGATTATTTGGACTATTGTCCTCATCTTTATTGTTATCTACACAACATTTCAGCCAATACCTCCTCCAGCCTTCTTCAGGTATTTCTTGTTGGACTTGGGAACCCCTTCCTCAAACTTGGAAACCTTCTCTTCAAACTCGAGAACCTTCTTGATGAACTCAGGAGCCTTCATGAATGTGTTCTGTGTTCATGCGTGTTCTGTGTTAAAAATAAAATAAATTTTATTTTTAAAACCTCTGAAAGGCTTTTATCTACAACACTATGGATTTATCAACACCACAAGTGATTTGAAACTTTACATCTTTCTTCAATTACGCTGTGGACTTGTAAATTACTTTTTTAATAGCTGGAATATATCATGAACAATTTTGATACTCATTATATACTTTTATATAATTTTACATCAAACTCTTTTGAGTTTTATTATGAACTATAATGCTTCTGATTTTTAAAAATAAAATTTATTTTATTTTTAACACAGAACACGCATTTAAAAAAAAATTCCAGCATTGAATATAGCATTTGTTTGTACCCTGTCTTCTAACGGTTATTTTTTTCCCGTCTTTCTCTCATATGTTGCTCTTGATGATGACCAATCTATTGAGCCGGTCGAAACAGATTTCTGTCAGCAATTATATAACATCATTTGTTTTTTCAAAAATGTTAAATTTCATACTGTCAGATTAATTTCCATCTATTTTTATATATATATGTATGTATATATATATATATATATTATATATATATATATATATATAATATATGTGTGTGTGTGTGTGTGTGTGTGTGTGTGTGTGTATTTGGGCAGCATTCTTTCATTTATGCATGTTAAATTAAACAAAAGACGCATCTCCTGTTTAACAATTTTATTTGTGATTTTTTCAAGTTTTCTGGCCAACTTTTTAATATTTGGGTGGAATTTGTGGATTAGTCCACCAAAGTTCATGTCCCGAGTACTTTCAGCACTTCGAAGTGCCATCATCAGGGGTGATGTGTTCCAGTTTTTCAAATTATATTAATGGGTGTGGAGGCTGGAAGGAAGAAAATTGATGGGAAAGGTGCTATAGGCATTTTAAAATGTGTGTACTGCAATGAAAATTGATTTTGTTTAAGGATGGTTTCTATTGTTTTTATGTATAAAGCTTCTAGTATTTGGAGTTTTTGTTTATTTTTTTCTTTGTGCAGAATGTGTGTATTTTCCATTAGGATATTTCGGTAATTAGAGTGGGGACATGAATGTAATTTTAGGTGTTGTGAAATGGAGCTATTATTTGTCAAATGGAGAGTTAGACAACATGACAATGTGGTTGAGGTGAAACCGATGTATGTATTTTCATTTTCTGGGAGACTGCAATCTCTTAAGGAACATTTAAATATGTATACTACATTGGTCTCATTAAGCCAACTTGTATGGGAAGAGGACAACCAGGTTATATCCTAATGGAAAATACACACATTCTGCACAAAGAAAAAAATAAACAAAAACTCCATGTGAGATGTGTCTTTTGTTTAATTTAACACACACACACACACACACACACACACACACACATATATATATATATATATATATAATATATATAATATATATATATAGGGGTTGATTTATAACTTGGCTAGAATCTCAATATTGGTCAAAATTTTAAGAAAACCAAAACTAAAATATAATGTCCATTTATTTTAAGAACCTTTAGAGATGAAGCGACAGGAATAATTTTTATGTTGACATTTTTGAAGAGTTGTCAAAGACAAAAAGTCTGAGTTTGAAATTATGGCTTATTTGGTGTGTGTGTGTGTGGGGGGGGGGTCCTGTCCAGAAGTTAAATGGATGGGCTCTACTATTTACCCATAGGTGGAGGAAGAATAGTTAGCTTCATACCTTTCCCAAGATTATTAGCATTATGCAAAATGCAAATAAACCTCATCCAGGATTTGAACTCAGGTTGCCAGGTCCATTTCCTATGATGATAACCATTACACTATAATAATAATCATTTGTTTGTACAAGTATTCCTATCTAACACCAATGATATGCAATATGCTTTCAAATAACTAATGATAGGAGAATCCTTAATAAACAATAAACTTTAAGTAACAAATCTTAATAAAAAATAATTTGAACACAGTTATATGACATCAAGTATTCCAATCAGTTACAAATAATTTTCAAACAGATCTATTTGACTCATAGATGGAACCCTAATAGGTATTACCACTCCCAGGTCAGAGTGTCATAAGTATTTGACCCATAGACAAAAATCTGTTTTGTACTGCTTATGATTATAGAGGCAATTAAGGATTTTAAGCAGGAAGATGGCTTGATCAAAATTAACTTGATCTTTTCCAAATGGGAAATTGATTTTTCAATCACCTTAATTAATTCCAATGAAGATTTTAGGATAGAAAAGTAACATTTTTTTTTCCATTTATTTAATTCTATTAAAACCTTTTTTTTTTACAGAAATGTAAAAATGACAAAATTCATGTCTTGTTAAGTTTAGAGTTCTTTTTGCATGATATTCCTGTTTTTAAATCTTACAACAAAACAATTAAAAGTAAAATAATAAAATTCGAAGGCAATACAATACGTAAAAAATAAAGACAAAAAGATGTTTTATATGTTTAGACATATAAAACATCTTTTTGTCTTTATTTTTTATGCATTGTATTGCCTTCGAATTTTATTATTTTATAACATACTTAACAATGCTTCAAGCAAATTACCAATTAATTAAAAGTAAATATTTGTTGAAATACTTATATAAAGGAGGCATGTTGTGGTGTGAAGGTTATTGTCATAAGAAATGAATGGACTTGGCAACCCAAATTAAAATTCTGAGGTTGGTTGCATTTTAAACAGTGCTAATACTTTTGGGAAAGGTATGTATGCAACAATTCTCTCTATGGGTAAATAGTAGGGCATACTGGATTCTTTAATCTTGGTCAGGCAATTAGTCTAGAAGAAAAACTCTGAATTAAAAACTCTGCTTAAGAAATTGACCTTGTGTCACATCCTGTTTGTGTGGAGTAGTTTATATATATATATATATATATATATATATATATATATATATATATATATATATATATATATTCATGTTGTATTTTAGGTGGTCTCCGTATGCTTCTCTTGGTGATATATATATATATATATATATATATATATATAGTATTGTCCATGAATAAGTACACACCTAACATTTTTTTTTAAGTTAATATTTTTCTAAACAAAGGACATTGCTATTTTTGTGAACCATTATTCAATCAAAACACCATTAAAACTCTGTAACCAAAATTAAATTTATATAAACATATATACGGGCTTTACTTATGTTGGGATTGCTATATATTCATATTTATGGTTACATAGTTTCAATGCTGTAGAATTTGGGAATAAAAATAAC
Organism: Doryteuthis pealeii; assembly: GCA_023376005.1. NCBI lineage: Eukaryota > Metazoa > Mollusca > Cephalopoda > Myopsida > Loliginidae > Doryteuthis > Doryteuthis pealeii. The sequence goes on from CM042167.1 coordinate 12,683,295, forward strand.
TAATAATATCCATTTCAATTGTAACACTCTTAATAAGAAAACCCTGTTTATCTTTGGTTCAGAAGAAAATAAACTTTTCATAAAAATCCTATTAGAGTTGTAATCATTTATGGATGATAGTGTATATATCAAACACATAATTAACAGAATTTTTTTCTCTTTTAAAAATTAAACAGAATAAAAACTATTTGCCAAAACCTTTTTTTAATTAAATTTCTAGCTGAGCTTTGATTTAAATGAAAGTCTGAAGCCAAATATTTGATTGAAGGACATCATAAAACAAACAAATTGACTAATTATTAAAAAGACAAAGAAAATTATTTTTAAGTTAAGAGAATCCATCTGATGAGTCGGGAGAATTAGACATTTTTGTCTAAGCTCCCTGAAATAGTCTATAATGCAGGATCTCTAAGTCTTTTGTTATTTCTTTAATTATATATATATATATATATATATATATATATATATATATATATATCCGTTGTCTATGACGTATTCTACACATTCATTGGCAGGATAAAGTGCCCAACACAGTCATGCTGGATTGCGCCGACATGAACAGCATGTTCTCTATTCTCTGTGAGAGGCGCCTTTGTTGGCTTGAACATGTCAGGAGAATGGAAAATGGATGCATCCCAAAAGATCTTTTGTACAGCGAATTAGTAAAAAGCTCCCGATCAGTTGGTAGACCACGCTTTTGATTTAAAGATGTCTGCAGGAGAGCTATGAGGATATGCCATATTGACACAAACATGTGGGAGGTAGATGCAAAAAATAGAGCGGCCAGGTGCCTCAAAGTTAAACAAGGCATGGAGAGAGGTGAGGCAGAGAGGAGAGTAGCCTTGACAGCAAAGAGAGCCAGAAGGAGGGAGAAAAGCCAGCAGCCCCAGAAAGCATCACATTTTGTGTGCAATCAGTGCACCAAAGACTGTCACCCAAGAATTGGCCCGCAGAGTCATTTGCATAGATGAAGATAAAATTTTAATTTTTTATTTTGGACACTTGTCAAAAAAGTATTGAGTTTTTTTTTTGTACTTTTTAACACACTGTGTATTCTGAAGAAAAAAAGTTCCATTCATTCTTCATTTCTATTTTGGTAAATACAGCCTTAAACTTGGTACTTTTTTGACACACCTTGTATTCTGAAAAGAATTAATGAATGGAATGTCATTTTTTTTCAGAATCCAAGGTGTGTCAAAAAGTACAAAAAAATCTTGATACTTTTTGACACACCTTGTATATATATATTACTATGGTTTATCACAGAAAAAAAAATGTTTATCTGATAAGAGCATCATATTGAATAGACATCTTTTAAGAAATTTGTTTCATATCAACATGTTATCTTTTAACGCCGTTGACAACATATTTCAAGTTATGGAAACATTTTTCCATGTATTGTTTTCATATAGTTAATGAAGCGATTCAATTTCAATGGAGGATAAACAATTGGTTTCTAAATGCTTTATTATGTGACATTGTGATGTTTTGGGAACATTTGAAATCCAAATGGTTAACTATTTACTAATTTTAAATTGGTACTTGTACATCTCAATTTTCAACTGGGCTTTCTTTTGTTAAATGAATGTCAAGTTTTCATCCCTTTACCAGGCAGTGTATTGTATGAAGACAAATTTGTAACAACATTTTGGATTGTATGATAATCTCTCGCAAAGAATTTAGCAATTTCAAATGTTGTTTTATGATTATGAAGCATTTGAATAATTTTTACACTGTCATCATTGTTCATAAATCATATTGGTTGAGGACTTATTGCTGTACTCATGTCTATAAGACTGACAATATCAGAGATTCAGGTGTATGGTTATATTTGCTTGGATGAAAATTACTAAATGGAAGAATACACATTTTATTATAGTCTTGTTGAATGAATTTGATAGCTGATGTTGTCATAACATAAACTGAATAATGTGTAACTGAAAGCATAAAAACCTGTTTAGTTGAACAGTGAGGCGTAAAATTAAAGCCAGTCAGCTGTTGCCAAAAAAGAAATAATAGAATGACAACACTATTGATTACATATGTCAATTTAAACAACCATGTATTTTATTCATAGTAATAATCACTTTGTTCTAATATTTATTAACCAGGCAACTACACATACATGACTTAATATCTAAGAACAAAATAATGGGATATTTTGTTATCAAATGATCTTCAGTGATCACAAATAACCTTAGAATACAAACTCATATGATCTATATTAAAAATCAAGGTCAAATCAATATCCATGCAAAACATTAGATCCCTGGAACTTTCTACTTGGCTGTGGTTCTTAGACAAATGGATAAACTTTGGTATAATAATATATATATTTACCAAACCTCCCACATGAGCAGAATGTGACACAAGGTCAATCTTTTAAGTGGAGTTTAACAAGTTTGAATTCAGAATTTTCCTTCTAGACTTGTTGCTTAACCAAGAACCCAGTCTGCCATAGCTGGAGGGAGAATAGTTGGATGTGTACCTTTCCCATGGGTATTAGCACTATGTTAAATCAAAACAGCCTTGTTCAACATTTGAACTCAGGTCAATAACTCCATTTCCTATGACTCTAACAAATACACCACATACCTCCATGGCATTGGCAAAATAGATTTACAACTAATTTAAGTAGATATGATAAGTAAAAGATTAAGGTCATTATATTTTCAGTTCTGTAAAAGATAGGGACTTATAGAAATTTACGTTATATGGATAAAAAGGAAATAAAACAAACAATTGTAATAAAAAAATAATAGACAATGATGAACATTTGAAAAAGCTACTTTTAACTATATGGTCATGTGACTTATTCTATACAACTTGATAATGGAGTAGGGAGATAAAAATAATTGTCTTCCCTTAGATAGTGGGCGATAATGTTCCATTCTTATAATGGGATCATCAAAATATTGTTAATCTTAATTGTTGCTTTCATGCTTTGTTGATGTTAATTTGAGATTAATGCTTATAATTTTCAAATTTTGGAAAATGAACATTTTAAAAAATCTTCTGAAATCAAGCAAAATCAATGTTGCAATTTTGAACTGTAAATCCCATAAAAAATAAATTTATTAATAAATAATAAAAAAAGGATAAAAAGTAAATATTTAAATCCAATGATGTCTCTTTTGATTTTAGTAAATTGATAAACAAAACATGTCATGTCATGTCATGTCATGTGATAGTTTTGCAATTTACAGGGTGGTACAAAAGTCTTGTCACACTTTCAAAATATAAGTAGAAAAATCAGTCAATAAAAATTAAGGAAAATACAAATATTTGGGGATTAAAATATGGTATCTTTTGGGTAGTTTAATTGGTTGTTAAGTCCTTTGGGGGGGGGGGGGGTCAGTGTTTTCACATAAAACATCTTCATGGTATTCTAATATTCATCTGATATTAAATACATTTTTCTTAATCTTCTTTATTATAGTATTATACATCATGGTCCAATGTAACTTTATTACTCCAAGTTTTGTGTGTTACCATATCTGACAGTTGTAGGGTTTAAAAAACCTCCTCTTCTATAATAACATAAAACACTTTTTATATACTGTTCTTAAGTTTGATTTTATTGATCATTATATATATTTATATATATATATATATGAAAGTAAACAAACAATCTGTTTGAGATGGCGATAGCCGACAATTTTTGGGAGAATATGTGCTTAATTAAAGTCATACCTAATTTTAAAATTGATTAGTTAATAATTAATGAATTAGGCAAGTATATCTGTTCAAATGTTTGTTTACGTCTTACATTTGAATGTTTGTTTATGCCTTACATTTGAACAGATATACTCGCCTAATTCATTAATTTATCAACTAATTAATTTTCAAATTAGGTATGACTTTAATTAAGCACATATTCTCTCAAATATATATATATATATATATATATATATATATATATATTGTGGACTCTCCTATTGTAAACAATAGATGAGGGCTAGCAGTGAGTGATTTTTTTCCTCCCACATCGTGCATGCTATCAAGAAGACATTTTGTGTTTTCTTGAGTGTAATACCAGCCCAGCCTTGCTGCGAGCTACAAAGCCACACTGACAGATGAAAGTGGGAGTCAGATGCTTTTGCTTTAAAGTTAGATGGACCTGATCTTGATGTTTCAGTCTATTTTCTCCAAATCTCTTTAATTTAGTGAAACATGTCTTATGCCATTCTTTCTAATTTGATACTAGATTTACACAGGCACTCAGTTCAATATTGAGTCATTTCAAATATTTCTTCAATTTGTCTTTATAGTGTAAGAGTTGACATCCAATATATATATATATATATATATATATATATATAGCTCAAACTTCCCCCAATTAATTTTTGAAACTTGTCCAACTAATAATAGATAATGTTTTTTGGTAGATAAAAACATTTTAAATTGATAGATACAAAAGTTTCTTTATTACACATTCTCTTGTGTTTATTTTTAATGAGATGAAAATAAAAGTATATATTTCCAAAAGTCATTAAAACAAATATTTGTTCAACTTATAAACATATAACAAAAAAATAATTTTATATTTTTTAATTTTCATGATTTACTAAGAATCCCTACTCAAAAGTTTTCTTTTCATGAAGTTAAATTATATTTAATTTGTAAATTTAGGCCAATATTTCAATAATATTTCAATACAAGCAAATATCTATGTAGAAACCTAATGTAAAATGGATACCATATATATATATATATATATATATATATATATATATATATATATATATATGCCCTTACTAAATAACAGACAATGCACTTTGGGTAGTAAATGCTAAATAACAGGCAATGTTTATACTGTTTACACTAAGGGTAATAAACAGATTCATTACCATAATAATTAACTGGTAATTATAAAATCTATTTTAACTTTGAGAATACATTAATGAATTTTCATTTTTGTTGGAGAGTTTTAAAAAAATATTTTGATCTATTAAGTTTAATAAAACATTGTATAAATTGGTTGGTTGATCATTTATGGCATATCAACCCTAGCAAGTTATTTAATGCCAAGTCTTGTTATATATATATATATATATATATATATATATATATATATATATATATAATATTTGTGGAAAAGGTGACTTACCGATAAAACAGGTCACAATGGTTAGTTGATGCAAGATTCACAATAAGGCAGCAATATAACAAATATAATGTGCAATCAACTGCAATTAATCAATATCTTTATTAATCTAGTGGATTTAACAATGAAGATCCTTATGGTGAAACTCGAGTAGGTTATTACCATGTACCTTTATCATATATATATATATATATATATATATATATATATATATATATATAATTTGTTCATGTGTTTTAATAAATTGATAGAATAATATTGGTAGAAATAATTTTCATTAACTTCATGTCTTAATAAATACTGGTGGTTGACTCTTAGCCACTGCCTTCTATGATAAAAAGGAGTGGGTGTTTTCTATAAGAACAATTTGAAGAATAGTATTGGGATAGGTGCTTGACATGACTAGCCGATTTATTTGATGGGGCCTCTACAGTTTGCCACCCATGGCCAACAGGTGGGTGGTGCAAAGGTACATTCAGCATATTCTATAGCAGGGAATATATTTACCTTTATTCTGATTCAAATCCACACAGTTTTAATAAGAAATACTAAAATTGAAAGAAAGGTTTCTTACTTTTGGAAATGAGAATTTATTATCATACATTGATTTTTTTTTTTATAATGTTATCCTCATCTTAGATGTTACAGTCCCAATGTTTTAGCCAATGTTGTTACTTTTAAGCTATCTTTAATTTTATATTAAGCAAATATTTATTGTTTTTTAATTGCACTTTTTATTCAAATTTAACTTGTTATTCAAGAGAAAAAAACCCTCTCATTTCATAGCAAAATCGGGGAATTATATTGAAGATGTTACAATTGTTTTATAAATCTGTTAAAGAAATACATGCATGGAAAAAAAAAGAAGATGTTTTTACTTCAATGTCTTTGTTGTTTGTTTGTTTAAAAATGATTGTTGTTTACTTAGAAACAATGTTAAATCATTTCTGTAATAAAGATCAAAATATATTTTTTCTTTCTATTGTTTCATATTACCCAGTCTAAATATCTCCTTTGGTTAAGTTTCTGTTTCATTATAAAAAGTCAGTTTATATATAAGTGTTTAATATCAGTACCAACCATTACATCCAATTACACAGACTAAAATATGAAACCATAAAAACAAAGACAAAACCTTCATTTATAAACATTATCAATTATTTTTCAATTCTGGAATTATCTGACTGCAATAGAAAATAAAAATTTTAAATGAAGATTAAAGTATATTGTAGTTCTAGTTACATGTGAATCATTTGAGTCTGAATAATCATTATCTCTTTTTACCTAAGTTTATTTCAACTTAACAAAATTCAAAAGAAAAAATAAATTGTATTTTGGATTATTCGGACTATTGTCCTCATCTTTATTGTTATCTACACAATGTTTCAGCTGATGTGCCCTCCAGCCTTCTTCAATGTTTTAGCTGAAATAATTATTCACATTTAAACATTGCTAATTAGGTTTATAGGTAGTTCTTCAATGTGAATATATAAAATAAATACGTAATATTATTGCTTAGTTAAGACTAACAATCTGGATAAAAAATAAAAATGTTTGGACCAAGTTACGTTTAAGCACCCCAGGGGCGACCTGGATTCAGAAGGGCATGTTTCGTTTTGCACCATCAACATCCGGTTGTTTGTTAGGATTAGAGTTAGGGTTAGGGGTTAGGGTTAGTAGTTAGTTTTATAATTTAAAAAAAATGCGTCTAAAATCGTCTGGTAACAAACAACTGAATGTTGATGGTGCAAAGCAAAACATGTCCTTCTGAATGCAGGTCCCCCCTGGGGTGCTTAAAGGTAATTTGGTCCAAATGTTTTAATCAATTAAGTATCATTCAGTTAATTTTTTAAAATTTCTACAGTACTTCATTAACATTTTTTTTTTACAGAACAGTATTAACTTCATAATATAAAAATATAATCTCTTTTCTGTTATGTGGATTCTTTTATTATAACAATTAACTTATATAAACATTCTGTGTAAATGTTTGACAACAAATATTAGAGATATTAGAAAGTAGAAAGAATTTTTGACTTTTATTTATCTGTTAGATAAGCAAGTGTTTATGCTAAGTTAAGTATTTTCATCTTACTCTGTGTAAACAAGTATTTCAATTAGTCACTTACTAATGATTAAAAATTATATATGTTCTTTTTCTATTGCATAATGGATGAGAAGAAGCTTATCATTTTTGTAAGGTAGTGTAGATTTTTAAATAATAATAAATCAAATGCAAAAATACAACAGGCACAGAGGTTGATAGGCAAAATGTCTCCCAGGTGTCATTTAGAAATGCGGCTCTCATTAGCTTAAATGGTCGCGTGATCAGGCAACTCTAGGAAAATAGATGAGAATTTAGCAGTTGGAGACTGAGTGTTCAATTTGGGCAGATGCAGTTATGTCTCTGTTCATTTTGTGCATGAGCCAGCAAAGAATGTATTGGGAAATATTTGATTCAGGGTAATAAAAATGTATACACAAAAATATGTCTCTGTGTTGTTTCCATGACTAAAAACTAAGAAAGATGGGATTCACAGAGAAGCAGACAACACCGATGGAAGAAGAAAAACATCTCATTATGAAGAAAAAGAAGCTTGGTTTCTATGTTCTACATGTAATACTAACTTTATTCTATAAAGTCCTGACCATTCATACATCCAGGTCTTCTTACAAAGTTAGAAATTAACTATTTATATAATTATTTATCCATTTCACTTTGTTTTTAAATTTAAGTAAACTAATCAAAGGGAGAAAATATATATTAAAATAACCTACAAAATATATTTCCCACTTAATAAAGAAAGGGTAACCATCACAGTAGATTTAGAATCCTTTATAAATATAAGCATTGATATAACTATAAACAAGAAGAACTAAATGGGTCCACAGGTTATTTAGTAAACAATAAAAATAATGAATTGAACATAGAGGATTCCTGAATCTAATCAGATATTTATTTCTCCAGTAAGAAATGATTTTAGTTTTTAAGTTTACTACAACCTTTATCCAATAATAATTATTAGATTAAGTGTATGAAATTTATATGCAAATGTAATAACTATTATAGTATAGATCAGTCATGTGGGCCACATGTGGGCCACAGTACTTTCTGAATGATCCGCTTAAGACTTCTTATATAGAAAAAATCTTTTTATTGAAATGAAACAAAATCAACTTTTCCCTTTTTCTAAGGCAAATGCTTACACATATGATCCTTTGCAGTAAAAATGGTTGAAGTATCTTCAACATAAAATTACCTGGAATTTTTTTAGCCTGATAAGAAATCATGTCTCATGCACCTCACACACAAAAAAAAGGTTGCTCATGCCTGGTATAGAGTTACTATAAGTTTGAGATACTTGTATGACAACAATGTTACCATTCCCAGTTCAACTGATCTATACACAACACAGATATTGATAAGAATCCAAAGATATTTATAGCAGTTAATAATAATTCATTTTTCAAATACTGAATTGTAAGTGGATTTTCTTTAGTAAAAAACTTTCATGCTGATTGGTCAGATCACTTTTGAATGTAGAAAGATGATTGGTTAATACTGAGATTTTTCAAGATCCTTTTTTATCCAAAAAATAAAATATGATACAAAGGAACTTAAAAGGGTAGTAAAATTTATATTCTAGAAGTTGTTAAAAATTAAAAGATAAACACATACACACACATTATTATTATTATTATTATTATTATTATTATTATTATTATTATTATTATTATTATTATTATTATACTAAAGCTGAGCAAATCAACTTTTGGTTCCCTAAAAAAAAATCCTATTTAGTTTAATGACACAAAAATTATACTAAATTATTCCTTACTTTTAGGATTGAATTATGTTTGAAAAAAATTCTGTTATAATTGGTTCTAATTAGTTGTAATTTGCAATTAAGTCAAAAACTGACCAATCCCTTACTTTATTTTCTGTCTATCACTTTTTTCTCTTCTATGTGTCTCTTGATTACCTCCTCATTATATAATCTTAGTTTATCTGAGGGAGAGAGAGAGAGAGAGAGAGAGAGAGAGAGAGAAATTTGAAATGTATTTCTATGATAAATTTCATAAGCAGCAACCAGGTCAAACATTCTGTTTCTTAGAAAGCTTAACATACAAAATGATTTTAATGTTTTGTCCCTCTGTATTTATTATTATATTTTAAAAATCTTATTCGCTTTACAAACTCACTTTTCCCTAATCTCAATTATCTACCCAGAGCTGAATGGGTGACCCAATGGGTCACGTTTTGTCTTGTATATATATATATATATATGAGGTTAAGTAAACAAACAAATGTGTTTATTTTTTATATGGCTTTAAGCCAACAATTTTTGGAGGATATGTGTTTAATTGAAGTCATAGCTAATTTTGAAAATTAATTAGTTAATAATTAATGAATTTAGGCAGGCATATATGTTCAAATGTAAGGTTAAACGAATCGAGAAAATGTCAATCCCTGAATGTACATTTTGACCTATTAGGTCTCATATATATATATAAAACATACTATAAAGACATATCTATATGGTTGTTGTATAATAAAATAAACAAACATATATATGTTTTTGTATATATAACATGTTTCACTTATATGGCTTCATCAGCTGCTAAACAAATGTTTTTGAAATAATAACAGAATTTGTCAATATGGGAATTAATATTGAACACCAGTTCATAAATTTAAAAGCTCCTAAGCATTCATCATCTGATCAAAAAATTTTGTAATCATTTCAAAAACAATTTCTAATTATCTGATGAATTTTAAGTTTTCATTTTCTGGTCATATTTCTTAAATACATCTTATTATGTGCATGTAATAATATAAAAATAAGACTTTTGTTTTTAAAGGAAAATTGATTTTAACAAATATAAATAAAAATTTCTTTATGTCAGTCATTGTTCATTTTGACAAATATTTTCTTCAATAGTTTAATTTATAGTTGCTTTTTTAAATAAAAACTAACTTGGTTCATTTTCTACAACAGTGATAATTTCAAAACCCTTTCTCTAACTTTGTAGTGTAGCCTGATCACATGACTAAAACTATCCAATCCCAGTCAGACTCAAAACTGACTTCAAAGTTCAATGTTTGTCATTCAAACTCATTTGACCTAATAATTGAGCTACAAAGAGCCATTGGTTTTGCAAATTAAAATTACAAATATCTGTTTCTCAATCTCTCTCAACATCATATTTGCTGTTATTGTTTTTTTAAAATATATTAGTACTATTAATAAGATCTTTTATTTTATTTATTCCTTTTAGATGAAGCATTGTCAATCATTATTATCATTATTAATTTTCTTTATACTAATTAAGTCAGCTTTTCAGTGAAAGACACACTATATCATGTAGTACATATAAAATATATTCACAAACTTAGTCTGAAATAGAAAAAAAAAAGAACAGAAAAGCAACTACATTTTGCTGTTTTTATAAAATAATTGTTTAGATAACAAAGGTAATTTTCATCATTACATAACATAAACTTTGATATTATGTATTGAGGTGACATGAAATTATTAGCAGGCTTCTTCTGCTTCTCAAGTAAAGCCAAAAGTTGCAATTTTAAGAGTTTCTAATACTTTTACATCCAGCCTCTTCCTCAGATGGGGTTGCCTTCTCTTCTCTTGATATACAATGTCTTCTATAAGCAGAGTGAAACTATCTGCAATTGAGGAGATGGCACCCTTAAAAGTGAATGGAAGACATCAGTCCACTTTAATCTTGGACTCAACTTGTTCCCCTAACATCTAGGTACCAACTGATTAAATTTCAAAACCCTTTCTCTAACTTTCTAGTAGCCTGATCACATGACTAAAACTATCCAATCACAACCAGGCTTAAAACTCCTCAAGGTTCAATGCTTGTCACTCAAACTCATTTGACCTAATCTCTCTGAGTACAATTTCTATTTTACTTTTCAAAATCAATGGCCACTCTCAAAATTAATACATACAGCTAATTTCTTATTTAACAATAAAAACAATTGATATTATTAGTTTACTAATATAATTTATGATGGGATCATTTATACATAAAGTCGTACTTCTGTTTGTTTATGGCTTCAAGATGATTGTAACAAACTTTATGGTGAGGTAAGAACAAAAGATCATTGGCCGACAAAAATTCTCTCAAATCAAAGTAAAATGAAAGAAAACATGGGAAGAAGATAGTAAAATGAAAATAATTTGGAAAACAGAAACAATATAAAATAATAGAGAAAAGAGAAAGACTGAAGAAAAGAGAGTTATAGTGAGGGAGAAAAGAAGAAAGTCAAAGAGAGAATAAATTAAGTAGTGTAGTCTACTTATTATTAAACCAGTTAACAATTTTTTTTTAGTTTTTTAGTTGTAGTTTAAGTACTTGTTGATCATTGTCAATAATGTAAGTTGTATTTGAAATCCGAAATACTGTGAAGATTTAAATGAACATTTTTATCACACTCTAATAATATCAATTGTAAAGGAACTAACACTAAAATGCTAAGTTTAATGTTTGAAAGAGGTTAGGGGTGATTTCAGTGTGACATCACACCAAGTCTAAATTGGTGCATTTTAAGATTTCAGCCTTGAAAAGTAAAAGAATTTTCTTTAATATGGTTTGTTTTATTTTTATAATAATTAGAATTTGGAATAAATATATTCAGCAAAAGGTGACATGCTAATTAAGCTCAGTTAATTGAACTGATAAAACTGTTGTGTAATGTGTTGTCTAAATTATTCTCTTCACATAATTCCACACTTATTTTATAAACATTTCCTTGTCTTGATGTTTTTTTTTTATATCTACAAAAGTTCTATGGATGAACTATTCAATAGAATCAGCAGAAACTTTATCTAAATTTTTAATAAAAATGATTAATTCTAAAAGTTAAAATGCTTGTATTAATTCCTGACCAATAAAAGTGCTGAAATTTTCAAATCTTCAATCTTCAATATTTTTGTTCTACCACCAAAAATGTCTTATTTGTTAATCCATAACATGTCTAAAGTTGAAGTTGAAATATGGTGGAGTAGTGACAGGAGTGGTGCAAAACCTCTTGACTAGAGTTGCCTAAAACTTGCTTTGGGGCCTCAGAAGGGCAGGTTTCATACATTTTATAAGAATAAGGCTTTATGAAAATTAACATGTAATAGAGTGGGGACTTGTATCATAGATTCGGAAGGGGGGGCCTCATGAATCTCTAGCACTGGTCTTGAGTAGTGGTAAAGTCAATGAGTATTACCACAACTCAACTCTGCTGCTCAAAATATAAGCAACCTTCACTTTCCAATTCTTCCCCACTACCAAATCATCAGCAGGTTCAGACTTCTAACCTTAGCGACTCTCCATCACTACCTAAAATCAGTGTTCTAATTGACCAGAAAATGTATAAATATTCTATCTATGAATAATATAACAGTGCTGGTCAATAATAACAAGCACTAATAGTGCTCGCAACCTGTTTTAGGTGGACTATGTTCCAAACCAAGCAAAGAAAATTTTTTTCCATAGTAATATCAAAAGCTGTCTATATAAGTTACCAGATGAAAATACCAGAAAATAATAGGAACTTTTTAACAACACTTGAGATTCAGGGCATGATTATCATGACCTGCCCCCAGTGCTCAGCGAGGCATCACCTAAGTCCCCAGCATACATGCTGGGGCTCGCAGTCATAGTGTTCACTATTTTTTAGCTCGAACACTCCTGCAGGTTTCCCGTTGAACATCGAACATGTCCACAGAGTTAGAGCTACACTCCTTCATGCTGTGGCTCAAGTACCTGTCCATCTTGATCTGGTCTTTGACTGACCATGATCCAGCCTGCTCTTGGCATGACCTACTACAGACTCAAATCACCCTACCAACAATCCGATCTTGTGCGGACCACGATCCTGTCTTTCTACCATCCTGTTGACGATTCAGTTTTCTGCTGACTACGATCTGGCCTTTCGCTAACCATGTTCCAATCTGCCACGGTTCTGCTCAATGATCTGGCCTCCTGCTGTTCATATTCCAACCTGCTACGATCTTGCTTTTAGCTGTAATTCCAAAGGTTACAGCAACAGCTTATAGCAAACTTTCTTTTTTAGGACAAACACACAAAGTCTATTCTTACTAACTACAAATTTATTTCAGTCCTGAGACTTTCTATCCTGACGATACGTCCTATCGACTTTGTCCAGCCGCTTCATGTTGGCATGATCCAGCATATTTATAGCTTCCGAAAGACTCATCTGACAACACTGACCAGTGTCATCTTCCTGGACTGCAATGATGATGACCTAGCCACAGAAGACATTGAAAACTTGAATCTGTATCCTGCTTTGTTCTTCAAGTTAATGTGCGAATAAACTTTAAACCTAAAACTTTGCGTTCATCCCCCTTTGCCCGGTTTGTGTCATTTCAATTTCCTTTCAAACATTCACAGAATCAGCATCCCTTTTTGAGGGCTCCACAACATTATCAATGAGAAAAGGTGAAAATCCAAATGCAATCAGTACTAAAATACAACCAAGTGTTTCTTTGGTGCTTGTCCACCCATGAAAATTTGTTCATTTTATTTTAATGTACTAAAAATTTATATAGAAATTCACCATCCAGATAATAAATTTCAGTCATTTGATTCATTTTCTTTTTCTTTTTTTTTTTTTACTTAACAAAGTTAAATCCCCCAAATTACAAATCAGACATAACTTTAAACCTTGATTGGATAAAGAAAGGATTAAGAAATATGGCTGATAAAGAGAAATGACATTATTCTAAAGTAAGGATGCCGAAAATATCAGAGGGAGATAACTTATTTTTTTATGTTTTTCATCTGGAAAAAAAAGTTTATGCTTGGACAAAATCTACAAAGGTCTACAGTACATATGTAAAATTCAGTCTAGGAAAGTTACACTAGGTACCCCCAAAAAACGTTAAAAAAACAAAAAAATAACACAACAAGGACAAGCACACAGTGGTTGCTGTCCCCAGAGTGAAAATAACTCATAACACTGTTAGTCATCCGTATATGAAAAAGAACAATCGTTAGAAATAATTTTTAAATATATAAAAATCTTGGAAAATATCTTGCATAAAATTGTGCATTTTTTAATTATTCATAGATAGATCAAATAAATCTTAATTTATGATAAAAATATTTTGTACAACATAACACCTAACAGACATTTAAAATTCACTATTAAATTGAGTGAATAAAAACAGGACAAGTGAATCAGAGAAAAGACATTTTTGCATCAATTCAAAGAACAATATTGATTTTAAAACTACAAAAAGAGAAAATGCCACAAAAATTATTTTTTTGAATTTTAAGAAAATACCTCCTTTTTTTTCCCCAGAATAATTTTCCAGTAATGCAAAAAATGTAATAATTACATTCACCTATTCAAATAGAAATGAGCTTCAGTGATTTGTATTTTTTTCTTCTTACTAAATAATTAAATCCCAAAACCGTGTCTTTAGTTAGCCACAATTTACCCATCGGTCATGTTTCTTAAGTCTTTCCCTCCCCCAACCACTAAGAAGATATCTACTTATGGTGGATTTTAATTTCAATTAAAGAGAGAGAGAGAGAGAGAGAGAGAGAGAGAGAGAGAGAGAGAGAGAGAGAGAGAGAGAGAGAGAGAGAGAAACAACGGATATTTTCTGTTGTCCTATTGTGGGCAAACACAGAGAAAACACATTATCACACGAGAAAACATTAAAACACTTTATTTGACACTTTACAAAATTGAACAATCACGTCGCCACAAAACAGACGAGTTTTCTTTTTCTCTTCTCCAAAAATGAAATAAAATGAGATGAACCGGATTTGTTAGTTTCATTCATTGTGAGATCTTCTGATACATCGGATGACGTGAGCGATGAATAACCTCCTCAAGGCTTACAATACTCATATTTATTTGTTTTTATCTTTATATTCGCAGATATTTACTTATTTAATCAGACGTGAGAGAAGAGTTTGTAAGAAAAACTTTCTAAACAATTGTTTTAGATTTTCGAAGAAAGCACGAGACGAAAAATACGTCTAACGATCTTATTTACCTGTGTAACAGGTGTGACAAAAACTATTGAAATCTAAAAAGCATGCAGAATACTTGGGATCTCAGTAAGACAAACCTACAAATTATAGCTTATATAGTAATTACACAAAAGATTGCATAGAATTGTATTTTCTTTCCCTTTTTTTAAAGCAAAAAACACGTGAACAAGTGTAAAACTAAACAATACCGTTAAATGTAAAAAAACTCTAAGAAGAATCATGGAAAAAAGCATTAAAATCAAACAGCGTATTTTTATTAAAAGATAGAAGAAAAAAGAATTATTTAGACTATAAATAAATAAATAAACAAATAAATAAATAGATTATGCGCATTTGGGGGTCACCGGGGTTTTATAGTTTTTGAGAAACTGGGTAGTTGGAAAACAAAGGTTAGAAAAAAAAGGGGGGAAATCTAATTTGATTGAGATTCGATAAGGAATCTGGTAAATTAATAATTTCAAAACTGAGTAATAAAAGAAAGATCTTCCAATCTCTGAACGCTGAACGGTCAGTCTAGCATCTGTGAAATTATTCACGATAACCCTTCTTTTTTTTTTTTTAAATATTTTTATATCTGATGAATATTTTCCTATTTGTCAATATAATTAAACCCTGAAATTAAAAGTCATATACTTTTTATTTTAAAATAAAAAAAAAAGAACTAGAGGGAAAAAACCTTTTCATCACCCTTTTTTTTTTTCATGTAGTGAATTTTCATAGAGAAATTATCACAAATCGGCTATTCATTGTCGTCGTTTTTTTCCTGTTTTGTAAACAAGTTGATATAATATTCAAAATAATCCTTTACTAACTTTTATCAATTTCAACTAATTTATAGTGAGTTCTTCTACAGTTACATCTTTTCTTCTTCTTTTCTTTTTTTTTTTTTTTTTTTTTTTACTGATTAGCATTAATAATGCATATGTGACATCACACACACACACACACACACACACACACAGACATACACACAACACACAGACATAATTATCAGATAATGTTTAAGTTTTATCCATATAAAGAGTAGATACTCTCCAAAAGGCGCCTACCATAGAGTGATCGAATTAATTAAATTTTGCTCAATCTAGCACACAGGCCCCAGATTCTTTTACGGTACCTGCTGTCTCTAAGAAATGGTAACTCTTTAAGTACCGAACGCACTTGTCCCATCGTTAACTCCGGTGACAGACTAGTTTTCGTAGACCACCAACATTAATCAATTCTGTTCTCACGGGTTAACAACACAGTAAACTTTTAAAGTTCAGATATATATAAATGAAAAGAAATAATTTGATTTTTTTTACCTTTTATACATGAATGATTCCATTTGAACTCGCTTAAAGATATGTCCAAAGTTTCTTTAAACTTTTTTTCCAAGGGAGTCTCAAGGTATGACCACACCAGTGCCCCGAATATCAGGTACCCTATCAAGCAAATTACCAACCAGATAAGGTTCCTACTACTTCGAGAGTAACCGAGGCAGCAACAACACATTGTCTAAAGTTTTTTTTCCTCCTTTCTCTCCTTAATATGAGAACACCAGCAACGACACAATAGTAAAATAACCAGTACTGTCCATTCGGTATATTGTTTTTCTTTTTAATATAGTAAATAAATTTATAAAAAATATTTATATCTTTAACACGATGGGACACAACCACCGCGCCTGCTTGCCACGGGCAAGCTAAATGACAAACTACAGCGAACGGATAAAAAAAAACTGACAACACAAATCATCTGTCGTCCTGAATGTGTTGGGGGGGGAGAGGGCGAGGTATAAAAGAGACTCCGCCTAAAGTATTTTCCATTCTTCTTTTCTTTCTTTCTTTTTTTTCTTTCTTTCCTTTTTTGTTTATTTGTCTCTTATCGATTCTATATTTTCTCTAAAGGATTGATTGCTGTGAAAATAAGACACTAACCCTTAGCCAGTAGTAAATCTTTATTATTATTTATATTTTTTTTCGACTGGCTGACCAGTAGCAGAACCTACCTGAGTAGGTGGAGAGAGATAATATTGACATTCCAATAGCACTTTCTATTTCTCTTTTCTCGCTCCATTATTTTATTTACTTTATAGACATACACAATTATCATTCACGTCCACAAGCTACACGCATCTTTCTCTTTGGGTCGTTGAGATGATAATGGATTAGTTGGCTTCTCTTAACACTTTACAATACATTATTCTTGTCCAAGAAAATTTCAATAGCAAGATTTTACATACAACTGCAAAGACAACAGCAGCAACAGTGCCACCAACAAATCCTTTGTCAGTTGATAACCCTGGGGCCCAGCATGGTTTGGGGACAAAGCATCATTACTACTAACCCTGGGCGACCCAGATGTAACTTTAAATATCACTAAGCGTTGTTGGTTTTACACATCAATGTTCTGGAATTACCAGATCCATGCAGATGCACAATCTGACTGATCTTGGAGCCTCTTGGTATATTTCCTCTTTTCTTGTCATATATAATTTATATAATCAATAAATAAAATTCATACAACTGCTACTGCTATGACAACAACAGCAGTGTCTCAATCTTCATCAGTCAGATGATGATCCTAGGGCTAGGTATGGTTTTAATGCTGAAGTATCAGTATTACAAACCCAGGACATCCCAGCAGTAACTTACAATACCACCAAGCTTTTGGGGTTTATTTCACAGTGTGCAAGATGCAGTTTTTTTTCTAATCTTTGAGCCTCTTGGTATATTTCCCCTTTTCTTCTGATGCCAAAACAAATTTAGTCAGATATAGAGAGGACAGCAATAAAAAGTCAGCAAATAGGAAATAGGGTGATAGCCCTACCATTTTGTACATATATTTTCCCAGTTTATGTAGATGTGTCCAGTCAATATTTTCCACAAAAGAAACTCTTAACTCTTAACATCCTGTTGAGAATTTTTAAGTCCAGAGCCCCCATTCCTATAAGGATTTATCAAAAAATGATTAAAAATGTCCTTTTCATTTAAAGTTACCCGAGATATTTCACTTAAATCAAAGACTTCTAAATATGTTTAATATTACATTTAAACAAAGGCTATCATTTGGGGTAGATTAGAAAAATGAATGTGACTTCTGGCCGGGTGGAATGAGGCAGTATAGGACATTTTTTAACTCAATGAAGTAAACTATTTTTTTAATTATCTGACCAAATCACAATATGCTGGGTGGTTAATGTTATCTCAACTGGAAAGGTAATATGATGTTCCAAATGGACAGAAAGATCAAATCCTTGTAATGATTGAATAACAAATATTTATTTGGAAAAATAACTCTTGAAATGTCTCATTCTTTTACAAAATTATTGTTTTCTATATGAAATTTTATTGTAAGTTTCACAACACCTTTTTGTAATGTTGGAAATAATCTTCAACACCTGGTTGTATCTCCATGTGTTGCTTTTCAATTAATACTCACAACCAGTGAGAATATGTTTGAGGCTAGTAGTCTCTCCATGTGCATTGCATCGATCAGAGTTTTTGGACTTCCACAATTTCAGCTTAACTGGCTTTGTGTAAGGTGACTTTATGAAGAAACTTATTCTTATTACAATCCAACTGTATTTACATGTTCTTATGATCATCAGAAGAAAAAGTTTCATCTCATGATCACAATGACAAGTAAAACTTCAAGTAAAGGATGGATTCGTTGCAAAATTTTAATGTTAAAACCTGTCCTGCACTATTGAGTGCTTTTATCATTATCAACTACACACACACACACACACACACACACCATATATATATATATATATATATATATATATATATATATATATATATATATAACTGTCTGAAGACTGCACAGGTGAGAAATATATATATATATATATATATATATATATATATATATGTGTGTGTGTGTGTGTGTGTGTGTGTATGCAAAGCTCATACAAGATCATAATAGATATGCAGCCACTGTGCTAATTTGGTTTTCATGTTATTTTTCTTCCATTATGTTGGATATTTTATCCATATATCTATTAATACTTATAGCTACCAAACTATTCATCTCCCCAACTATGAGGGGATGCTAAAGATCTTTTAATTTCTTTTTTGAATTTTAACTGAATTTTGGGGGAATGAGGAATGATGGGCCAATTGCGAGATGAATATATGTTTAATAAGTCCAAATCATTCCTTGGTTAATGTTGTATTGCTGGCACAAGATGCTAGATACAAAGACAAGACAAAGAGATGACAACAAGTTCACAGAAAAAGTAAAAGTCAGACACATATTCCAAGAAAAAATAAACCATTCACTTAATGTGTTTCTGCTTTTGTCCAGACTGACTGACCTCAAAACAGGTAGACATCAGGGGGGTAGGGGCTTTTTTGAGTCAATGAAGGAGAATAGTATTGTTGCATAAATTGCAGCCCACCCCAATGGAATGGGGGTTCATTAGCTTTGAAATTTAAGGTCCTACTTGTCCACTGCCAGTTATTAGTCAGCAGGTTCACTGGAAATGAGAAGATTGTCACTACATTACATCAAGATGAGAACATTTCAGTACACCCTCTATTTATTCTACTTTTTTTACTTAGTCAAGTTCAAATTCTGGATGAGGCTACTAGCATTTCACATAGTGGGAAAGGTATGGATCCAACTATTCTCCCTCCAGCTATGTGTAAATAGTAGGACAGACTGAGCTCTTTAACCTTGGAGAGGCAACTAATCTAGAAGAAGGAAATCTCTAAATTCAAACCTGTTGAAATCCAATTAAGAAATTGATCTTGTGTCACATCCTATTTATGCAGAGGGTATATATATATATATATATATATATATATATATATACACACACACACACACACACACAAGTGAAATATGATACCATCCCTGGGAGCAGAGAAAGATGTATAAATGTAAGCTGAATTTAATCGTTTACCAGTTTGAATAAAGAAAGTGATCTGAAGAAACTCGTAGGTTCTCAGATACCCACGGGTGGAAATGGGCCATAATTGCTATATACCCGGTCTTTAAGGCTTTTTTCTTTATAAATTAATTTGCTTTGTTTATAAAAATTAAACATTGAACATTGAGCTCTCAAACGTGACCTGAACTTTGCACCACCCAACTGTTGAAGGAAAGGTCCAGTTTAGAATCATCCTAATATTAAAAAAAATTGGTACCCCACCAAAGTATTATATATATATATATATATATATATATATATATATATATATATATATGAATCCTACATTTTATCCAGGTATACAACTATCTTGGACCTTCATCTATATCAGATAAAGGATATTTTCTTACTAATGGTACCATGTAACCCAGTAGAATAAATTTCAGGTTACTTGAAAAACAGCTGAACACTATCCAGTTATCCCTATTGGAGATTTCATGAACATGATTTACTCAACTTTTATAGGCCAATAACAACAACAATAACAACAACAATTATGACCATTTGTGAACAATTCAGTTAATGGAGCAAACATGCAACTGGTAAGCACTTGTATCTATCTAAATGAAATAAGGCAAATATCATTTTACTAGCAGGACCTGTGGATATATCACAGTATGATAATTTAATTATTATAATATTTGATATGTTTACTTAAGAGATATTGCAAAATAGTTCAATATGTAAAAGAAATATTATAATCTTGATTTAACTCTCTCACTCTTTTTTAACCCTCTCTTTCTATCTTTCTCCTCCTCTCTTTCTTTCTTTCTTTCTTTCTTTCTTTCTTTCTTTCTCTCTTATTATATTTTTTCTTTGATTTGGACGGTCTCACTTGGGGACGATTTGGACAGGTTAAAATTGGATTTAAAAGATTCATCCTAATGTCTAAGCGATATAAGTGATTATTTAGAGTCATGTGGTTGACAGTGAACACTAAAGAGCATTTAATTTATTTTATTTCTTTTTTGTGATTTATTATGTTACCCATAAGAATTGACAATATATATAACAGTAGGTAAATGAACAATCAAGCATTGACAGTAATCAATATGGCTTCCAGCAATGGAGGGTGAGGGCCAATTTCAAATTCTGTTTAGGGCAACAAAAAGACTTGGGCTAACATCAGTCTACATTCGCCCTAATCATTCTAATTTCTCAAGGGAGACAAATGTTAAAGGCTCATTAAATTTTTCCTTATTTGTTTTTTTATTTGAAATTAATCATAATATAAAATCTATAAATAGATGTGACTCAACATTGAACAGCTGCCAAATGTAACCTTTAAATAAGTTTTTCTAAAATACTTTTGGTATTTTTCCTCTTGAAAAGTGTGACATTTATATATATATATATATATTTTTAGTGAAATCAATGCTACAATTTCTAAATCAGGTGTTTAAAAAAAAAAAGTACAACAGAGAAATCAACATAATTAATAATATTATACTAAATGACTCATGAAGAAATTGGGTTTCCATTAGAACAATGATCCTTGGTGATATTGGTACTTTTAATTTCATATTTATCTTCATTATATCAAGAATTTAAATGATTAAAATATGTTCAGCATAAATGCAGACCCCACAAAATTAACATTCAGTTAGAAAATTGGAAATTTCTTCATTCTTTAATTTATACTATTTTAAGAGTATTGCTCTAATAAAAATCTTGCTATGAGGTGCCTTTTTTTTTGCTCAGTTATATATGCTTATATACATATACACATACATGCATATATATCAATTGTCAATTGTTGGTATTACCTAGACAATGAGGGTGTCTATCCCCTTTTCACTAGTGCAAGACCAAGGAGATTGCTTTTGCATTTAATATATATATATATATATATATATATATATAAATTAGGTTATAATTTTTATATGATTTCAAATAAAGTTGACTTTGTCTTCAATACCCTAACTTGGATGCTCTATCAATAATATTGAGCACACTTTACTTATAAATATAGCAAATTATATTATCAATATTGATAAAAATTACATACACACACAGACACAGACACACACGCACACACTTACAAGCATAATAAGAATGTTAGTAATATAAATGAATCAAAAGTATCAAACTCATCTAGTAGTGTGGAATGACTTGAAGTATAAACTAGATCTCATGAGATGTATAAGGATAATCAGTCTTATGTTTAAATAGTTTGTCTTCAACTCTTAATAGATCCTGTTGAGAATTTCTAAGTCTATAAGATTTATAAATAAATGGCTAAAAATGGGTTACCTGTGTTCAAATAATAAGAGTTAAATATAAATTATTTTATAACCTCTACAAATATATATTCAATAAAATAAATTTTAAAAAAATCTTTAAAAAAATTGAGCTGCAGGTTGGTCCAGTCCACAGGCCATGTATTTAACATTTCTCTACAAGATTTACAGCAGAGAAATAAATTTCTTATTGAATAAATTAAATGATGTTAGGATGAGTTATTTAAAATTTATTTTCATCTTAAAATTAAAACTAAACTTTCCACCAGTAATAATGATAATCCAATGAAGAAAAAGAAAATTGTAACACTGGAAATGTTTCATGTTACTCAAGATTAAATGTACAGTTAATACAACTGGATGAATAATCAAATATACAAATCAATATATGCACAAGTTCCATCAACAAGACTCAGATTCCATATTAATACACTGTTTATTTTATTTTGCTGTTAACATAAGCATCTAGTCTTGTATGGATACAAAGATGGTGTAACAATATGCATGCTACAACATCATAAGATGGTCAAAGATTTTGAAAATTTGATCAGAATATTTACTACCCTATCTATACATACTATATAGACAATATCTTTCAAAAATACATTTTTACACTGCCCAGAAGGCGTTTTGTTTTTTCTAGTATTTCATAACATAGAAATGAAAACATACTAAGTTAAAATTGGCATTTTCTTTCAGGGTTTGCAATTTTACTTTTCATCAATATTCAGGGTGGCACAAAAATCATTTTATGAAAAATTGAAAATAGGTAGGAATAGACTAAAAAATAGACTGATTGATACAAACACAGGGCAATGGAAAAATTGTTACTATTGTATCTCCTTGTATTTACTTCCAAATGACAAAAACTGGGGGTTCAATTGCAGTAGGAATATTGGAATGATATAGGAATATTGTTTCAAATCTAAAAATAATAATTTTATTTTTTATTGTTCCTAAATATAAATCAGTCAAAATTTAGGATCAATAATTCAGAGCTCAATTCAAATTAGGGTTGATTAAAAAAGATAAATTAAAAAAACAACAAAATAAAAGAAAACATATTCTGATGGTATGAGTTAATTTAATGATTATCAGCCCCAAAAGATTAGAGAGAGTAATTGAATGAACACTTGTAGCAAAACATTCTTCTATAACTCATGCCCAAGCAGGAGTAACAATAAAAAATGTTATATCTACATTGTTATGGGGGTGCTTGTAATGTAATGGTTATCATCTATTCTGCCTAAACCCCCAACCCCTTTAAATCAAGGGGGCAGGTGTTGCCTGGGGGAAGGCACTGCCTTTGTAAGCACATATACATTAATATTCCAGTAGCCAAAGTTACCGGATCCCTGCCCCTAAGGATGGGTTATTAATCAAGCTTATTCTAGTAGTGACCACCTCTGCTATTTCATAGGTTTTCAGATTTAAATTTGAAGAGATTAAAGAAGTTTTAAAATGTTTTGAATGAATGTATTATTGTTTTTGTTTTTTGTTTTTATTTTTAGATAGATCCATTTTAATATTTTTCTGTTTTTGTTTTGTGTGTGTGTAAAAAGGAAAAATTAGTAAACCACCTCGTCTTTTTTGGAGTGGGGCATTTTTTCTTTTACAAAAAACAAAACATTGCATTTGTTTTTAAAGAGCCTATGGGAGCTGTTAAAATATTTTAACAGATTGGTAATTCTTTAAAGAAGAATAAAGGTTATCAATTTTAAATATACAGTAGAGACAGGGTTTCTTTTTTATTTGTATTTGATTACTTTTAAGAAGAAAGAAAAGGAAAAAGAGAAAAGTTCAGTGTTTTCTGCTAATCTTGGTATGGCAATCAATCTAGGAGAAGGAAAACTCTGAATTCAAACCTGTTTAACTCCACTTAAATATTGACCTTGTGTTGCATCCTTCTAATGTGGAGGGGTTGGGTAAATACATATATCTAAATTGTTATATCTATTGTCAACCTTGATAAGAGCTAATTATCTATTAATAATGGAGATTTGGTCTCCATTTGTCTGTAACCAAAACTATCTCATTGCTTATGTCACAATAACGAAAATTGTTAGATTTAAAGACTATAAGTTTATACTAATTAAAAACAGATAAAAATAATAATAATTCTAGACCAAACAAGTATATATATATTATATATATAATTAGCTGCCTATAATTGTTAGTTCTCCCGAGGAAGGTGTATCTTGAACAGTGAAATCTTGGTAGAGAGAAAAACTTTTTTCTTCAACTATAATTGCTCTATATTTTACGAAATATATTGGATTAACTACTTATGCTACTACAATGAAAACGTGGTAGTAACTTTTGATATATATATATATATATATATATATATATATATATATATATATTGTACAAGGAAACCATTGTTAACCAACTATCATTCATTCACAGTATGAATCCAACCATTCTCTATGCAACTAATATATATATATATATATATATATATATATATATATATATATATATACACGCACATATAGCTACACATATACATAGGAGGACAAACTTGAGTAGTTGTTTTAAGTTAGGGTTATTGTTGTCAAACTATAAACATTCATTTTCTGACTTTGTTAATTTTAGACATAAGCAATGAAAAGCAAAATATTTAAATGTCCATTTTTCTTCCATTTTTTTCTAAGCTTTTGATTTCTTATTTCTCCAATGAATCTTGAAGAAAATACCTTTGAGCTATTATCATATGTGATTCTCATTAAGAAATAAACCCAACTTTCTTTTCACTCTTTATTACTGTAACTCTTTTTTCTTTATAGAAATTAGCGCTTAAAAAAAAGCAATATTCAAAAAGTGTATAATAAGGATATATTTGGCCTTGATATAATTCAAGTAGACTATCTTTCTTTGCATGTAAAGGTAACCTGCCAAAAAAGTGCCATAAAATATTATGTATAATGTTTTTCAAGGGCTGAATGATAATAGGATACAGAGACACACCTACACACAATCTCTTAAACAATATGTGAAGTCTAGCAGGCCATTTATTGAATAAATAGGATTAAACTCATTTTTCACATGCTTTTGTCACTTGTGTAGTATTGTATGTTAGGATTATTATTTTCCAATTAGAAGATTTCAACCATCAAAATGAGAAACAATAACAGTTATTCCACACTAATGTCTTTCTATAGATATTTACTTTAAAACTCTTAGACAAATATTTATACGTGAATGTATAATCTAATCCTTTAAAGACAAGAATAAACAGTTTAAAACTTGTTTTTTTTTTAAATGCCTTAAATACTTCTTACACAAACAAATCTTCTATAACCTCTGCATCTATATAAATCATAAGATTTACATAAGTCGTTGGGGTGGCCTAAAGTCAATTAGTGAGAGGGTCTATTCCCTTTTCACTAGTGCTAGACCAAGGAGATTGTTTTTGCATCTGAGGTGGAGCGCCACGCCTACCATCAGCTCCTAACTTTACTGCACAGATACCTGTGCTACTCATACACTGAGTTGGTAAGGCCGGTATCGAACTTGGAACCTTGTGGTTTCTAGCCGAACATTCTACCAACTGAGCTAACCCGGCCCTTTTGAAAGAAAAAATACTGAGGTTCTCTACTTGATCCTATAAATTAAGTATATTTTCTACTTACCAATGTAGTAATAGTAATAGTAAAAATGAGCTGTTAGTTTATATGAATATCTACCCCCAATCTCTCTACTAGATGGTACATCTGTTACCACAGAAGAAATTTTTAGTGCTAGATCAAAATCCCAAGTCAAAGATTACAACAAATTTTACTAGACTTTCTTTATAGAAAGAGGCCATTTTATATCTATGTAATTCATTAATACTAATAAATGAACCTCATATTTTTGTTTGTGTCACTTTCATGTAAAAATAACAAGATCTATCTATGTAATGAATGAAGATTCAAAAACCATCCACTTTTGACTTTTGAGGTTAATGCTATGGTTGGTGACAAAAGCCATTTTAAGTTGCCAAGAGATCAAACAACAAAATATGGCGCAATGTTTTGTTACAATAAAAATAATTTTTATACAGGTTGTCAGATATTGATTTTTTTTTTGTCAATTAGTTTTATACTAATAATCAGATAATGTTTTAATGAATATAGTTATAAAAGGTAATATTTTAGAGTGACTAGATTTTATAAAAAATTTTATTCTCTTTTTTAGCCAAATTTGGGAGAAAAAAAAACAAACAAAATAAAGTCTTTATTTTTTCTTATTTCTAATTCTCAATTTATTGCAATTTCTTTAGGACAAAAAGTTTCTCTTTTATTCAATTTTATGGATTATTATTCAAAATTTCTTTTCTTTTATTGGAATAATTTTGGTAATGTCATGTTAAAAATAACTATCACAATTATTGACTTTGTGCTTTTTGAAAAAATTATTTAACAAATATTATATTTCAATGTTTACATTTGTTCAAAGACAAAAATCTTTTGTTCTAAACAATGGAAACAAATAAATTTTATCTGAAAATTTTCCACTAACATATCACCAAGCTTTGATTTCTTAGAAGTCTT
>CM042167.1:12712647-12835088 GCA_023376005.1 Doryteuthis pealeii
ATATATATATATATATATATATACTGACAGTAAATAAAATTGCAATAGCCTGAATGATGATATTGATTAGGGTATATTTTATACATTCTTATAATAATAGATATTGTGATAAAATGTTCAGCTATCTGATCTCATACCAGTACATTGTCTTGGACATTCCATTATGGTGTAATGTTAGCAAACTAATCTCGCAGATTCATTATTACTGAATGAGTTCAATCTTCACTGGATGACTCATCATACTTGTAACCTTGTGTCACATCCTACATGGTGAATGGGTTGGGTAAATACCTACAAGTTCACCGTCTTTGTATACATGTGAGAGTATAGACCTCTGTTAACACCCAAAGAAAATATACAGTATATTAATATGGAGGTCTGTATACAGATGATACACCCTTTATTTCGGAACTTTTGCATGTATTGATCTGTATATATGATCAAATGATCTGTAATCCAGCTATTGTACTTGTTAAATAGTGATGTAATGAATATTCATACACCTGCCCCCCCCCCATAGTAATATGATTGGCTGGTGTCAGCCATAAATACAGAGCAATGTAGAGGTACAATGACTACGACTATAATGTTGCACCAGTACTATTACTTACCTGCTCGATTTTACCACTCTGTTACCATGGCCCACCACTCTGCTACTTCTGCTAAATATATCCCAGGACATATCAAATCCCTCCCAGGACATATCAAATCCCTCCCAGGACATATCAAATCCTATATCCCAGGACATATCAAATCCTCCCAGGACATATCAAATCCCTTCCCAGGACATATCAATCCCTCCCCAGGACATATCTCCCAGGACATATCAAATCCCTCCCAGGACATATCAAATCCCAGGACATATCCAGGACATCCCTCCCCAGGACATATCAAATCCCAGGACATATCAAATCCCAGGACATATCAAATCCCTTCCCCAGGACATATCAATCATATCAAATCTTCCCAGGACTATCAAATCCCTTCCCAGGACATATCAAATCCCTTCCCAGGACAATATCAAATCCTTCCCAGGACATATCAAATCCCTTCCCAGGACATATCAAATCCCTCCCCAGGACATATCAAATCCCCCCAGGACATATCAAATCCCTCCCAGGACATATCAAACCTTCCCAGGACATATCAAATCCCTCCCCAGGACATATCAAATCCCTTCCCAGGACATATCAAATCCCTTCCCAGGACATATCAAATCCCTCCCAGGACATATCAAATCCCTTCCCAGGACATATCAAATCCCTTCCCAGGACATATCAAATCCCTTCCCAGGACATATCAAATCCCTTCCCAGGACATATCAAATCCCTTCCCAGGACAAATCCCTTCCAGGACATATCAAATCCCTTCCCAGGACATATCAAATCCCTCCCCAGGATCCCTCCCCAGGACATATCAAATCCTCCCAGGACATATCAAATCCCTTCCCAGGACATATCAAATCCTCCCCAGGACATATCAAATTCCCAGGACATATCAAATCCCTCCCCAGGACATATCAAATCCCTTCCCAGGACATATCAAATCCCTTCCCAGGACATATCAAATCTTCCCAGGACATATCAAATCCCTTCCCAGGAACATCAAATCCCTCCCAGGACATATCAAATTCCCAGACATATCAAATCCTTCCCAGGAATCCCTTCCCAGGACATATCAATCCCTTCCCAGGACATATCAATCCTTCCCAGGAATATCAAATCCCTTCCCAGGACATATCAAATCCCTCCCAGGACATATCAAATCCCTTCCCAGGACATATCAAATCCCTCCCCAGGACATATCAAATCCCTTCCCCAGGACATATCAAATCCCTTCCCAGGACATATCAAATCCCTTCCCAGGACATATCAAATCCCCCCAGGACATATCAAATCCCTTCCCAGGACATATCAAATCCCTCCCCAGGACATATCAAATCCCTTCCCAGGACATATCAAATCCCTCCCAGGACATATCAATCCCTTCCCAGGACATATCAAATCCCCCCAGGACATATCAAATCCCTTCCCAGGACATATCAAATCCCTCCCAGGACATATCAAATCCCTTCCCAGGACATATCAATCCCTTCCCAGGACATATCAAATCCCTTCCCAGGACATATCAAATCCCTCCCAGACATATCAAATCCCTCCCCAGGACATATCAAATCCCTTCCCAGGACATATCAAATCCCTTCCCAGGACATATCAAATCCCTCCCCAGGACATATCAAATCCCTCCCAGGACATATCAAATCCCTTCCCCAGGACATATCAAATCCTCCCAGGACATATCAAATCCCTCCCAGGACATATCAAATCCCTCCCCAGGACATATCAAATCCCTCCCAGGACATATCCCTTCCCAGGACATCAATCCCAGACATATCAAATCCCCAGGACATATCAAATCCCTTCCCAGGACATATCAAATCCCTTCCCAGGACCATATCAAATCCCTCCCAGGACATATCAAATCCCCCAGGACATATCAAATCCCTCCAGGACATATCAAATCCCTTCCCAGGACATATCAGGACATATCAAATCCCTTCCCAGGACATATCAAATCCCTTCCCAGGAATATCAAATCCCCAGGATATATCAAATCCCTTCCCAGGACATATCAAAATCCCTTCCCAGGACATATCAAATCCCTTCCCAGGACATATCAAATCCCTTCCCAGGACATATCAAATCCCTCCCAGGACTCAAATCCCCCCAGGACATATCAAATCCCTTCCCAGGACATATCAAATCCCTTCCCAGGACATATCAAATCCCTTCCAGGACATATCAAATCCCTCCCAGGACATATCAAATCCCTTCCCAGGACATATCAAATCCCTTCCCAGGACATATCAAATCCTCCCAGGACATATCAAATCCCTTCCCAGGACATATCAAATCCCTTCCCAGGACAATCAAATCCCTTCCCAGGACATATCAAATCCTTCCAGGACATATCAAATCCCTCCCAGGACATATCAAACAGGACATATCAAATCCCTTCCCAGGACATATCAAATCCCTCCCCAGGACATATCAAATCTCTTCCCAGGACATATCAAATATCCCTTCCCAGGACATAAATCCCTTCCCAGGACATATCAAATCCCTCCCCAGGACATATCAAATCCCTTCCCAGGACATATCAAATCCCTTCCCAGGATCCCTCCCAGGACATATCAAATCCCTCATATCAATCCCTTCCCAGACATATCAAATCCCTCCCCAGGACATATCAAATCCCTTCCCAGGACATATCAATCCCTTCCAGGACATATCAAATCCCAGGACATATCAAATCTCTTCCCAGGACATATCAAATCCCTTCCCAGGACATATCAAATCCCTCCCAGGACATATCAAATCCTTCCCAGGACATATCAAATAGTTTAATCTTGAGTAAATTGAATTATTTATTTAGATGTTGCAATTATATTTTCATGATTAATTGATTTTAATGGCATATCAACAATCTAGGGTTATTTTATGCATACAGGTTAGGGAATTGCATACATTCATGTTTACATTTTTTGTGTAGTTGTTTCTTTAACTCATAGATGGGACCCTAACAGCTATTACAACTTCGGGTCAGAGAGGACCTGAGAGTAATGGCAATGAAGGAGTACTCCACATTTCCCAATGTTCCAAAACTGGGACCTCACCATCAGATGCAGTTTAGTGTTATGCCCATGACACAATTTTATTTTCATTCATATATATAGAAGATAACAGTATATTTTTAGTCCTAAGCCATATTAAAATACTCTCTCTGTCCCATACAGATTTGAAATGTATGAAATTTATATACAAATGTAATAACTATTTCTATAGGATGAAGGTTTTATTTTTCCCATTATGAATAAATTATTTTATCAATTAGAATTCAAGAAAAAGAATCCATGAAAATGATAAGATTCTTTTTTTTCTGAAAACAAAGTCAGACTGTGATTGTAAATTTGTGCTTTCTATTATAAAAAATTGACAGCAAATTTAAATTTGAATATTTAGTTTAATATTTGAAAAGGTCTTCTCACATAAATATGCTGAAATTGTTAGACAAAAGATTTTGAAGTAGAAATAAGCAACTTGTAAAGAATTTGAATTTGTATTTTATAGTTATCTCCATCAAGATGATTAAAAACTAATGTCCAACATGAATGTAGACCCTACAAAATTATCATTCAGTTACAAATTGGACTGGAACTTGCTTTAATCTCTAATAAAATTCTTGCATTTTAAGTGTATAAGTCAAATAAAAATATGAACATGGTATGCTATTTTATCTGGATTAGGTTTACATATATATGCAGATATAATTATACAGAGAATTTTAGTAATTTTATATTATAAGTCACATGTATAGTTGTACACTGTCTGTCTAGACAAACTCTTTTCATAAAAGTTATAATAGATTGGTCTATGTTAAGTATATTAACAGAGATAAGAAAAAGAAAAGTATGAATAGCAATGAATAATAAACTTAAAATTGAAAATATAAAAGTACAAAATTTAGTTTATGATTTTTACTGATTTAGTTTATGATTTTTACTGATGTAATTAAAAAATTAAAAAACAATCAATCTATGGAATTCTTTAGAATTCTTCAGAAATACAAAAGAAATAAACTATTCATAGAATAATGAATAATTTGAATTTGAATTAATACACGTAAAATTTTCCACCTACAAATAAAGACACATGGTTAATTCTTAGCTTATTTTTATTGTTACATAATTAGGGGTAAAAAAGAAAATAAATTACATGAATATATTTTTTATCACTTTAACACAACAAGCAATTAAGAACTAAATTCAATTTTTTGTTAAATGTACAAAAGAATATTTTTTAGAAAAATCTCCTTTCTCTCTCACTCTCTGGTGTTCCTAAAATTCTTATTCTTATGGATTTAGTTTGATCATGGACAAGGTACTTCTGCTAGTATATATATATATATATATATATATATATGCGCCATGACGTCATTATAACTGTCTTTCTCGACCGTTTTGAACACTCTCTTCTCGTGATTCTTAAAGAGAGTTCTTTTTTTGAACTCCGCTTTCCAACAAATTTTATTTAAAAAAATAAGGATTTACTCTGAGGAAGGTCGATATTTCTTTGTGTGCTGAACATTTCTACATTTTTCCTATTATTATTATTTCATTTGATTTTGTTATTTAAAAATAATAATAGATAGAATAATGTACACATGGATAAACTCCTGATTGAAACACGTGTAAGTTAAATTAATTAAAATATCCTATTTTATCCATTCTATACCTTCTTTCCTTTATTTCTCTTTTCAACATACCGTCGGATTCACTTCCATTTTCATTTTACATATATATATATATATATATTATATCGGCATTGCAGTCTCAGAAGACTATATAATTCTGAAGTTACTGCACCTTCTGTGACTGTGAAGTCCAATGTTCGAAAAACAGCCCCAACCACAGACATCGCATGTGAAGGCTGTCACTGAAGATGTTGATGTGCCCATGCTATGTTGGCATTGCTTTCTTCTGGACCTCTTTGCTTCATGGTGTTGTGTCAGGGTGACTTCAGACATGAATAGTCTGCTACAGAGAGCCTGATGCCACCAAGGGCAGTCCTGAATCAAATTTTCCTAGCTGGAAGGGGTAATGCCAAAGCACTTGAGATCATTCTTGCAGACATCCTTAAATCACAGCTGGGGGCAACTAATCTGTCACTTACCAGATGAAAGCTCTGCATAGAGGATGTTTCTCAGGATTCATCCATCATCCATCCAGCGGATATGGCCCAGCCAGTGGATATTTTTATATAAAGTTGGCAAAGTGGCCTATTGTTGGCATCAGTCAGACAGTAAGGGAGTCTTGTCCCCTTTTCCCTAGTGCTAGACTAGGGATATTGTTTTTGCATCTGAGGTTGAGTGCCAGACCTACCATCAGCTCCCAACTTTGACACACAGATCCAAGCTGTGCTACTCATGTGCTGAGTTGGTGAGGGCCGGTATGGAAACCGGAACCTTATGGTGAATGCTCTACCGACTGAGCTAAATATATAATGACTGAGGTATGAACAAATTGAGTTATATAGATAGATAACAAGCTAGGCATAGCCTGCTATGTTTAGCCACACTGAGGAGATGTGATACGTCGAAACATGGCGTCTGTAGATGACAAAAATATATGCTCCCAACTCCTTGTTGTTTGAGCTCTCTGGGGTAAAATTTGATTGTTGGTCGCAAATTAAGCTTAAATGCAAAGCTCTCCTATAAACTGGTTGTGAGCTCTCTTGTTGCTGTAACATATATACCTATGTATGTGTTTATCAGTTGAAATCTACCCCTTCCCTGCAGGTGGCTGATGGCCAAGTGGTTAATACACCTAACTGATTAAAAATCACTTGGGCTTCTATCCCAGACAGAGGTTTTTGTATTGTGATTAATTCACCAAATTTTGAAATAGAGATGGAAATTGATCATTTATTTTAGAATATTATTCATATTTTAAATTCATGTAATACATTTGTATTCCGTAGAATTTCCAGTGGAACAACTAATTTATTATATATTCTAAAATAAAATAAGTTCATATGAATAAAAAAATTATATAAAAATCAAAGAATGATAAAATATTCCATGTGATGTGCAGAGCAAATGAAATGTCATAATTGGATTTGACCAATAACCTTTGATCTTATGAAATTCTAAAATACATAAAAAAATGTTTGTTTTAATTGAGAAAGAAATCTTTCTGTGACAATATGGAAATATTCTCTTGATTTGTGATGATCTACTTTTATATTCTTTTTCCTTTTTACAATTGTAAATAAATATCTAATAGTTACATTTATATAAAAGTCTTTAAATTTTCTAAAAAGAAAATCATTTCTTCTGAAATGAAAAAAAGATTCTTCCAAAAATGAATATAAAATTTTACAAAAGGAAATATTTCTCATTTTATATGAATACTAGCATCGTTTCCATATTACAACATAAATTATATATGGATAAGCATTTGTGTCTCTGTGTTAAAGATGGTGGCATCAGACATGTTGGTAAGTTCAGAATGTAGGAATAGTTATTTTCCTAACTTTCTACCAGGTCAAATTAACACAAAAAGTGTGTGATCTCTTTGGCATTCTCCTTTTGGGACACCTCAAGCACCAGGCAATAAACCCAGTCCCGACCCTTTTAGACGAGGGGGCAGGTACCATCTGACGGGAGTGGAGGGGCTCCCTGGGATCACAAGATTAATTGTACATTACTGTTTCTGAAATTGAAGCTTCTAAAGCAAAGGAAATGAAATCTCAAAAAATCACTTGAATGAACAAAAGAAAGAAAGCATGGGAAGAAGTAAAGAGAGAATAAGTTGAAAAAGAGTTAGAAAGTTATAGTGAGAGGGGGGAAAACAAATAAAGAAAGTGGAAGAGAGAGAGAGAGAGAGAGAGAGAGAGAGAGAGAGAGAGAGAGAGAGAGGAGAGGGGAGAGAGAGAGAGAGAGAGAGAGAGTTATTTATTATTCATCAATAAAATCAGATATATTTAGATTTTGATTTCTAGAAAAGAAACTAAATAATATTTACATATATTTACTGAAAAATGCCTTCTAAGCATAATAGAATTTCTCATTACTATGTAGTGAGATGCTGTTTCATGACAGATATATGCGTATATAAGCCACACTGT
Source organism: Doryteuthis pealeii (assembly GCA_023376005.1). NCBI lineage: Eukaryota > Metazoa > Mollusca > Cephalopoda > Myopsida > Loliginidae > Doryteuthis > Doryteuthis pealeii. Next base: position 12,720,336 of record CM042167.1, read on the forward strand.
ATTTTATATGTAAGTAGATGACTTAACCCAGAAACTTTACTTCAATACTATTTAAGTTCAAACAGTAAAAAACCTTCTGCACCATAATTAACATTTGCTGAATTACCCTGACAGATCCACTTTTAACAAAAGATTAACATCAAAATATATATCTTCTTTTATATTACTTATCTTGGCTGTATTGTGCAAAATTATCTTTTCAAGTTTTTCTGTTTCAATAAAGTGTATTAGGACCAGCTGAAGTACCTGTCCTACATTGGGTAAATATTCAAGATATGAATTACAGCTGGTTATTTTACAATCTTTATAATCAATTAAAAAATGTACACTGAATAGTTACAAACGGTAATTGTTGACACTTACAAAACTCAGATTAGTTTAGCACCCGTCCAAAAGTATGGGACACCTAGGGAGAATTAAACTCACTAACAATGGTCTAAGAGCCTAAATCTTTATACAATGAGAGACATCCACAAACTGTAAGTGTTAGTATAAAAGATAAATAAACTGAACAAAAAAGAAATTTATCAATTATATTTTTTATGTTATCTTATGAAGTTAATATTATGCTATAAAAGATTTTATGAAGTTTTGTAAAGAAGACATTTTTAAATTTATGTGAGCAACACTTAAGAGACTTTTTTAAACATTTTAATTTTTTATCTGAATTGTTAATCCTAACCAATAATATTATATAAACTTACAACATCTTCAGCTTAAACAACTACTTACCAAATTAGTAATGTTTAATTAAATATGAATAATTATTTTGATAAGACAAAAAAATTGCTATTTTTTCTTTTGAGGTTTGGAAATTTAACTTGTTCACAATTAGATGTATTGCAATAATATGGCTTCCTGTTGATTACTGTTTATTTTTAAAGACCTCTTCTTGATGAGAAACCTAATCTCTGGCTCCATTTTTACCATGATGAGAAAGGAAATTGGTAAAATCTTCTCCTGGTTTCAATAAATAAGCATAGAAAATTTTTTAGTTCTTGATAGACAAAATGATTGTTCTTAATTATTAATAGAGATAAGATTAAACTCAAATTTTGTGTTTTTGAAAATATTCAACAAATAAAAAAAGAATTAAAAATCCTAAGGAATTATCATTTCATTTGATATTGAGAATAATCTGAACTAATTTATTTGTACAAAATGTGCCACATAATTCTGGAAAAGGTTTTATTGAAGAGAAAACAGATGACGCCTTTTATTTGTTTTTTTACAAATGGCAAGTGTAACAGGTGGATACACATGATCACCTCATTTATATTTTGTTTAGTTGCTATATTGACTTTTAAATAAAATGAATAAAATAATGAGAGACAAAAGCCATAAAAGTTTTTAAAATTCATATTCATGAAAGGTCATTTGCCCCTACCACCCACCCCTGTGAAAAAGGGGGTTCTAAAGTTTATTTTAATTCATTTCAGAATTAAAATATTATTCACTCAAATTAATTTTCAATACAATAATTAACCTTTTGAATCTGTAATCCCAACAATTCAGACTGAGTGCTATTTTACTATACACCATAGACCCAATATTTTACTATACACCATAGACCCAATATTTTAAAATATGAGTTTACTTCACCATATTTTTGGGGCTTAGTACTGTAAGAAAGGTTCAAAGTTATATTTACTTGAATACAAGACTCCGACGAAGGTTGACAGACAAAACATTTAATATGGTACAGCACATGGATATAACAAGATACATAATACATAGGTAAAACAAAGTTACATGTAGAAAGATAAAGACACATTCATGAATGGTACAAGATATACATATAAAAGCCACAGACATGAGACTAGGGATAGTCCATGCTGTGTTAATTCACTTACAGTAATGTAAGGGGGGTGAACCCCCAACGAGAAGGGGTAGACCAAAATCTACCCCATGTGTCTCGTGGTTACTGGAACAGGAAAAGAGACAGAAACGTTTGAACCCGGCGCTTAAATACTATAGCCCCTAGCAGGCACCAGCAAACTGTTACATAATCGCCGCCCAGCACCTATATTTGTGGCCTTGTGCCAGACTTGGAAAAGAACCTTAGAAAAATGTACTACCGATTATCTTGAGTTGCTGGGTGGTCTTTGTGGAATCACCGAAAAAGTAGTTAGGATAGATAACATCTTTTTAACGAGAGAAAGCAGACGATAAGTCTAGATTTAACGAAAAGCTAGGAGGAGTGGCTCCAATAAGCCTTTGATCTTTAGGTTAGTGAACTCTGGTTGACCAGTGAGATTGGAACGAATAGAATGAATAGAAAGGTCTCGAACGTTCTAAAGTAGAACCTTCTAGAAGATTATTTAGAAATGCTATTTAAGACCCGCGAATAGAATGACGGCAGTTGGATTTGAAGTCAGTTGGAGTTGGAGTTGGAGTCCGCGAGCAGAGCAGTTAGTTAGGGTCTTCGATCCGAGAAGGATAGTCAGGCAGAGATCGTACGGAGTTAAGCTGTTGTCGCTAAGGACGATAAGGAAAGGCTAAGAAAAGCTTGTTCACCGAGAATTTTACTAAGGACAAAAAAACTCGAAGTTGAATCCAGTTAAAATACACCTCTTGTTAAGACAGAGATTATTAGGGGCCCTCTCTCTCTCAAAAGTTATAGGAAGTTTGGAACATAATAAACTTCTGAGAAGTAAAACCCGGTGTTATTAGTCTGCTCTATTTACAACGAAAGAAATCATTTTATGAATGGACTCACGATGCGAACAAGATAGTAAAGTCACTATCGCAAAGAAATCGTACTCATGAATGAAAGTCATTAAAGTGTAAACTTGTCAACACGTCAATTGGCCGTAACGAAGGAGCACGCGGCCGTGAAACGTGATACCTTTCCCTTGACCAAAAGAAGTGGGAGAAGGATTTTGGGGCTAGCTAAGACTGACTGCTACAGCTAGATCTGTGTATGTAAACAAACAAAACTCCGTACGGTACGAAGTTACGAATTGTAGTAGTGCGAGAAAGAAAAGGCACTAAGGTTAAATACGAACTGGTACCCCAACGTAATAGATCCCTAACTGGTCCCACAACGTCACATATACACGAGAAAAGCCACTACGTTACGTATCACTAATTAGAACCCGCAACGTAACAAAACTAAACAGGCAGACAACTCAACGGGAAGATAATCCCTACAGTACTATTTTATTACATAGAATAAGTTAGGGATATAATGTCCTATATTAATTTCATTTCTTTTAAGCAATAGCCATATCAGTGCTACTGTATGACAGTACCACATGGATTCTAACAAAGCGTTTGGGGGACAAACTACATAGCTGCACAAGTGTATAGTGTGCTGTCTTGAAGCAGCATCCCACAAGAAAACAGCTGTACAACCACCTGCCTTCTATCACACAAACCATCCAAGTAAGATGAACAAGATATGCTGGACACTGTTGGAGAAGGAAGACAAACTCATATGACATTCTACTGTGGACACCTACACATGGACATACCAGTGAGGGATGACCAACAAAAACTAGCTCTATGCAGACACTGGATGTCACATGGAAGACCTGCCAAGGTCTGATAGGGACAATTGGAGAGGGAGAGTCATGGAAATCCTTGTTAACAACATGACCAATAATTCCCAACTTTTCTTTTTAATGGAATGAAGATGTGATGAGATTAAAACAAAAAAAAGGTTTTGAGTGACATTTGAATGTCAATATTTTTGTGAATCTTTTCAGCTTCAGGAGTGAAAGTTTTAAAGTGATTTATATATTTTGTTAATAGAAGTCCTAACTTTTGGTTAAACTATCTCTCTTTAACATGTTTACTGTCATACACAATGCACTTGTAGGTCTTGTGGAATGTTGTTTATTGTCTTAGACTTCAATAAAAGGTCTTAATATAATAACCATTCACTACCTTTATTTTAATGGATTGATAGGAAATTGGGAGTTGGAGACACATGGTGTAATGGCTAATGTCATAGGAAATGGACACGGCAAGATGAGTTCAAATCCTGGACAAGGCTGTTTGCATTTCACATAGCACTAATACTCTTGGGAAAGGTACTAATCCAACTATTCACCCTCCAGCTATGGGTAAATAGTAGGGAAGACTGGGCTCTTTAACCTTGATATGGGAACCTGTCTAGGAGAAGGAAAACTCTGAATTCAAACCAAAGGGGCTCTCTTCTTGTTAGTCAAAAACTACTTTGAGAGCTCCTCCAACCCCTCCTCTTCATTTCCTCCTATTCTCTCTTTTCATACAGACAGTATACATGAAGAAGGCCATAGAATGGATTGGTTAAAGTGATTCAATTGTTTGAAGAAATCATTTGTAATGTTAATTTTTAGACAAAACAGTTTTCTACAAGTAGAAATGAAAACGTCATTACCATAAAGTCAATCTTCTGTAGATTTTGTTGAAAAAAAAAATGCTTTAACATTTCTTTAACTCATTGTTTTTTTTACCAGTGTTAAAAGTTTTAAATCAGGTGTATTTGTGATAAGGTGTATAATTAGAAAGCTAATCCTTATATATATATATAATATATATATATATATATGAAAGGAAGGAAAAACTCAACATCATTATTCCATAATAAATTTATTTCGACCAAAGTTCCTGAGGTCAGTCGTAGATTGGGTTTGTGGCATTCGTGCACCAATTTTTTCCTATTGACTGTGTCAAAAAGTGCGGATGGTCCAACACAAGCCTTCACCACTATAAACAAATCACTGTGGGGGTTGTTCATTGTATGAACCCTCATGCGTTGAAATCAATGAGAGATTCCATAATATATATATATATATATATATATATATATATATATATATATATATATATATATATATATATATAATAGTTTGTGAATTAAAAATCAATAAAACCTGATGAATCCAAGTAAAGTTATGTGATTCTTTCCATTTGGCAAAGTGAAATTAATTTCTGACAAAGGAAATTGAAGAAGTAAAAGTCAACAATAATGACCAGCTGACTTTGATTATAGACATACATTGAACATTAAATCAAGCATCATTTACAATTTGCTTGGGTTTACATTAATATGTCTTTAGGGTAAAGGCATCTTGAATAATGTATGTCTCTCTCTCTCTACATACACATACACACACACACACACACACACACACATATATGTGCTACACACACACACACACACATATACATATATATATATATATGTGTGTGTGTATGTAATTATGTACATCTAGATGTAAACAGGATTTTGTTATTTAAAAGTCCACATGCATCTGCATGTGGTCTTTTAAATAACAAAATCCTGTCTGTCTTGATTTACTTTTTAGGATGGTCTTGTGCTTGTTAACTTTCTTTTGTAAGTTAGCAGGTTAGAATCTTAAAATGTTGCATATCGCATAAATGCGTCCTGGCCTAAAAAAAAAAACTAGGTGGCGCCTGCTGAAAAAACTAAATGCATCCTGGCCTAAAAAAAAACTAGGCGGTGCATGCTCCTTATGAATAATGTATTGATTGTTTTTATTTTCAAACTCGGTCATATTTATTTAAAAATTCATTACAGTTGTTTTGAATTAAAATAAAATGAAAATGCTGAGAAAAAAAAATATTTTAAGGGAAACTTAAATTATTTACATTTAATTATCATTAAAAAGTTGGAGGTGGTTTACTTTTAATGCTTTCAAACCACTAAAAAAAGTTATCTGTCGATGAAAATGCCTTCAAACCACTAAAACAAAATATCTTAAAGAGGGGGGGGGGTAAAATATTTACATTTACTTGTCGAGAAAAGATGGGGCAAAATATCGCTTTCATATCGCATTAACTTTTTGAGAAAAACGTCTTCAAACAGCTGGGAATTCATAAGTAGCACACGTCAGATTTTCAGCATTTTTCAGGGTAGGGGGCCAGGACACATTTATGCGGTATACATCCTTAAAATGTTAAATGAATGCTCTGAAAATTTACAATGTGTGTGTATGAAAGAGAAGGGATTTGGCCATGTAAAAAAATGAAACCTTATTTTCCACAGTCTCCTTCAAATTTTACATTGAAGGAGAGGCTGGAAAATAAGTTACTGTTTCAAAGAATAGCAGCAAAAGTCAATACTTGTCAAGTTGTACTGCTGTTCAAAATGCCTGAACCATTTGATAATAGCTTATATATATATATATAATTATCCTGAAGAACCATTCATGTGAAACCTAGGCAGATAGTGTCTGACCCATGTAGGTCCTTATATATTATATATTATATATATATATTATGTGTGTATGTGTGTGTGGAAATACAAGTAACAGAGAATGAAATTAGAAAAGTAAGTTTAAACTCTGGCTGGAACATTTTGTTAGTTTGTATTCACTTTGGTATGAATATTTTTTATCTTTAAAGACAGCACACTATACACTTGTGCAGCTATGTAGTTTGTCCCCCAATGATTTTTTATTGGTGATTATTGGTGATTTTTATTCATATTTATTTTCATCATTTGATTTTTAGAATTCACTCAGATTTTACATTAGAAATAAAAAGTTTAAAAAACTCCCAAAGATATCAAGAAAGAAAGAAAAAAGAAATATTTATAGCAATGTTGATGCTGTTTTCATTACTACAATCTTGACTATTGTCTCTTAATTATTGTCTTTTCTTTCAATTGTTTTAAACAAAACAAAACAACAATTGAGAGACAGACAGCATTGACATTATGGGAAACACAATTTCTCTTGACAATGAAGAATGAACTTGAAAAAGTCGCATAAAAAAAAAAAAATATCTAAACAAATTATGAATCTGTTGGATTTCTGATGTAACAGTGGTCCATGATGATATGATGCTTCTATTTAGAGGAGGATTTTAATTAGGATTTCATCATTACTGCTGTTATATTTTCATTATTAAGAAATGATTTTCTGTGTGGATACAGAACCCACCAAATTACCATTCAGTTGCAAATTAGTCTGGAATTTGCTTTATTCTCTAATTTAGAGCATTTTAAGCAGACAGCTTAAATAAAAAATCTCACTATGATATGCTGTTTTTCCTGGTTTGCAGTTAATCATATATATGTATTTATATATATAAAAGGGAGATTAAAAAGTTATCCACACTCTTGATTTATGGAAGCCAATGAAATCGTGAATGATTTGATAGGTAGAACCATGACTAATCTACAGAGAACAAGCTACCTCATCAGTGATAACTCACTTAGGTGAGAAACTGTGTTACCAAGCACCATTGACTTCATGTCCATGCTACCCTAACTTAGGTATATATATATATATATATATATATATATATATATATAATACATACATATATATATATACATATATATATATATATTACACATACATACATATACATATATATACATTATATATATATATACACATACATACATACATATATACATATATTATATATATACACATACATACATACATATATATTACATATATATATATATACATACATACATACATATATAATACATATATATATACATATATACATACATATATATATACATACATACATACATACATATATATACATACATATATATATATATACATACATACATACATACATATATACATACACATACATACATATATATATACACATACATACATATATACTATATATACACATACATACATACATACATATATACATATATATATATACACATACATACATATATACATATATATATATACACATACTACATATATATATATATATATATATATATATATATATATATGCATACTTACACACACACACACACTCATACATCTAATATGCATGATTTGATTTTAAACAGATAAGAAAATACAGGAATTTACTGATCTCTGAACATTCCATCAAGAAGAGGAAAGATTTTCTATCTCATTGGTATTGTTCAAAATTTTTGGATCTTCAAAAATATATTCACAGGGTACATAAAGATTCTCATTGAGGCTTCAATTAAATTTTCAGAGAAGTCTTCTTTTGAAAGTACCAGGAAATTAGGACGGTATAAATAAATACCAATTAAACAAATACATGTCATACAGGATAACAAAAAAATTAAAGATTGAAATCTCAGACATTAAAAACATCCATGATTCCCATTTAAAACAAAAGTTACAGTCTTTATGCTTTAATAGTAAGTAGAAACAAATGGGAAAGACTGATCTTATTTTAAACATTTCAGACACTCTATTAAATACAGACAAGATGGAAGCCCTTTAGTTTGGACTTAAATTTGTGATTGGATTGATTAAGAAAAAACATGAATTACTTGAGATTATAAATCCAAACTATAGACCCAATGATTCAGACTTTCACACAGGGTTTTATAAAGATTAATTGCATCAACTACCAGTAATCACACAACTGACTATGACCATACATTACCTAGAAGATATATATCAGCACTAAATAACTTACCTAAAAATAACAATATCACCATCACATCATCTGATAAAGGTGGAAGGGTTATCATCATGGACTCCACACAATACCACAATAAATTAAGGAACTTACTAAACGACACAAAAACTTATGATCTTCCAACACACCATTAACAAAAGCATAGAAATCTTTAATATATCCTACAAAAAATTAATCTTCAATGAAGATAAATCTTGGTTCTCATATATTTCTTAATATTTCTATCATATATGGACTCTTGAAAACACAAAAAACATTCCTTTACCTCCCATTATTCCCAGGTTAAAAAATACACAACATAAACATGAAAAACAAACTCCTAGCTAGTTTGGATATCCAATCTTTATACACTAACATCCCCGTTGATAAATGCTTAAGAAACATCTACAATTATCAACAGTTCTTTCTCATTACTCGTTAACAAAATAATTAAAATATGTAAACTTTGCACCAAACATTTTTTTTAAATATTAGGATTATTTTTATAAACAAAAAATTAGGCCCCCTGTCAACTGGGGCTGTAAAATACGCCATTTGCACCTCTGCAGAGGGGTAACCCCCCCCCAATGGGGCCAACTGTTGGCCATGAATAGTGACCCATGATGCTTGAGGATAGAATCTTGGTGGCTGAGCATTTCATGACATGCAACACTCAACTTTGGCCCATACTTGGGCTAGACGGGCAGTCTGATCAATTGGCTGGTCATGTCAAGCCCTAGCATCTATATGATTGTCCTGACCCTATTTCACTTATGGCAATCCCCCATCCCTTTTTATCATGTACATGCTAATGCCCTGAGTATGACGTTTAACTGCATCTAGTGGGGAAGTTCCAATTCTGTAGCTTTGTGGAATGTGGGGGACATACATATATATATATATATATATATATATATATATGTACAGAATAGAAAACAATGTATTATGAAAAAGACAAAAACAACATATTCTGAAAAAACAACGTATTACAAAAAAGATGAATTTATTTTTTCCACCTTTTTCGGAATATGTTGTTTTTCTATTCTCTACATATTATCAGATTCATTTCCATATTTTACACACACACACACACACACCACACACACACAAACAAACAACACACACACACACACACACACACACACACACACATATATATATATATATAAAGGAAAGTTTGGTATGTACATGTTGACGTATAACTCAGAAAAGGGATGTCACTCAGATTCAAAATCTTGCATATACTTTAATATCCCTATAACTAAGAAACACACCAAATTTGGTTGTTGGTTTCTACTGATTAAGGGATATAATTAATTAAATAAACAAAAATCAAACAATTCGTGATAATCGTGGTATGGCTGCTGCTGCTAATATTTAAAAAATTCAATGGCTGCTGCCTATATCAGCATTGATACAAAATGGCCGCACAGCAGCACCTGCTGATAATTTGAAATAGACAAATTTGTGCCCTAATCGTTTCAGCTCAGAATTTTTCACGTATTTCTGGTCCAATCTAAGAAATATTCATTTCGTTAGAAATAAAATAAAATGATCTTTCTGAATATGTAATTTGTATGTGGTTTTACAGATTGAATTCATTTTTTTACAGCGAATTAAATAACAATAATAAACAAAACATTTAACGATTAATAATAACTCAACTTTTTTTATTATTAATTCTTTCATTTTCGAATAAAATATATCCATTTTAAATCAGTATAACTCAAACCTTTATATTCCACCTACAAATAAGGTAATGTTTAGTTGTTACTTTCTTTGTTACTTTTAGGGGTCGAAAAAGGAAATAAATTAAACTGATAAACTTCTCTAATAATAAATTAAACTGATAAACTTCTCCAATGTCGTATGTAGAAAAGAGTTTTAGAAAAAAAAAAAAAAATGAAATTGTAATATGGACAATTGTAAGTATTTAATTCTTAGCATTTTATTGTTACATTTTAATACGATAAAAAAAAAGGATTTAAACGAATACATTTCTACCATGGAAATCAACAGGCAAGGAAGCTCGCTTAAAAAAAAAAATTGTTTAAAAAATGTAACAACAAAAAGAGACTATTCTTAAAATTGATGACTATTATAATACACTAATTCTTAGCTTTGTTTATCTTCAAATCTTTAATAAAGTTTAGGAATGTCTTTTTTTAAATAATATCTTAATGGAAAAAAAAATTTCCTAAAATAAAAAAAAATTCTACTTGACAAATTCTCAGTGATCTTTTTAAAATTTTATAAATCATTTTCCTCTTATTTTCTGGCGTTCATAATTTTTTTTAGTCTGGTCATGGACCGGGTACTTTTGCTAATATATATATATATATATATATATATATATATATATTGAAGAAATGGATACAACAGAAACCTACTCGAGTTTCATCGCTAGAATCATCAGGGTTAAATCCACTGATGATTCTAGCGATGAAACTCGAGTAGGTTTCTGTTGTATCCATTTCTTCAATAAATTTGCTCTACATTGTTTTGAGCACTTTGTATTTGTTTTATCACGGACTTAACCCCTGGATCCTGTGCACCTCCAACGATCGTGCCCATATTCACCGGTAAGCCACCCTATATATATATATATATATATATATATATATATATATACCAAAACATATACATACAAACAATGAGTAAGATAACTCATGAACCAATGAAAAAAAATATATATATAGGCCGGGTTAACTCAGTCGGTAGAGCGTTTGGCTAGAAACCCCAAGGTTCCTAGTTCGATAACGGCCCTCGCCAACTCAGCGTATGAGTAGCACAGGGATCTGTGTGCTAAAGTAAGGAGCTGATGGTAGGTGTGGCACTCCACCTCAGAAGCAAAAAACAATCTCCATGGTCTAGCGCTAGTGAAAAGGGGATAGACTCCCTCGCTGATTGGCTGATACCGACTTTAGGCCACTCCTACGACTTTACTTTTACTTACTTATATATATATATATATATATACACACTTATATACCATCGGATTCATTTCCATTTTCCCTGGCATAATGAGAATTTTAGTGATAGATATATATCCTCCCTCGGGATTAAATTAAAGATATTTAAAATTAACTAAGAAACAATATCAAATAACTAAATATTTACATTAAATTCATTTAATTATTTCTTTTATACAAATATCAGATTGTATGAATGTGTACCTTTATCTGGGACACCAAAAGGTAAAGACCTTTGTTAGAATACAATTTCTCATTATACATTCCACTGAATTCTTTAAATATTTGGTCACAGCTTTCCCTTTTACTATGTTTTATAAAAAAAAAACATTTTCCATCGAAATGTTGTTAAAAGTTCAACTTCATTCATTTGACAATGTACTTCTCACTCAAATTGGACACAACAGCTTGCATAGACCTTGTTGGTTTCTGGAAATTTTAGAATCATATTGACATTTCTAAACACTCCAAAGTAAATAACTATTATATTATATTAACTACTAGTTGAAGTACCCATATATGTTGGGTAAAAGCTCAAGATTTGAATCAAAGCTGATTATTTTAAAAACTTTCTTGTCAATTACAAATTTATACTGAAGATTACAAACAGTAATTTATTCTAGAAAAAATAAATCCATATAACAGAAAAGTGATATAAAAATTACATTTTGTATGTATATTATCTTATAAAACTGTTCTAGAGAAGGAAACAAATAAAATCCTCTTGGACTTTGAGATACAGACGGATCACCAAATCCAGGCTAGGAGACCAGACTTGTTAATTAACAAGAAGAAGAAGAAGAAAACATGTCATCTCTTGGATTTTGCCATCCCAGTGGATCACAGAGTGAAAATGAAAGAAAAGGAAAAGATAGACAAATATTTGGACCTTGCCAGAGAGCTAAAAAAAAACTGTGGAACATGAAGGTAAAGGTCATACCAATTGTAACTGGTGTCCTTGGAACAGTCCTCAAGAGTTTGGAAAAGAGTCAGGGGAATTGTAAATCAGAGGAAGAATTGTGACCATCCAAACAAAAGCATTGTTGAGATTGGCAATAATACTGAGAAAAGTCCTGGAGACCTGAGGAGACTTGATGTTACTCAGCCTCCAGTGAACCACCAGTTAAGGGGGGAGGGTGAAAAATCTCTCATTGAGTGAAATAATAATAATAATAATAATAATAATAATAGTCCCCATTATAAGATACTTAGGACCATTCTTAAAATGGACAAAAGAAGAACTCAGACAGATAGACCAAAGGACGAGAAAATTAATGACAATGCACAAGGCTCTCCACCCTAGAGATGATAAAGATAGATTGTATGTGTCAAGAAAGGAAGGGGGAAGAGGTCTTGCCAACATAGAGGAATGCGTAGAAATCACAATCCAACAACTTGAAGATTACACAAGGAAGAGCAAAGACAAACTACTTATGGCGGCCAACAATAGTAGAAACGGCAGATGGACAAACAGAAAAACAACAAAGACTAGAAAACAAAAATGGGAAGAAAAACAATTATACGGACGCTTCAAACAACAAATAGAAGAGGTTGCACATGAAAAGACTTGGACATGGTTAAGAAAGGGAAACCTCAAAAGAGAAACAGAATCACTTATAATTGCTGCACAAAATAATGCCATAAGGACAAACTACATCAAAGCGAAAATTGATAAGACCCAACAGAATAGTAAGTGTAGACTTTGCGGTAATAGAGATGAGACTGTTAACCATATACTCTGCGAATGTAGCAAACTAGCACAACGAGAATACAAAGCTAGACACGACTGGGTTGGGAAGGTGATCCACTGGGAATTATGCAAAAAATTAAATTTTGACCACACAACAAAATGGTATATGCATAAACCAGAATCTGTTCTTGAGAACAAAATGCACAAAATTCTCTGGGACTGAGATAAAAACGGATCACCTTATCCCAGCAAGAAGGCCAGACCTAGTATTGATAAACAAAAAAGAAAGAACTTGTCAACTGGTGGATTTTGCAGTGCCAGCAGATCACAGGGTGAAGTTAAAGGAAAATGAAAAAATAGACAAATATCTGGACCTTGCCAGAGAACTGAAAAAGTTATGGAATATGAAAGTGAAAGTGATACCAATTGTGGTTGGTGCACTTGGAACAGTCCCAAAAGGATTGGAAAAGGGTTTGGAAAGTTTGGATATCAGAGGAAGGATTGAAACCATTCAGAACACTGCACTGCTGCAATCTGCCAGAATACTCAGAAGAGTCCTGTAGACCTGAGGAGACTTGCTGTCACTCAGACTCCAGTGAAAGACCATCAGCTAACACTGATGTGAAAACTCAAAAGGAGTAATAATAATAAAACTTCAGGGGCACACAAAAACTTTATCATAGTCTTTTGAGACTGAATTGCCAATGAATAATAATAATAATAATAATAATAATAATAATAATATGGAGTCATAAATCTAATTACTTGTCGGTATCAAAATTATTATATCAAATGCAAAAACTAAGAAAAAAATAAAAAGATTTTAAAATCAAACATTGATCAAATTCTGTTATTTTAACAAAAAAACCCATTTGTATCTTTAAAAAATCATTTGCATTGTATATAATACGTGAAAAACCTTTAGAGCATTATAACAATGCAAAGAAATATATAAAACTACTTGACACTCAAGAATCAATTGTTTGTTGTGTCTTTCAAGGGAATGTCTATTTGCTATCAACTGTCAAGCCAGAATTTTTGTTTAAAGAAACGATAAGAGTGTTTGGTTTTGCATTTGATTTATTTCAAATTCCTTCACTTGTTCTGCCACAAGAGATTTGCAAGAAATTTCCTCTTTTTTATTTGTTGCAATCTCTTCTCCATTTCTAATAATAAATAGGAATATCAGTATTATATTTTTTTCAACTTTACACCTAGAGGCAATAGCCCAACATATTCTACCATTTTGGAATCAGGCCGATTCTGTTAGCAAATTAAAAAAAAGTATTAAAAAAACTTTAGGAAAATTTCCTAAGACTTTGTCATAAAATATGTTGTTGATGTTAATGTTATTTTGTTAATGTTACTCTATTGTTCCATTTCCTTAAAAATCTGGACTCTACATGAAGCATGTCATAAATGAATATGAATATCTTGACAAAAAAACATCAAGGTCCAACTTATACAGAGTGGCAGATTGGGATTTAGAAATTGAATGATATTCGTATTTATTAATTAAATATGGACATTTTTCTATAGATAAAAGAAAATTTGCAAATGGTGACTAATTTGCTTTGATTATGAAAATCTCTGCTGCTTAAATGTTCTCCATTAATTTCTACTTCATTAGATGATTTTTGGGACACCCATACTATGTATGATCAACTTATATTCAATCAACTTATATTCAATTAGGCACTGTATGTACAATACAAGTTTTTCAGAATTTGTTCTGACAAAGTATTGTACTCATTCTATTGGATTAACTATTTTTCCCCTTTTTTCCCCTTTTTTTCATATATCACAATGTTTTGGCTACAGTTAATTCCAGCCTTCCCAGTTGTCTATTGTATTTTGAAATATTAAATCTTTATGGGGCTTCAAACATGCAGTGAGGGTCTTTTTACTGGAGGAACGTGATGACCTAAATTACTTCTAATCTATACAGTTTGATACTCAGTTTATTTTAAAAAGAAATTTGAATCCAAAAAGTTTTAAATGATGTATAGTTTGAATTTCTTTATGTTAATTTGATTTTGTTTATTTGCTTAACAACATATCAACCAAATTTTATTCATTTGTAAATCTTTCATTTATAATCATGACTATAATACAAATAATTTGTACACAGTTATATGGTTTCAAGTATTCCAATCTAATACAAATAATTTATGCACAATCTTATTTTTTCATGTAAGTATTCCTATTTAATTGTTTACACACACTGTTATATGGTTTCAACTATTCCTATCTAGTAAATAATAAATAATTTTAGAACAGATCTATTTGACCCATAGATGGAATAATAACAGGTACTACTACTCTGGGAAAGATAAGAGCTGAGAGTAATGACAATGAAGGGGAACTGGAGTCTCATCACCAGATACATTTTAGTTTCATACACAGAATGCAGATTTCTGTTGGATTATTTTAACTTTATCTTAGAATTTCCAGTTCACCTGCTAGCATCAGCAGCACCTTACCATGTGGGGAAATTTATAAAAGCAAACACCCTCTTACTTCTTCTACCCTTGCAGGGACAAAGTGGGTTCCAGCATTCTTCCTCCCACTTCTTACTCAGCTACCCTTGCAGGTACAAGGTGGGCTGCTAAAATTTAATAAGCCCACAACAGATAAATTCTCTGCTTCCCACCCCCATGTGGCAAGTAAGCACTAAAAGTAACATCCCTTATCTCATACCCTTGAAGGTTTATAAGCCTGATGAGTTTAGAGCCTTCGGCTAAAATAACTGCTACATATTAACCTTCGTATTAAAGGCTACCAAAAACTTTGTTACATGAGGAATAGTTATTCACAGCAATTCTTCAGCAGGAATAACTTTTGTATCCCAACCATAAACAATAACCAACTACCTATCAATACCTATCAAACTATCACAATTACCAGTAGCCTATTCCAACCTAAATTAAACAAGTTATTGAACTCTACATCACTAACCTCCATGTTTGTAACTAACGTTTATATATGTATATATGCATTGTACATTTTAACGTATATAAAATCCTTTTAGTAGAATTATATTGCTGTCATACCTTGTTCTTTGAACCATACCACCTTTCTCTCTGTTTCATAGTTACTCATGAATTATTCCCCTAAACTCCATAGGGGCCCTTAATTTAATTTAATTTTTTTATAGATGTAATAGTATTTTAATTTCTTAGGCAAAGCATAGAAAATTATTATCAATATCTTGTTTGTATTCTTTTCATTTTCTTTCACAGTCAACTTAATCTTGTTCAGTACAATCAAACATCTATCCAAATAAAGGAAACAAATAACTAATAATGTGACGTACCAAGTTATTATAAAACCTGAAAATGAACCTAACAAGGTTTATATAGGAACAACAGAATAAACCAGGAAAGAAAGATTCAATAATCACATGTATTCTTTCAAAAATAGGCAACAATTAAACAATACTGTTGAAATACATATGGGAGTGTAAAGACAAAAATAATAGAGGACAATAGTTGATATTAAAGAGAACTTATGCTTGTAATGAGTGGTTAAACAATTGTAGATTGTGCCTAGAAAAAATGTCATTATAATCAGATTCTTTAATCAAAACATACTTTTAAATGAAAAAGAAGTTGTATCCAAGAATTGTCAAGGATTTAAACATTGACTATGCCTGAATAAATCATGATAGTATAATTTTATTTTGTACCTTCAAAAGATGAGAGTACTATAAATAAAAATGGAGCCATTATTTGTAATGTACAGCTGAAATCTCCATAAAAATCAAAAACATGCAAATAAGTAGTAAAATAAGCATTATTTTCAATAATTAATATCATTATAGTTACTCTACAATATTTCTCGGTTTTATTTTTTTTATGTTTATGTTATGTTAGTTATTAACTTGACAAATTAGTTTTTTTAGGTTTAATATTTAGAACAGTGGTTATAGCATTTTAAGTAATATATATATATATATATATATATATATATATATATATATATATATTAAATGTGTTGGATATAGATATTCATAGGTATTTCTACTTAACTTATTAAAAACTTTAGGATAAGGAATTTAAATATGATTACCATAGTAAGTTATTATCAAATAAGATGTGAGAAGAAGAAGAAGAAGAAGAAGAAGAAGAAGAAGAAGAAGAAGAAGAATTAATAATAATAATTTATAACAATAATAATGATAATAATAGTATCAATAAAATTATTAATAACTCTGTATATAATTTAATTTATTAGTTATTATACATTGAGCTCTTTTTAGGTATTTATAAAAATCCTTGTATGAGTATATATGTTTGTACCTACAAGAGCATAGTGTATGGTTGTATAGTGAGATTTTGATGATCATCCCTTACTTACCAGTAATATACACTCCACACACACACACACACGCACATATATATATATATATATATATATATATTATATATATATATATAAACAATATATATATATATATATATATATATATATTTACATACAGAAACATACATACACAGACAATATATATATATATACACAGAAACACACATAATATATATATATATATATATATATATATATATATATATATATATACACATATACATGTGATATGTAACAAAAACTGCATTGGTCATTTAAAAAGCTTTGTTTTGGGGCCAGAAATCCAAATCAATTTGAAGATCATTGACTTTTTGTATATTACTTTAAACCTAAATTGATCCTTTATTAATATAACAAGATATTTGGTTGAGTTTTTTGAATGGAGATACAATGCCATCCATTGTGTCTTGATTCAAAAAACTCAACCAAAAATCTTGTTATATTAATAAAGGATCAATTCCGCCCAATCAAATGATCAAACTCCAAGGTATAATGATGAGATTATCTAGTAATTCTTCTAATATCAACATTTTCAACAAGAAGAAAATTAAATACAAGCAAGCTCTTAAAAAGCAAGTGGATATAAAACCAGCCTTATATACAATGTTAATGATAAACAAACTCTGTTGAGATAAAAGAATAGATCAAATAATTTATGCTTAGTGCCACCCATTAGCATGGCAGTTAAACATAAATTGGGAAGTGACTTTTTCAAAATATTAAAGAAGCATTTTCCACCCACTAACAAACTGTATAAAATATTTAACAAAAACACTGTTAACTTTTGTAACAGCTGTATGCCAAATGTTACCAGTAACATCAGCAAAATTAACATGGATAGATTAATTAAAAAACAAAAAAAAGAAGCAAAGATCTACAATGCAATTGCAATAAAAATAATGGAGTGTCATCTTATTGGTAAATGTTAATGTGAATGTATTATATACAAGGCTACGATACAAATTTGATGGGGGGCGGGGGGAGAAATGTGTTTCGGCTCTACTCAAGATACTTTTAAAAAAAAAAGATTTCACATCTTGGTGCAATGGGTAAATGGTCATTTAAATTACGCAAAAATGAAAATAACACTGACATCTCCCTTTATCAAATATATTTACCAAAATTACATGAAAAATATCTTGAAATACTATAGATTAAATTTATTCAGAGAAATCGCCATTGGCTTTAACTACAGACTCCAGACAATTTCAGAATTTCTTGTATGCCTTTCTGACAGTCTCCTTGTTTATATTGGTAAATGCTGCCATTATCATTGCCTTCAGTTTATCTTTAATGTTGCACAGAGTTTTATTGGTCTGTGCCCCACACATATAATATCCTGTTAGTGGAGCTTAGAATATGATGACTGTATCCACTACAGAAGGATAAGACTCACACTCCCCCCAAAAAAGTGGTGTTGTGTATGACACTAAACTATATCATGGTGAGACTCCAGTTCTGGAGATCTGGGGAGTGTAGACAAACCTTTCATGGCCATTACTCTGACCCGGAGTGGTAGCTGAGTCCAATCTATGGGTCAAATAGATCTATTTAAAAATGATTCATATTTGATAGAACTATGTGCAAAAAAAACTCTTAAGAAACAACTACATTAAAAAATGTAAATATGAACATACAATGACCCTAGATGGGTTGATATGCCATTAAAACCAATATAGAGAGAGAGAGAGAGAGAGAGAGAGAGAGAGAGAGAGAGAGAGAGAGAGAGAGAGAGAGAGAGAGAGAGATTGATTAATTCAAAAGATATTTAGTCAAGTGAGTTTTGAAAGCCTAGACAATAAGAATCCATTTTAAAACCACTAAATTGACTATAAGATCAAAGGACCCTTTTTTCTTCTCATTTTAAAATCAATTTTACCCTTTCTCAATGAATTGATCCAGCATTGCTCATTTTATCTCCTTTATTGGTGACAGGCTAATGTTTAGAATTTCAGCCTTGGGTTCAATGCATATTCTTTAAAAATTGTATCAAAAATGTCATAGATTTGCATAAAACAATTTATCAAGTCTGCAATTAAAAATTAATATTAATTTTTCAGAATAAAACTTTCAAATTGGATGATGGTTTTCTCACCTTTTATTTCCTGATGACTTCCATGAACAAATGGTAAAATTGACAAATATTAATATCTCAAAACAGATTATTTATTTTATATTTCTATGATTGATGATGTACACAATCTATAAAATTAATAATTCTGTTATAGGTGATAGTAAGGTTATTTGGCATTGCCCAGATTAAATAAGTTTTATTTAATATATCATGTCTGATTTCTATCTAACATGAAATATAAAAAATTAAAATAGAAAAGAATAAACAAATATGATAAATATAAATAACAGAAAAAGAGACGAATCTCTTTTACTTTTGTGGAACAAAAGGTTTTTTTTCCTGGGATTCTTCAAGGATAAAAATGCACTATCTTTTTAATTACTTTTAACAAAAGAGGAATATTTATCTAAATTCTAAGAATTCTACTTAATATAGGTGAAGAAATAAATCATACAAGAAATTGTTTGAACAATTTAACTTTTTGTTGATATTTTAGTCAATCCAATCAGACTTTATCAGGTATTCCAAAGAAAACTGACTGAAGAATGAATGGCCAAAATGGTTTTTGTAAACAATATCAAGAATATAAGAAGAGCAGGTTCAATTGTCCAAACAATTTTTTGTATGATCCCCACCAACCCAAAATTAAACAAAGTTTTCTTGATGATGTTAACACAATATCAGGTGTATAATCAATGAGAATAAAAAGAAAACCATTTTCTTTCATGGAAAATAAAAAACAAACAAAACAAATGACACAGAATGTTATGTTCATCATCATGTCGCGTGAGCAGCACGGATATCCATGACAATCTCTTACCAACCTTCTCTATCACCCATTGCTCCTGGGAGGTCTTCTGCGCAGCAACCAGCATCCTTGAATAGTTGGTCAGTGTAGGTCCTTAGTGGGCGTCCTACATTAGCATGTCCATGTGTTGGCTTCCACAGGAGAACATAGCTTATGAGCTCGTCCCTGCTTCTCCAGCAGTGTCCTGCATGCCTTTGGACCCTAACAAAGCACCTTGAGAATAAGCACAAGAATGCTGCGTGCAGTCTTGAACAAGTTGTGGAAACAGCACCCCACAAGGAAGCAACCATATGGCCACCTGCCCCCTATCTCACAAACCATCTGGGTGAGACGGACTAGGCATCCAGGAAACTGCTGGAGAATGTTATGTTAACACATTATATATCTCTAGATATCTCTACTAACTGTTTTAAAATAAAAAGTTAATTTTCTTCTAAATCAAAGATAACAGAATTTGATTATTTCTA
The DNA here is from genome assembly GCA_023376005.1 of Doryteuthis pealeii. NCBI lineage: Eukaryota > Metazoa > Mollusca > Cephalopoda > Myopsida > Loliginidae > Doryteuthis > Doryteuthis pealeii. Next base: position 12,741,097 of record CM042167.1, read on the forward strand.
GTGGAATATTATATAAAACAGATATAATTAGATACTAATTATTACCAAATTCTACAGCATTGAAACTCTGTAACCAAAAATATAATTGCATAAACATATATTCTTTTTTTTTCTTCATGTAACATTTCCTTTATATTTTATTATGAAATGTATTATCTTCTATAATGGTGACGAGAAAAGATTCTTAAGGATTTGTAGCGTACAAATAGAAAATAGATTTTCAACTTATCATTCAAACTTAATTATTATAAAAACTTGAAAAATAGATAAATATTCTTTTGATCCCAGAAAGTTTCTACTTTACTTTTATTTGTATCCATATCAAGGTGTGTGTGTGTGTGTGTGTGTGTGTGTGTGTGTGTGTGTGTGTGTGTGTGTGTCTGTTCTAAGCAAACTCTTATGGCAATTATGAACTACTGAACCTAAATTCATAAAAAATACAAGAACAGTTAGTAAAATTCTGTTTCACTGATTGGTGATTGTGACTAATTCATACAATGAAAAGTGACTATGCCACTGAAGCTGAAATTTGAGAATGGTTTACAACAAAAGTAACTGACTAATTTAAACTACTAATAGATTAAAGTCAAAATGGCATTCTTTATTCTCTTTGTCTGCAAAATTTGTCCAGATTCACATTATTATGAGTTTTTGTAAATAAATGAGAGATATGCAAAAAAGTATGTATTTAAATATTCATCATTTTTTTCTGATCTTATTGCTAAAAGAATTATGAGAAGATACACATAGGATTCTCTGAACAAGTATACACAATGGTGTGAGATTATGATTGGTGTGCATGCAGGTGGCTGATGAGGCCAATGTGTGACAGTAACGGTATTGTCATGAGTATAAAATGATTGGTTGGTCTTTTCTATGTTCCTTTGAGAATGTTCTTGTCTCTAGTCTCATCACTCTCCTAGTTTCCAGATTTTGAATTCCAAAAGCAATTGCATCCCTACACCTTGGGTGACCTCACCCAACTTCTTCTCAGGAGTCAGTGGGACAAGCAATGCTTAACAATGTTTGTTTGTTCTTTTCCCCTGTCCTCCATGAGATCATTTGCCTTGGGTCAATTGAGTGAAAGAACACCTGTTTTTAGGTGATCATCTGACATTCTAATGACATGGCCAGTAAAAGTGGAATTTACTTAGAAAATGTGAAAGTGAACTTTAACATTTTTAAAAATCCCTTTTAATTTGTGTGTGTATGAGGAGAGAGAGAAAGGGGAGAAGAGAGAGAGAGGGGGAGAGGGGGAAGAGAGAGAGGGGGAAGAGAGAGAGAGGGAGGAAGAGAGACAAAGAGACAGAGGGGGGAGAAACAGAGAGAGTGGTTTATTGATTTAATGCTAACCAACATAGATGTGTAGATAGTTTTTATTATAACCAATCCTATCTGAACACACAATGAGAATATATTTAAATTTCTAAACTAATCTCGATTTATTTGGACTAACAACTTTATCTTCAGTCCAGCCAATTATATAATAAAATAATAATTACTTATCTCAGAATTTCAAACATTTTATGACAGTTGATAGATTTGAACATTTTATCATAAAGTATTGGATCTTTTTGAAAAAAGAAAAAAAAATGGCTTCAAATCCAATCCATTAGAAGATCTAGAATTGATTCATCTCAAAGGACATAGTTTTACAATATACAATCTGAAGTTACATGTTATGTTAGGCTGACTTGATATTTAGATAATTAAGTATGCAAACAAATTATTTCTTAATTAGATTATACTGATTTAAGATAAATGAAATTACATTGTTACTTATTTTATTAAAGTACATTTAGCTCAGTTGGTAGAGCATCCACCTAGAAACCATAAGGTTTCAGGTGTCGATACTGGGCCTCACCAACTCAGCACATGAGTAGCACAACTTGGATCTATGTGATAAAGTGGGGAGATGATGGGAAGTATGGTGCTCCACTTCAGATGCAAAATCAACCTCCCTTGTCTAGCGCTAGTGAAAAGGGGAAAGACTCTCTTGTCTGGCTGATACCAACAATAGGCCACTCCAACAACTACAACTTACTTTTACTTACATACTGCTGTAAAAATGTAAATAAATGGGACCAAGTTACCTTTAAGCACTCCAGGAGAGACCTGGATTCAGAGAGACATGTTTCACTTTGCACCGTCAACATCTGGTTGTTTGTTAGGGTTAGGGTTAGGGGTTAGGGTTAGCAGTTAGTTTTAGAATTAAAAAAAAAAGATGCATCTAAAAATTGTCTGGTAACAAACAACCGGATGTTGATGGTGCAAAGTGAAACATGTTCCTCTGAATCCAAGTCATCCCTGGGGTGCTTAAAGGTAACTTGGTCCAATAAATGTAAGTAAATTAATTTGACAAAATTAGATTATTAAATTGTTTTGTTTCTTTTCATAAATTATCATCTTGTGTGTAAAACAGCATTTTTTTAAAAACTGTCACCCCAAAACAAAACCAGTTGGCAGAGGGTTACAAAATGTCAAATGAAGGGTAACGATGTAACAACTCCATATTATAAAGATGACAATAAAACAGAAATTCAGAATAAAACATTTATTAACTCTGGACTTTAAAATTTCTAGAAAGAAAACATTCACAAAGGAATTTAATCTACAATAGATATCCATGATTAAGGAGACATTAAAGTTGAACACTTTATAATGGATAAATGAAATCATAATTCTGAGAGTAATCAAATGTAGAAAAGTTACAAACCTTGTTGAAATACAACCAGAAGAATAGAAGACAAAGAAATTTGATGACATACTTCTTCAATTATGCAATGCAGTATATAACTAAAACAATAGAGAAATGAATGAAAAGCTGTATCCTCTTCTGTCCAAAGAAAGGTGACCTCGGAATCACAAAGAACTACAGAGGTATAACTCTTACTGCTATAGCGGTTAAGATTTTTAATTCCCTATTTCTCAATTGTATCTGACCTGACATTGAGAAAGAAATATTAGAATTGTTTTTGAGGAAATTGATCCACAATGTCTCAGATTCTGACTATTCATTAAATTATTGAAAAAATGTGTGCAAAAAATCTTTTGTAGATTTTTTCAAAGCATTTGACTCCATACTCAGAGGAAATATGGTGCAAATACTACCAGTATATGGTCGTCCATAAAAAAGCTGTTATTGCAATAATGATGCTTTTGTAAGGACATGAAGGCCATGGTCCTCACACCTGATAGTGACTCTAACAACTTTGATATTATTGCTGGAGTCTTGCAATGAGATATATTGGCATCATTTCTATTCATAATCTGTCTAGATTATCTATTACAAACATCAATAGATCTAATGAAAGAAAATGTCTCATACTAAAAAAGGTAAGAATTAAATGATACCCCAAGGAAACTATTATTGATGCAGCCAACATGGATGACCTAACACGTTTTGCAAATACACCAGCTTAAGCTGAATCTCTGGAGCAAGCAGCAAGAGGCATTGGTCTCTATGTAAACTTGGATAAGATAGAGTTCATGTTTTAACAAGAGTTAAGGGAATTTATGCTGTGATGATGATGATGATGATGATGATGATGATGATGATGATGATGACATATATTCTACAGAAGAAGTTTTTTGGAATAGAACAATTGAGAGAATTGAACTCACTAATTCAGGAGAAATGGATCAGTGAGATTACACCATGATGAGATGCCCAAAATGAAATATATATATATATATTTTTAGTTTGTGCAAAAAAAAATTAATTTAAATATTAAGTCACTATTATGTAACATGAAACATCAAATGGTGTATTATGAAAATATATCTTATTGAAATGAATCAATTTCAATGGAAAATAATGACTAAATAATTTATTTTGGCACTCAGATACCAACTTTTGACAACTTTAAAAGTCCAAAAGAGAAATGCTATTGTTTTTTTTTTTTCACCTCTCAAAAGAAAAAAAAAAAAAAAAAAAAAAAAAAAAAAAGGGTGCCAATATATTTACATGTAACTTGTGATTAACCCTTTGTCCATGCCCACAAGTCTCTCACCATCAATTATCTAAACTCACAAAATTTACAAACAAATCAAGCACATAAACATTTAAACTTTGCTTCAAGTTTAAGAGATCTTTGTTTAAATCCAACCCATCATTCAATTAAAAGAAATACTGTGAACAGTCACTTTATTAAGATTTTCTATTATTTGTATCTGATTTGATCTCCTTAAGACAAAAACTCAGATATTTAATAAAGTTTCTTTTGAAAGAAAATTATCTTGCCAAATCTGTAGACCATCAAACACACCTGCCTTGATTTTTTCAATTGACAGGCCAGGAAATTCCAAAATGAGGTACTTGAAACACTTGCCTTGAGTTGGCAATGCTTTAATGAATTGTTTCAAGAGACCTATTTTCAGGTGCAAGTTGGGAATATAATTTTTTTACTCAATGACTCTCTTTATGTCTTCATATTTTTCATGAATACAAACTGAATGCCTAATTGGGACTACACCATATAAATTACCATTTTAGAGGAGGACACACTTTAAACTCTGCTTTAATCTGTCGATGAACACTTGAGTTGTAGATTGGAATTTCCAATTCCTCCAGTATACCCTGTATGTCATGGCAATACATAAACCTATTATCCCTTAAAGTAATGCAGAAATTTTTCTTATTCAATCTTGATGTTAACAATTTTGAAGCCTTTTTTGATAGTCCCAAAACTTGTGACACATCATTCAACTGATGCTGATCATATCCCCTATGAGCTTAGTCATCTTCAGTTAGGAAATTTGAATCATTGCTGTCACTGAGTTCTTCATCATAATTGAGATCTTCAAGAGAGCAAGTTTAAACGAAAACTGGCACTGGGATTTCAACTTAATCTGGCACTGGGCATATTGAAGATGATAGACTAGGATATTCAATTTTATATTTGTTTTTCTTGTTATATAGCGAGGTTTTCATTAAACAAAAGTAACAGTCATAAGTATACCAAATGCCAACATCATTCCCTTGATCCACATCTGTAAACTATCAACACACTGCTTGAACACGTTGTCTTAATCACCAAGTTTTAATTTAAAATATGCAAAATAGACTAGCTTCACAAATATGCTGATGTTTGCTCTTTGACTAGGAATCAACTTAGTCACCAGATCTGAAAAATTCTCCTTCCTTTTCAATAAAATAATCAATGCAATTAGTTGACCAGTCCTATTAATTACAGACAAATAATACAATTGTGCTTATTTGGAGAGAAAGCTGTAGAGAAAAAAACAGACATGATAGAGGAAAACTGATTGTAGTTTTGAAATCAGCTGCCAATTTTAGTCTAAATCAAATAAAAAATCAAACTCAACAGAAATCATTCCCCAGTGTTATAATAATTATTGGCTGAGACTATTGGCCAAAATAAAAGATAGATTTCTGTAATTTACTGAGAAGAGACGAAAATGTTTGAAAGAAAGAAGAAAGCAGTTCTAAGTAATCTTTATACGGATTACCATTAAGCAGTGAGAAGGATGACTGACTGTGCTAGCAGCCCCATCACTAAACATGGTGGTGAGGAGATGGGATAAAGGAAAACAGAAAATGCTTTACTCTTCTTCAAAATAAAAAGCAAATTCAGTTTAGTCTTAGCTTTATAAAAATAAAATATGTAAGATAATTTTTAAAAAAAGAAATAAATAATATTTCAGTGAAGTAAATGTTATTAAAATCAATTTATTACATTCTTACTTATTATATATGAAATATAGTTTTTTTTTTTTGTTTTTTTTTTTACTTTAGATGAAATAATACTAAATATATTACATGTGTATTATGTCCTTTAAATAAATTAATAAAATAAATGGAATATAAACTTTGCATTATGTCTAAAAATAGAACAGAAATCACAGATATCCAGGTGCCAATTTTGGAGAGATCCCCTCCCCTCCCACAGCTGTAGTTATAAACAAACACATTTGGATAAATGAACTACGGGATTTAAAAAACATATTTCAACAAATGGCAATAAAAGAAAAAAAATCAGTTAATGAAACCTTCCATGACAGAACAGAACACAGCAGACACCAAGAAGACCCAACAGATCACACAGTTCTTGGCAACCATGAAGATTATGGCAGACCATATTAAAACAATGGAAGATAACAGTAAGCAATCAGCCAAACAACATGTATTGTTACCCATAATTTGCTGACAGGTCCATTTTGTTATTGTTTCAATATATTTGTTGTCAAGTTATTTGTGTTACTCTCATCCCCTTTTTTATTTCTCCCTTCATTTATTCCCTTTCATTTCTTATTTGACAAGTCATTAAATTTTATCCACTCCCTCTATGAACAAAACTAAATTAATACTACTTCCTTCTTATCTATGCAACACACATAATTTTATTCACACAAAAACCATCTCTAATTAATCAAATACAAGAATGAAAACAGAAAACTGTTTGTTTGTTTCAATGGGTCTCATGTTATAGAATAATTGGTTTACATACATTTCATGAAACATTGGTAATTGGAAAGAGAGTCAAACACATGTATACATTTTAGTGCATCTTTTTCTTGACTAACTTAAAACAAAAAAGGGTCACTTATGACATTAATGTTACTATCACAACATCCCCAACTACAACAGAAGAAGTAAAGAAAAAGGGGAAAAAACGAAAATTCATTAATATATTTGAAAAAGTTTGTATTGTTGGGGAATGATAACATGTCTACCATTAGATGCATGTTATATGATGGTGCTGCTGAGTTTCTCGATCCCAGTCTGTCTGTTGGCATTCAGGATGCTGACTATGAAGGGATGGTATATCTTCTAATAGGATCATGTTTTCATAATCAACATCTGGTTTAATAAAAACTTTCTTGTTTTGAGTGACACCAATTTGAATCTAATTTTGATGCATTTATCAGTCTGCACCAAATAGGATACTTTAACTTGTTAAGCACCTCTCTCTTCATTTCCCATTTAGTTTTTTTTTTATATATTCATACTGCGTTGTCAGGTTTGAATTCAAGTAAAGTCCATGCTGAATTAATTAGTAGATTTTTTGTTTGTATTGGTGGTGATGTTTGATATGAGGCAGGGTCATCTGCAGATAGTACATCATTAAGTGGAGTTGTTTGTAGGACAAGAATAGCTAGATATGGGTCTTGATAATTTTTCATTGCCTTCTTCAGATTGTATTTGATGGTTTGGATGGTGTGTTCCACAAGACCATTGGATTGTAGATAGAGAACACTGGATGTGCCATGTTGGAAATTCCAATCGTTAGCAAATAATATGAATTCATTTGCTTTGAATTCAATACCATTGTTAATGAAGACAGTTTGTGGGATGCCAAATTCTATTAAAGTATGTGATAACAGTAAGAGATTGTTTGTCTGTAAGAGAGTGAATATCAAAAATCTTGGTGGTATAATCAACAGCAATCACATAAGGTTGTTTTTTTGTGTTGTTCAAATATGTTTGTGTCAATTTTAGTCCATGATATTTCATGGATTTCATGGAGTATAATTGGTTCAGCAGGTTATTGGTTAGGTTCATCAAGACAGGTGTTGTAATTGCTAACCATATCTTTATTTGTTGCTTGTGATACCAGGTTATTAGACATGTTCTTTTACTTGGGTGATATACTTCTCAATGTTTTGGTGTACCAAGTGGATGTGATTTTGGATTTCTCCATGTAAGTCGGTTGGGCCAATTATTCTTTTCCCATTCTAAACTAATCCATTTAGCATGGAGACATCCTCTCTACAATTAGAGAATGGATTTGCAATCATTTAAATATTCATGTGACTGTGTGTCATTGACTATTGTATCTTTCTCTGGGATGGAGTTGAGAATGAAGTCATACTGCTGCAGTGCCAACATAAATTGCTGAATGTCTGGTAAGTGACTTTTTCAAGATTGACAATAAAGGTTTGTGGTTGTTATCAACTTAAAGTGATATCCATATTCAAAATTGTGAAATCCTTTGCAGCCAAATAAAACGCTGAGGGCTTTTTGTTCTAAAGGGTAGTAGTTCTGTTCAGCTGGAGAAGTGACATTATATTCTGCCACCCTTTTTTACTCTTTTGTTCAAAGATGGCTTCTAAAGCAAGTTTACTTGAATCTGTTGAGATTTTTCGTTTGATGATGCTCATTTTTGGTCATTCTGTCCAGTTCTGATTTTAATTTCTTTTTCAACGCAAAGGGAATCTTTCTTGGAGGATTGATCCCAGGTAGAATTGAAGGGTCAACGCAGGGTGTGTTGTTCTGAAACAATCCTGATATTTTCCAAGGGATGCTGATAGATTTGCATTGACATTAAAAATCCATCTTCATTAGTTGAAGATTCTCATTTGTATCAACACCTAAAATGGTTTAAGAATCTGTGTCAGCTATTATGAACTGGAGTGATTTTGTTTTTTGTGAGTTCCTTAGGCCATTCATTTGTATAGAACAGGAATACTAATGTTGTTGTAGACAGTGAGAGTAACTGTGGTTGACTTCAGTTTTGGACACCAATGAAGTTTGTTGTATATAGTTTTGGTGAGTACATTTATTTATACTATTTTAAAATCAATCATAAAACCATTAGTTTCAAGATTAGTGGTCCATAGTTTAACTTTCCTATCAGAGTTCAGTGTGTTAATAAAGAATGTAGGTGGTTCATTTGAATACTGTGTTTCATAATAGAAATCCAAGGTATTGATTGTGCTCAGAAATATTTTGAAGAATAAAATGAAGAAAAATTATGAATGATAAAATATTATAAACAAATAATGGCATTCACTTCTCATAATTTGACTTTTCTAAAATTCACTTAATTTTTGATTAAATCAACATAAAAAAAAAACTTATTTAAAACTAATATGGGGAGGAGAGGGAACAACATGAAGATTCTTTGTTTGTTATTATCTAAGTCTTCATGACAGTGATGAATACAAATGATATTCATATGAAATTGTTTTCAGGAAGAGATTTTTTTAAATAAAGTTTCCCAAACACTGTCTACACTGATGCTCTATTTGCTGATGTAGTCATCTAAATGCATTATGGGAACAACTTCCTTCACATAAGGTGTTCAATTGATTCCATTGAAAACAGCATCTGGGAACCTTTAATCTGGAAATAATTTAAAAACAAAAAAACAAAAATCTGTTCATAAAATGATTCAAGTTCTTTTTCTTATTAGGATTCAGTTTAACAATTTTCAAATGATTAAAAAAATTGCATTTGAATTTTAATGGACATTAGACACCAGCTGCCACCAGTTGAATAAATTCAAGGCTGGAGAGAATACAGCCAAAAATAAAGAATAAATATATGAGAGAAATAGTCCAATTATAAGGAGGAAAAAAAAAAGAGAGAGAAAAAAGGCTCCACTTTAGAAAAAAATAGATGGGATGATATTTACTGAGATTGTTCCACATAGATTCCCATTCTCCATAGTAAAATATCAATCTGGATTCAGATGTTCATTCTCTTTATTAATGTCACATAGCAATGCAAATACACAATCTAATAATTGCCACTACAAATCATTATTAATGAATAATATGACCTTTTCACAAAGCAAAATAACTTAATGATCAAGACATTAATAAACAATAGAAATATCAATGAAATAAACTGATTTCTCCCAATTAAATCATTATTACTCTCTCTTTTAGCATGCAGCAATATATAAATGGTGAACAAGTGGCATCTAATTTACAGTCAATGCTTAAGTAGATCTCATTTATGTAAATAGAAATGATTTCAGTTCAAATGAACCCAGCAATTTACCAAATTCTTTAGACCATAGTTCTACAAATTTCTTTCTTTTTTTTCTGTTAATCTAAAAAGTGAATAAAGAATTCCTTCAATATATCACAATTTGCAATTCAAGATGGAAGCCAAGTGGGTGTCAATTGCAAAACATTCTTTGAATTAGTTTAATCTGAAAATTTCTTCAACAATTCTATTAATTCTTTCAGTAATTAAGTTTGCACATTGTGAAGACAAGTGAAAATTTGTTTAATTTTATGAACATACATGAATGATTTAAATTGTTTTGCAATATATTGACGGCCTTTATCATTTGACTTGGGTGATCCAAAGAAATTGAACTTTTCTTTTTTTTTATTTTATCAATTGTTGTGTTTGAATATAAGTTGGAAATGTTAATGACAATGATAAAACATAATAAAAAAGAATAAATAAACATAAAAGAAAACCTTTGTTTGGAAAATTTCACAGCATTTTTAGAAAAACTTTTGTTTTTAAATTTATAAAGGTGACACTTAAAAGATGTATGAATTTAAATGTTTGTTTTTTTTTTTTGTTGTTATTTTTTGTCTAGATTGTTAGTCCTGGTCGATTGTATGCTGAGTAAGAGATAAAAACTTGGATTAAATCTGATTATCTTACAATCTTTTTTGTCAATTAAAAATTCATACCAAATAAAGTATAAATCCATAAAACAGAAAAATAAAATTACTATTTATATTTTGTATATTATCTTATGAAATTAGTATTGTTCTGAGAAAAGTTTCATGAAGTTTTCTACAGATATATTTTTAAGTAAGTGGAGTTAAGAAATTTATTGAGTTAAACATTTTTGTTTTTGTCCAAGCTGTTTAGTCTTAAGTATGCCATACAATTATTCTAAATCTCTCGATTAAAACATCTACCACTAAATGTAATGAATAATGTTTAATTAAATGTAAATAATTATTTTAGTAAGGCGATTCAATATTTTTTTTCTTTTACAGTTTGAAAACTAAAATTCTATAGGATTAGTTACATTTGCAGCAACATAGCTTCCATCTGATTATTGTTAGAAATCCCTTCTTGATGACAACCCCACTTTCCTCATGAGAAATGGAACATTTTTTTTTATGTTAAAACATTCCCATGTCCAGTAAAGGATTTGATTCAAAATTACCAAGTATGTCAACTACCTAAAAAAGGAAGTTAGTGTTTGAAATATTGTGATTATAATAACAACCAAAACGAGGATACTCATCCAAGTAGATTAATGTTTAATAAATGTTATGCTATTTTTGTGGAATAGTGATTCAGAAAAGAATTTAACAATTTGTTTTTTTTTATTTTATTTTTATGTATTTCCACGAAGGAAACTAAAGTAGAGGTTTTTATTTCAAATATAAAAACCACAAAACTACAGTTTTGTGGTTTTTATAAAAAAATGTAATGAATTGTATTATTTAGATTTTTCTGACTGCTGACCTCATCTTTATTGTTATATATATATATATATATATACAATGTTTCAGCCGATGTGCCTCCGACCTTCTTCAGGTGTTTTTTGTTGAACTTAGGACCCTTCATGCTGGGATTGGGAATAAAGATGTGGAAAACAGTCCTAAAAATCTAAATAATACAAATTATCAAGCCTCATCTTAAAAATTTAGAAAAATAAGTAAATAGTATGTTTTTTTTGATAATACAATCCTTTTTTTAAAAAAATAAGATCTGGTAAATATCAATAGACTAGATGAATTTAATGGATCATGAATCCAGAGTGGAACTGCACTCAAGATGATTGATGTTGTATCTTTCAGATTAACTGTCATAGGAGTAAAGAGTACAATCTCTTTTTATATATCGATCATCTGTAAGAAGAAGAATAAAGAAGAAAAAAATTCTCAATGGAATTCTAAGATTACTGTATAGAAAATTCCTTGAAAAGCCCAAAAGCAAAAACCTTCTTAAATTATGAAACATTTCTTTTGCTTTTCTTTTTTTTTTTTTTCTGTCTTCATCGCTCAAGACTGAATATTATTGATTGTGGTAAACCAGCACCAGAACTGATTATTACAAACTGAAACACACTTGTTTCTAATAAAAACAAAATAAAACTCATAAGAAAGAACCTGTGTCATTTTTATTGTCTCAACACTTAACAATACAATAGAACATTGCCAAAAATTTACAAAAGAAAACTATGAAATATGATAATTACTGAAAAAGCTTTATTTCTTAAGAAGTCAAGATATAAATAAAACTCCAAGTAAATGAAAAACTCCAAGTAAATGAACAAGAAACTTACACAATGATATTCATCAACACTTTGAACCCTTAGCCCTCAGATACCCAGTAGCCGAGCTGAAAAAAGTCCAGAAATACCAAGCACAAAACACAATCAAATTTAACTGTAGGGTGTAGACATATTCGTTTAAAGATATTCCCTCGTTCCATTAAAAGAAAGGCTGTGAATGGTTGGTACATTAAGCCATTTATTATGAGTATCTGATATGATCTCCCTGAACCCAAAATTAATGTGTATAATAAAATAGCACTCAGTTTGAAATATCAAGTTTATAGGTAAAGAATCAATATATTTATATCTGAACTGTATGTATATATCTGTTAATCTGGGATATTTAAAAATATATCAAACAAGTAAAACTATAAATATGATATTAAAAAAATATCCAGTAAAGAACTGTAAGTGAATAAATTCTCCAACCTTTCATCAAATAAATAAATAACATACAAATGATTTTTTAGGCTTTTATTTTAAATGTTTTACTGTATTCATTATAACTGAAGCAAACCCATTAGATTCACAAGGGCATAAAAGACTCAGGTCTTCATTTTTTTATAATTCTAAACAAACATTAAAAAGAACAAACCCGGTTAAGTCAATTAATATGCCGAGCAAACTGATTATGAATAATTTATGGTATATCAATATCTATATATGTGTATAGCACAAACCATGTGTGCATGTGTGTGTGTGTGTTTGTGTGTGTATTTTTTTGTGTGTGTGTGTGTGTGTGTGTGTGTGTGTGTGTGTGTGTGTGTGAGAATCAAATATAAAGCAAACATAATTATATTTTCATTGTATCTTATGAATCATCAGACAAAATAAGCTTATCATTTATTAAATGTCTACAGAGAAAAGCATAAAGGCATTCCAGACTTTAAACAATTCCCAGAATGTCAAATTTTAACATTACAATGCACAAGTGACATTATATTCCAGAGATAAAATATTCCTTGTAAATTTGGAAGGAAATATAAAGATGAAACAAGTTTTTCGCTTAAAGTCAGACCCAAAGAACATAAAAATGCCATAACAAAAGGCAAGATAAAAAAAAAGTTGGTTATGGCTGAGAAGATCTGATGAATACAACTGGGATGAAGTCCTTCTAGAAAAGCAATACCATTGGAAAGTGAGAAAAAGAAGCAGAACACATCAAAATATAAGAGAAATATTTTCCATTTTTGTTTTTCACTTGCAAAGGAAGAACAAAAGTGCACATTACACCTGAAGATGGTTAGAGAATGCACTGATCACAAAATAGTGTAAACAAAAACAAGCAGGAGATTCATTATTTGAATACATAGGTTATGATCACAATGCTCTTCTTGGTTTTTATATAAACACAAAAAGGAATTTTTTAAAAATGAGTATTGATTCACACCCTTCAAAACTTGGATAAATCATGGTTCTCCACAGCTTCCTTTATCACTATGAATTATGATGACTGTTCTTGAGAAAGAGAGGGAGAAAGAGAGAGAGAAAGAGAGAGAGAGAGAGGGGGGGAATTAATTGCCTATAGCATGATTAAAGAACCCAATCAGTCCAGTTATATTAACTATAGTTGAAGAGAGAAAAGGATTGAAGCCGTTTCCTAAAGGCATTAGTCTAATGTAAGTGCAAATTTTGCATAATCCTCTACCTAAATTATCCTCTACCATGTTTCTGTTCTTCTAATATCTGTTTCTATTAGGGTTACTTCTTATTCTTCCATTCTGTTGTTTGTTCTTCTTATCAGACTTGTCTTTTTTCATGTCAAGCATCTCTCTAGTACTGGGGGGAGGGCATCTTTCTGTTCCATGTGTTCTTTTATCAGAAAAATACAGAGACCTTTTCTTGTGTATATACTTTTATTGTCTCCAATCCCCAATACATTATTTGCCACACACATGTAGAAAGAGGTAGCACAGATGGAAGGACATGTCTGCTCACCAGGACTGCCTAGTCTCAACTCCACTAAATTCCAATTCTACTTTCTCAGCATTCCCTGATCATGTGACACTCTAGACCAATGAGTCCCATTCCAGATGAACCCAAGGTGACACTCTGTTAATCAAACTATTTAAATCCAACTGTAATTTTCCAGTTTGACCATTAATTTTAATCTACACTACATTTTCTTACAAAAATAATAGTGTAGCTGTCACTGTTTTTAGGCTGATTCCAGCAGTAAACAAATTTTGCCTTGTCATTGGCATCATGTCCGGTTTTAGCCCTCCCCTTCCCACTCCCTCCTCCAACCCCAAATAAAGTACCCCTTGACCCTGATCACCCTCCTGGTAAAAATGGTTACCTTATAAGAAATAGTTCTTGGGTTTTTAATAACCCCTATTATATGTGTAAGTGCATTTTCTGAGATTGTTTGGAGTGCTTATTTTGCCTTTGTGTTTTATGATGAGTAACTCTCTGCTGTTTGTGTAGTGAAATAGAAAAGGGTTTTAAAATAAAAGATAAAGTCTTGGATTGAGTAGGAATTTTTGGTATTGTCAAGTCTAAAAGAGTGCTAGCAAATATCTTTTTTCCGTTGAGATGGTCATTTGAGCAAGTCAAGCTTTTTGAGGCTCCGATTGTGAGCAACTTTTGGCGGTATGTTTTGAAACCGCAATTCTTAGAACCACTAAGATATTGGTCCCTTTAATGTGCAAGTCCCTAATTGCCAGCAAAGTTTTCACGGCATTCACTGTATGAAAAAATAAAGAACTATTTTTGAACTACGGTGTTGTCTGTATGTCCTTGAGCGCACGGTGCGAAGCAACTTCTTTGTAAAGACACGGAAAGCCAAATTTGTTGTCAGCAAAATTGTGGGACTGCCATTAACAAATAGGCTATGCCTATCTATTAAGTAACGACAATGTTGGTTGAAATTTGAACTTGGCTGACCATTTTCATTTTCCATATCAACAAAACCAAAGTTGATATTACAAACAATAATAACAAAACTCATTAAAGAGTACAAGGAAATAAAATATTTAAAGTTACATGACATTAAAGACGAACTTATGAAAAACATTCACCTAGTTGATAAAACCAGTAGAAAATAGAATGTCTAAGACAATGTGGAGGATGCAGAATCTTCTCTTAGAATAAAAGAAATGGTTAGTACTTTGTCATTTTGAAGAATGGGAATCAGTTTCAATTCATTACATTGTAGTAGTAGTCCAAAGAGACCACAAGGAATAGAATAAACATGGTAGGAAAAAAAGATTTGTCAGCTTGATCAAAGGAACTTATTTTGATTGTTTGACGACTGAAGCAAGAAGCATGAAACAAGTAGGGAAAAGTATCAAAGAAAGAAATACTTTTGACATGACGTATCCTCAAAATACAGAAGACTTTTGTTAATGACACAATTGGGAATTTAAGAGTTATAACAAATTTGCCATTATAATGGGTGGATCTTTTACACAATGTATTAAGAAGAAAAGAAAAAGTATAGATAAAGACAAATTCTTATTAACCTTTTGTATTTTATTGTCCTATATACAAGGCACCTCATATAGTGTAATGGTTAGCAAACTACATTAGCAGACCATTGTTTGTGAGTTCGATTCTCACTGGGTGCCCCACACTTCTGGCCTTGTGCCGTATCTAAGCTACGCTTAGTAAATAACTATATACAAGATATATATCTTATAGACCAATTGTTATATTAACAAATAAATACATTTCTGTTTACATCACATTCCATTTTGTTAATTATTTCAAGCTGATTGATACAGATTTATCTGTTGCTATTATTTTAAAGGTTTACTAATTTTAGTTTTAAAATTAATCTATTGAAATATTCATGTGCTTATTGCTGTAAACTAATCTCCAACAATAATCTTGCTTGAATATAAAAACAAATATATATTAGAACATTTGTATCATTAAATTGTACAACAGTCTTTTACTGCAAACAGAAATTGTAGAAGTAAAAAAAAAACAAAAAAAAAACAAAACGATTCCATAGGAACCAGCTTGCCTATTACTAACATTCATAACCTATAATTTATACCCACAGACAATTTATGCCTAACAACTTGGTAGATTATAGGCATTCACAACCAATACTTTAGTAGTGAATAAACCAGTAAGTAACAAGTGAAATAAAGAATAAAGGTAATAACTTTAAACAAATGTTCTTTTTATGACTGGGCTCATCAAGAAATATTGTTAACTCTGATTAATATAATTTATTTGGTAACAAGAGTGATAAAGTTTAGTTTATTGTAATTTACATATTTTGTGGTTAAATTCTTTTTTGACAATTAATTTGTAGTTGGTATTAATATGATTAGACAAGATTAAGGATAAATTATTAGGCATGAACAATTGGAGATATATTTTTCTATGGTTATGAATTATTGGCAATGAATGTTCTGTAATCTGATATAATTCAAATGGGAGGATTAAAAGCCTTAAGTGGATTTTGATTATTTGCAAATATTCTTTAAAAATTTCTCTGAATTTTTTTAGATAATTTGAATTATTTGAACTATTGTCCTCATCTTTAATGTTATCTACACAATGTTTCAGCCGATGTGCCCTCCTGCCTTCTTCAGTTATTTCTTGTCGGACTCGTGAGCCTTCAAGAAATACCTGAAGAAGGCCGGAGGGCACATCGGCCGAAACATTGTGTAGATAACAATAAAGATGAGGACAATAGTCCAAATAATCCAAATTCTTTAAGAAGTTATACAGACACAAGTATTTTAGGTCTGTGCTAAAAATTCTTTAAAAACTACTAATAAAAATTATATTACCATTCCAGTAAAAATAACTACAATGAAGAAAGGAAATATTCCAATAAAAACATTTAGTAGAAAATACAAAATATTGTCATCTGAAGATCATCTACGTTTGAAATATTATCTTACCTTTCCATTTAAGATTGTTTTGTAACACTAAAGTTTTTAACTTCAAAGACGAGAAATATTTTAGTTCAGTTAAAGTTTTACATCAATAGAGATACCAAGCTAAATAGTTTCATTAGTTTAAAGAAAATGAAGCCTAAACACAAACTCATTTTTTAAGCTAAAACTAAGGGTAGAGAACTTGAGGCCATATTCAGTCTTCTAAACAATCGAGTTGTAGCTGTCACTGTTTTTAGGCTGATTCCAGCAGTAAACAAATTTTGCCTTGTCATTGGCATCATGTCCGGTTTTAGGCCTCCCCTTCCCACTTCCTCCTCCAACCCCAAATAAAGTACCCCATGACCCTGATCACCCTCCTGGTAAAAATGGTTACCTTATAAAAAATAGTTCTTGGGTTTTTAATAACCCCTATTATATGTGTAAGTGCATTTTCTGAGATTGTTTGGAGTGCTTATTTTGCCTTTGTGTTTTATGATGAGTAACTCTCTGCTCTTTGTGCAGTGAAATAAAAAAGGGTTTTAAAATAAAAGATAAAGTCTTGGATTGAGTAGGAATTTTTGGTATTGTCAAGTCTAAAAGAGTGCTAGCAAATATCTTTCTTTCCGTTGAGATGGTCATTTGAGCAAGTCAAGCTTTTTGAGGCTCCGATTGTGAGCAACTTTGGCGGTAGTTTTGAAACCGCAATTCTTAGAACCACTAAGATATTGGTCCCTTTAATGTGCAAGTCCCTAAGTGCCAGCAAAGGTATTTAAGTCCTCCATTCTCTTCTCTGAAACTGCATTTATTTACATGTTGTTATTTTGGTTTTAATTTGTAATTTCTCAAAATGAGAAATATCCTTTTCCCCTGTTAAATTATTGTTTGTGCTTTTTTGTGGCATTTGAGTTCTAAATACCCCAAACCACTCTTCATATGTGTAATTTGTAATTCATAGTTTTTGCTTTAAATGTTTTTATAGTTGGAATTTTCTGTAATTACATGACGTAAACCCTTCTTGTAATTGTGTTTTATCCTTTTTGTGTAATATTTGTCTATTTGTATTGTATTTGTATTTTATTGTATTTTTGTGTGATATTGGGACTTATTCGAATTTTCGTTTAATTCACAGTTTTCACGGCATTCACTGTATGAAAAAATAAAGAACTATTTTTGAACTACGGTGTTGTCTGTACGTCCTTGAGCGCACGGTGCAAAGCAACTTCTTTGTAAAGACACGGAAAGCCAAATTTGTTGTCAGCAAAATTGTGGGATTGCCATTAACCTCGTGCAGTCTTCCATTGTGTTGTCAAATAATCAATTTAGATTGGGTACCCTCATTTTCTCAAAATGTCATTTAGAGGTTGTTCTTAATTCCTTTTAAGTAGTATATATTAATTAAATTAGGATTAATTAATAAACTAAATTTAAAATAAAACTACAATTTTGCTGTAAAAATAACAAACATTTATTGAATGTCATCTTACTAGTTGACAATAAATTTGAAAGTGTTTTTTAAAGATGAAAATTAAAACTATTGATGTGTTGCATAGAAAAATCAGTTGATAGTGAACAATTGAGGAAATTATTCAAATGAACTTCCCTTAACTTTTATATAATGAATAAATGGGAAATATTTTCACAGACATGTGCAAATTAAAAGCAATAAAAGCTGTCTATTAATGATAACAAAAATACAAAGTAGTATGCTTCATATAAAAGAGGTTAAGTCAACAGAAAATTTAGTGATCTCAAAGGGGGGAAAAGTTAATTACCTAACTGTTAACTAATCCTGTTAATCTGGATACCAATGTCAGTTAATTAAAAAAGGTCTATATCACTGAATTAACAATTCTGTTTGTGAAAAATGTCTTATAAGCTGGAAAAGTATGAAGTATTTCCATTAATATTCTGGTTATCAGCAAAGAAATCCCAAACACCAAGTGATATGCAAGCCCTAGATTTTGAGCTGAACGTTATTTTACTATACACTGAAACCTGATATTTTGGGATGAGAGCTATTTTACTATACACTGCAAGCCCATTATTTTAAGCTGAGTGCTATTTTATTACATCCCATAAATGCAATATTACAGGTTCAGAGTGATAACATTAAATACTAATGATAAAAGATTTAATATAGCAAGAATTCAGCCTTTAATGAAATGATTGAATAGCTTTAAACAAAGATATTTGAACCCTGGAATGAAGTTTGAATGTGTTTTATGCTCAATTTTCATTTGAATTTTGAGAGCTCATCTAGAAGATATTTGAGGGCTAAGTAGTTAAAAGTTCAAAGAGTTAATGTTTGATCCCCATTTAATATTAAAATTCATATCAAATAATAAAATACTCATACATACGAAAAAAAAAATGAGTATTGAACATAGGTTTGAGTTGAGCCTGAATTAGTATAAATTGTTATTATTGAGTTCAATTAAACTATACTATAAAGTATCTATGACAATAATATTTTTTACATAATATAATTGACAATATTAATCAAAATTTATCTTGCTTAGCTCTAAGAATAATATTAGAAAGTATTTCTCCATTCCTTGGAGAAAAAAAGGAATGACAGAATATAACTAGATATTTTATTGATGTTATTCATATATATATATATATATATATATATATATATATATATATATATATATACCATAATTATTTGTGTATAACATACACTTATGTATAACATACACCTCTTACTTTGGACTATTAAATTCTGGAGAAAAAAAATTCACTGACTTTTTAGAATTTGTAGCAGTTAAATTTAACTTTTTATCAGTTTGACTAAAACTAAAAATCTATATAGTTTACATTATGTCTAAAAACTCAAAATGTACACAATATTTAGAGCACACACACACGGACATGTTTGCACAAAAATGCAACGTGCTTGCTTGCTTGTTTGTTTTGTTTTATAGCATATCAACCTCGGTGGGTCATTTAATGCCAGCAAAGTTTTTAAATATTCATAGTGATAGTTTGGGAGAAAATTTTTAAATTCAATTTTTTTTGTAAACAAATTTTCTATTTAACCCATAGATGGGACTCTAACGTACTACCAGGTCAGAGTCGACCTGGGAGCAATGGTGATGAAAATGCTCCACATTCTCCAGACCTCCAGAACTGGAACCTCACCATTAGTAAGAGTTTAACGTCATTCCCAGGGCATGGAGACCCTCAGTCACTGCCTTCTAGCACCCATATGATAAAAAGTGTTGGGGTTTGCCATAAAGACAATAGGGTTGGAACAATCACATAGGTGCTAGGGCTTCACGTGACCAGCCGATTGATTGGAGGGGGCTTCTCTGACCGCCCGTCTAGCCTAAGTAAAGGGCCAAATTAGAGTGTTGCATGTCATGGACTGCTCATCCACCAGGATTTTGTCCTTAAGTATCACCCATGGCCAACAGCTAGTCCCATTTGAGGAGGTCTTACCGCACTCTACAGGGCTGGCAACATGCTTGCAGTGAAAATAAACTCAAAACAAAATCATAAACAAACACACAATCCAGTGTAACGGTGTAAAATATATTAGTTTGGACAATAGATAAAACTTACTTTTGGCTATCCCATCCTGAATATAATAAGGCATGTAGCCTGGAAAAAGTTAACTATATATTTCTTGTGTATAATATGCAATGAATGAAAAAATCTGAAAAAATATTGTCTTATGCACAAATAATTACGTAATAAATAATGAAAATTCCTTAAAACATTTGTATTAAAACGAGAGAATAAAGTCTAAACTATAACAAAAGGGAGAGTATTAGAATAGATTAGAAAAAAAAAAACAATTTAAAAAAAATAATGAATTATCTCCCTTATACTGAATAGTCGCCATTCTTCCTAACTTACTGTTAAGTACAAAAATGTATATATTCGATTGTTTTTCAATAGATTTTAAATTCAATTTCCACCAAAAAGCATAACTAATTCATGAAAATGAATATTTCAAGACTTACTTATATTAAATGAACGAAATATAGTATAAATAAATGATAAAGGAAAAATATACCTGACAAATTATTTGGGGAATTAATAATATAGTCTAGAATGAAAAAATCAAGAAATAAGTTTTTGACTTCAGTGTATCATAAGATGCTAAATTATATACTGAACATTTTATTGAAGAAATTTGAATATATCAAAGGTAAATACCGAAAATTTTCTATCTAGAATTGTTAAGACAAAAAGTTGTTAAATAAAATGAATAAATAGATTTCATGACAATGCAGCATGTAAATATTTCATTTTTGAAACAAATATTTTATTTTATTTAAATGAGTGAAAGTGCATTTTTTTTTCTTGGGATGGATGAAATAATTCTAATATTCATATTTTTTCATAATTCATTGATTTTTGGCAAACATTTCTCAATCAGTTATCATGTTAAACAGTCAAAGACCTTCAGTATCACACAATATGAAGCATTAGTAATATCAGTTTCTCACACATTGGCTTACTATTAAAAGAAAAAATATTTCTTAGAATATTTTAAGCATTAACTCATGAAAAAAGGAATTTAATAAAAAAAAAAACATCAAAAAAGAAACATCAAAAAAGAGTGATATACTAACTGAAGTGAATGCATCATCAACAAGAAATCCAATAGGTTATCTTAACCTTTCTTTATAAGATTTCATGAATAATACAAATGACTTTTGAATAATTGTAGTAAAGTCAATAAAATCATTAAAACAAAACTCAAGGGAAATTTCTATTATGCATAAATTGATGAGTTCCTTATTGATTTGGATGGATATTGGATTCAAAATATTTACTTCATCATTTTGATTGGTATATTATTTTTTGCATTTTTTTTACTTTAAAAATAGGAGTGTAACATTTTCTTTGAAATTTCAAATACCAAAGCTGAAATTTGTTGTACTTATTTATAAAGAATCTAAAAATCTAGCACTGAAAATAAATGTGTCTTGTAGAGTTTGCACTGATAAATGGAATCTTCTTGGCCAATTATTATAGAACAAACATTATTACCAGAATTTCTGATAGAACTATTTGCAGTTTCAGAATATTTGTGTGCTCTGTATATGATTAAAGTGTCACAAAGTGTCACATTTATGTCTAGAATCAAAAGTGTAGTATCTGTACCTGTGGAAATCCCAGGATTGTTTTTGATTTGTCAGATACAAAATTAAAAAATAAAAGTAAAAAGTAAAAAATTAAAAATTAATACATTCATAATTATTTTTACATTTTACAAATTGAGAAAATTTTAACAAAAGATTAATATTAATACAATAAATACAAAAAAAACCCCAAACAAAAAAAAAACAATTTACTATAACAATAGAATTTCTTATTTCTCAGTAGTGAGACAAGATTGCTAATACATTGCAAAAAATGTTGTGTGTTTTTTTGTTTGTTTGTTTTTGTTGTATGGCATATCAACCTTGGTGGGTCATCTAATGTGGGCAAAGTTTTGAAAGATTTGTAGCGATAGTTTGGAAGAAAATTTTTTGAACTCAATTTTTTTTTGTAAACAAATTTTTTATTTAACCCATAGATGAGACCCTAACAAGTACTACCACTCCAGGTCATAGTGGGCTAGGGAGCAATGGTGATGAAGGAGTGTTCCACATTCCGCAGACCTCAAGAACTGGAACCTCACCATCAGATAGTTTGACGTCATACACAGCACATGAAGACCCTTAGCCACCGCCTTCTGGCACATATATGATAATAAGGGTTAGGGCTTGCCATGAGGACAATAGGGTTGGGACAATCATATAAGTGCTCTAGGGCTGATCAGAGGGGGGGCCTCTCTGACTGCTCATCTAGCCTAAGTAAGGGCCAAAGTGGAGTGTTATATGTCATAGACTGCTTATCCACTAGGGTTCCATCCTAAAGCACCATGGGTCACCACCCATGGCCAACAGGCAGCTCCCTGGGGGGGGGGATGGGTCTTACCCATCTGCAGAGGTGCAGTTAGTGTATTCTAAAGCCCTAGCCGACAGGGCTGAGCTTTGTGTGTATATGTTTGTATGTACATTTAGAAAAAAACAATATGCGAATCACTAATGATGATGGAATTTCTCATTGCTTTCTACTGAAACCAAGTTGATTGACGTGTGCGTGCGTGCATGTGTGTGTGTAAAACACAATGTGATTCTATATATAAAGTAAATACTTAAATATAAGTAAATAAGAAATGAGTTGACAAACCTTAATAACCTATGAGAATATAATAATCTTTATTTTATATAAAGTATAATGTGATATATATCTCATAACATATTACTACAGAGTAATGAGAAATTATGTTGTCATGGTAACAGGAAGCATCAGCCAGCCTACAGTATATATACATATATATATATATATATATATAAGTAAATAAATAACTAAAGACTTAGCTCCCCGAAATAGGCTATAATGCAAAATCTCTAAGTCTTTTGTTACTTCTTTACTTATAAATTTGCTCTGTGACTCTAACAATAAGAGCACACATTGAGCTCTCAAACTGCGACAGGTTGTTTAAAAAAACTCCTATGTCGTAAGGAAGATTTCTTTTCTAGATTTTTGGATATATATATATATATATATATATATATATATATATATATATATATGCTCCCCATCCCCTAGGGTTGAGCACTCTGGGGGGGGATCTCACTGACAGCCGCCAACTTAAGCGTAAACGCAACGCTCTTCTCTGAATGGAGCACTCTGTGACGGCCTTTACACACAAAGCGATGTGTGTATTAAAACAGTTAAAATCCCCTTCCCATTCTGTAAGTGAAGACAGCCTAATGGTTAAGGTGCCGGACTGACACCCAACTGACCGGAGTTTAATTCCAGCTGTAGGTAGCTTACAAAATGTCTAGCCACACTGAGGAGACTTGATAAGTTGAAACACGTGTCTGTGGATGACCCTATATATATATATATATATATATATATATATATATATATATACTGTAGGCTGGCTGATATATATATATATATATTATATGTATGTGTGTGTATGTGTGTGTGTATTATTTAGTTTCTTTATGCAAAAAATATTCATCCTCATGGACATTAAAATATATCATGATTTTTTTTCATGAGTCTCTCTCTCTCTCTCTCTCTCTCTCTCTCTCTCTCTCTCTCTCTCTCTCTCTCTTTCTCATAGGTACCCAATAATTTTCTATACACTTTCCCCTTTCTCTGTATCATTTTATGTTCTTTCTCTCATTTTAAATTCAACTATCCTTCAAATTGTCACTTCTTTCTTTTTCTTCTGTTTACTCAAGGGATTTGAAAGGATTTCAGTCCACCAATATTATTTAATTTAAAAAAAAAAAAAAAAAATTCATCTTAATAGAAATTGAAATATGATTTTTTTTTTCATGAATAACTCTCTCTCTCTCTCTCTCTCTCTCTCTCTCTCTCTCTCTCTCTCTCTCTCTCTCTTTTTTTCTCGTTATAATTTTCAATACTTCACACTTCCTACTCCTTTATATCATTTTATGTTATTTCTCTTTTTTTAATTTCTTTTTCCTTAAAATTTATTTTCTCTCCACTTGTAATTTTTTTTTTTTTCTTGAATGATTTAAAAAGATTTCCCTCCATTAATGTCCTTGTATTTTCAACTCTGCAATACAACTGATGCCACCATCTTGAATTAATAGAAAAGCAGAAATTCTGTTTCATGCCGAAATAATTCTCTCATTTATGATAAGAATCATTTTAGTTAGTAACAGTTAGTGTAGTAACAAATGGTTTACAAAGATGATATTTTCCTCTTATTTTACTCAAAATTAATAAAAGTTTTACAAGAAGAAAATTTGTTTTTCATTTTTTTCATCAATCCTTAATTTACTAATAAAGCAAAGTCAGATTTTCTCATTAAGCTCATAAACATTTTCTTCATGCATCATAAATTTATTCAATAAAAACAATCTTACCTTATCTGATGAATAACAAGGAAAAGGACTTACCTGAAAAATAAGTAAAATAAAATAAATTTATAAGTATATATTTACCCAACCCCTCCGTCATGGGTATGATATGACACAAGGTCAATTTTTAAGTGGAGAATAAATTTATAATCCAACACAAATTGTAAAAGTATGGCACAAATAGATTTAATATCAAGTTTATGAAAAGAAAAAAGTTTCAAAACATCTATTCCTTCTGGAATTCAATGCACAATGTTCAGAAATAACGACCCCTGTTCCATAATAGTTGTTACATTGTATGAAATTTATATGAAAAACTAATAATTATTATAAGAAAAAGGTAATAGCATTTAATATATGCAATCATATAAACAATAAAAAAAAGTTTTTGTATGGATATTGCTGTCATTGCTATGAGTAATGATATAAACAATGAAAGTAATATGTATAAAATAAGCAGAGATTCTGTAAAATTTTATATTTAAATACTAGCATAAGTCAAAAGTTTTGGAATATCAGCAAGTTTATGGAATGTAATATGCAAGTAAAGCATGAACTGCTTTACTTGCATGATAGCCATGGAAAGTATTTACTGTAGTTACTTGTACTGGAGTAGTTGACTGATACATTGTGTATTGTTTCATTCCATGTGTGATTTGAAAGTCACACAGATGAATGTACAGCATAATTTAATTCAGGAATTTAAGAGTTTGAACTGGGTCATAACAATATGGAAGCAACTAAAAACATTTGTCATGAAAAAGTTGAAAGCACAGTTGATCAGAGTACAGTAACCAAATGTTTCAAGAAATTTTGCTCATAGTTGCAAGAAGCTCAATGATCATACAAGATTAAATTGGCCTAAAATCATGGATTCCAAGGTCATGTTGAGAGAATGGATTCTTAATTAATTTCTTCTTTTTTTTTTAAATTGGCACTGACTTATCTAGAAATCATCACATCATTTTAGAAGTTGCTCATATGTGCACATTTCTTCATTTAAATTTCAAATTTTAAAATTAAAAAAATTTAAATTTTCAGTCTTGATACTTTTTCATCACAATTTGAAAAGTTCAACTCCACATAAATGGTGAAATGGTTAAAAGCAAATCCTATTTATCATGTCCAGGAATTTTCACAAAAATTTATCTTTTCTTTAGGTGGATAAAATATTTATTGTTTGATATTTTTAAATGGTCACTCATGTAAATAATGACCAGACTTAACATTGCTTAATGTTGGTTGGTTGTTTTCTTTTACGTCATATCGACCCATTTTATGTTATTTAATGCTGAATTAACTTCATGTGTATCCACAAATTGGTAGAAATTAATAAACTGGTGGTTGACACTCAGCCACCACCTGGTAGCACCTTGTTGCCCCGAGGCCAAATCTTTGGGGTAACTGCATTTCACTTAGTGCTAATACCCTTGGGAAAGGTATGAATTCTACTCTCCCTCCAGCTATGGATAAATAGTAGGGTTCTTTAACCTTGGTTAGGCAACCGTTCTAGGAGAAGGAAAACTCTGAATTCAAACCTGTTGAACTCCGCTTAAGAAATTGACCTTGTGTCACATCCTGCTCATGCAGAGGGTTTGGTAAATATATATATGATAAAAAGGGTTGAGTGTTTGCCATAAGAGCAATTTGAAGAATATGGTTGGAATAATTATGATCAATCAACTGATTAGATGTGGCCTCTCTAGCTCAAGTAAGGGTTGAAGAGGAGTGTTGCATGCCACAGGACCACTTAGTACCCGGGTCAAGGACTATTCAGTCACCAGGGTTCCGTCCTCAGGCATAAGGGTCACTACTCATGGCTAACAGGTAGCCCCATTGGGAGAGGGTCATACCACTCTGTAGAGGTGCAGTTGTTGTATTCTACAGCCCCAGCTGACAGGGTGGTTGCTCAATGTAATCAATTGGATAATAATTAGTGTAACTAAATATCTAACATCTCATGTACACAACAAATTTTGAAGACTTCATTTTTCAGTAAAAATTTAGGGGCCAAACTAAACATGAATTATAATCTTGTAAGGTTGAAATTCAAACCTTAATGGAAAGAATTATGAGCAATTGTTGGCTTCAAAAATGTATTCTATAGATTAATGATTTCATGACTATATATCAAGAGTTGACTAATAGAGAAAATTAAGACACATACAAATATATATGGTATTTATATGCAACAACATGGGAAAATATTTTAACATTTACATCAAAGGAATTTACAGATATATAGATAAAATATATTTTTATATTTTGCCAAATATTTTTCTCTAAATCTCTCTTTCTCTTTCTCTCTATATGTATGATATATAAGTAAATAAACATTTTTGATTGACTTGATTTTCTCTAAAATCATAAAAAACAAATGCATATTTACCATCTACTTATATTGTTTATGTGTGTATTGATATTACATTATCACATATAAGTATTTATTGAAATATATCTATATTTACTTGTGAATGTTCATTGCAAAAGATTAAAGATTAAAAAAAAAACCTAGTATCCTGGGAAAAGGTTAATGGTTGGGAAGGAGTTGGGAAGTTGACTTGTTTGAAATTCCCTGTGGATTTATTTAAAAGAACTATTATGATTTTTTTTCTAGAGATAAATGTTTTTCTCTACTTCATTTTCCACTTGAGATTAATATGTCACATCTTGGGTCACTATGTTCAGGAAAAAATAAACCCAAACAACACTTGAAAATCTTCAATGGAAATCATAAGAAAATAAACTATAATTCTGCAGCAGAAAAAACAGTCTCTGTCTCTCTTTCTCTGTCTGTCTGTCTGTCTGTCTCTCTCTCTCTCTCTCTCTCTCAATAGCTTGTTTATCTATTTGGTTTTTTTTAATTTCCTAAGATAAAAAAAAAAGAATTAACATTTTTTTTTTACCCCCCAATTTCTCAAGAGAAAAACTTAGGCATATTTTAGTTTAGTATTTTTTTTTAGTTTTGTATTTTGTACTTTTTTTTAGTTTTTCTTTTTTTTTAGTTTTGAATTTTGCAAATAATTATCAGATTATATAACTAAAGAGATGCTAATTACTGGGAATGCAAAATATTAAAGATTTATACTGAATATAAAACGATATTTAAATTGTTGAATCATGTTATATTCATGTAAAGTAACACAGGGGAGGAAAGTGGAGAAGAGAACATATTCTGCTGACTAAAGAAGGAAATGCTATATCACCACTCACTCTTTGGGGTGTATTCATAAAGAAATGAATGAAAAAAAACAAGGGTTAAAGTCAAGGTGTATTCCTAAATCTATAGAAATGCAATTTATACAGTCAGAGAGTCTGTTTGGTGAATGGTTCTGTTTGGTTGGTATTTAGAATTTTGATTTACTTTCTTCATGTTGCTGTGGTAGAAAAGTCAATCTTTTAGCAATAACTTGGTTGATGTGGTAAATGTTGGGTGGACGAGTGTTCTGTTTGGTAGCATGAGTGGTGTGGACAAGTATTCTCTTCTTGGGCTGATTGAAGATAGAGCCATAATGAGGGATCGATATGTGGCACGTGGCAGTCATTAATATGATATTGCAAGATATATGACCATATACAGGTCTCTTGCACTGCATGTGTTTATGTGGGAAGAGTAATATAAGTGATATATGGGGGTGGGGCATGATGGGATAAAACCGTTTAGGAAAGGTCTTTATGCTTCATCTATTGCAGTTGGTAAGATGCCTATGGAGTCACTGTGTTGCATGTGTATACTGTGTAGACAGTTGTGTATCTGGTTTTATCTGTAAACAAGCTCTGAATTTAAGAATAGCCATGTGTTCTAACTGGTGGTATTGTGTGAAGGGTTTACTGAATAAACCACAAACTGATGTTCTATGTGAACACACACCCTCCTATTTTTTTTTTACCTTGATGAAGTATCATGAATCAGAGAGAAATTTGACAGAATTAATCAACACCAGAATAATAATAGTTACAATAAAGGCATTATACAATGACAATTTAGAGCCAACCATTTATTGTTGAGATGAAACAAACTTATAGATGGCAGCACTATACAAAATATCAATATATGTAATAACATCATAAATTTACTAGAAATTAACACCACTAATCAGTCTAGACAATTGATTTTGTCATAATTAAGAAAGAACAAACAAAGAATCAAATAATCATGATGGAAGAACAAAATACGGATGCAATCAAAGGGGTGTGTGTGTGTGTGTGTGTGTGTATGTGTGTGTTTATTGCTACACACACACATACACACACACAAAAATGTCCAAATGAGAACATAGGTAATTTTCACCAATAGTTGTTAAAATTCCTAGCAAATAAGGCAATTAGAGTAACCTCCCTTGACTTTCACTTTGAAACTAAGCCGGTAGCTATTTTGAAAGTCTGCGTGCGAAATAAACAAATCTTAGAAACTTTTTTGAAAACAATACAACTGCATGCTTTAACACAAAAATATCATAAAATGTGTTCTTAATAACAATTAAGTTTATTTCAGATAATTCTATGCTAGGAATTTAGCCAACTGACTTTCACTTTGAAACAAGACGGTAGCCATTTTGAAAAATATACAAATCTTAGAATCGTTTTGAAAACAATACACCTGCATGCTTTAACACAAAAATATCATAAACTGTGTTCTTAATAACAATTAAGTTCATTTCAGATAATGCGGGCGCACAATTTTATGCTAGGAATTTTAACAACTGAACATGAAAATTACCAGAACATATATGTGTGTTAACATAAATAATGATGATCACTCTATGATGCTAATGGACTAGAGATAGTATATAAAAAGGCCAGTTAATGGGCCTAAATTCTACCATCATATGTTACCCCACCGAAAGAAAAAAAATACCAAAAGTCAGGGAATTAACCAAATTTAATTAAATTTTCAATGTTGATATATTAATGACTAAAAGATATAATGCACCAGTTATTTTATTTAAAAACTTTTACATTTTTCAGGTTAGTTAACTTTGAACCACATATCTTTCAGGTGTAACACAGATTCTGAAAGATACATGGTTCAAAGTTAACTGACCTGAAAAAATGTAAAAGTTTTAAAATAAAATTATATCTATATATCTATTATAGCATTATATCTTTTATTCATTAATATATCAACACTGAAAATTTCATTAAATTCGGTTAATTCCCTGACTTTTGATTTTTTTTTTCTTTCGGCAGGGTGACATACGATGGTGGAATTTAGGTCTGTTAAGTTCGATTTAACCAAAAGGCCATATACCTTGATTCAGTCAAAGAGACAGACAAGTACATTCCAGGAAGAAATTAATTAGGAAGAATTAATTGATAGAAAATATAATCTAAGCATTGACAACAGAATGAGAATATTCTACCATGTGGATTGTATAAAATGTCTGGTTTGAAATTCCCCAGGTTACCAATTATAACAAACACTTGAAGAAGGCAGAAGAGTGTTGGCATTAAAGTATTGTAACTATAATAATAACCAAGTAATCATTTTAACTATAATCAATTCCTGAATGAAGCCACATTTCACATAGTGCTAATACCTTTGGGAAAGGTATGAATCCAACTATTCTCCTTCCTGCTATGGGTAAATAGTAGGGCAGATTTGGCTCTTTAACCTTGGTTAGGCAACCAGTCTAGGAGAAGGAAAACTTTGAATTCAAACCTGGTCACTACTAGAATAGGCTCATGATCTATTTCAATTTTAACATCAGTGTGTAATAAATGTTAATTTTTCACAAAAAAAATCAGACAAAAACCTTGAAAGAAATTTCTTTATTAATGTTTTGGTTCTATGAGGATATTTATTTTTATTTTGCAAAGAATTCAAATAATTGATTCCTCTCATTATAAGATTTTCTACTATTTTACTTTCATCTTATATATTTATTATATTTCATTTTATCTTAAAAGAGAAAATGCTTATTAAACATCCAATAGAGTTTCACATTTACTAATTAATATAGTTGAACAGAATGACATTTAAAAGTAAAATGTCTAGGAAAACAGAAATAAAATACAAAAGGATATTCTCCTTAGGAGTTTATTGATTTGTGCATCTTAACATTTTTTTTACCTTCTGTTATATAACATAGTAATCAAATGGATAGAGCATTAGACTGGAGGCTATAAGGTCTATGGTATCAGAGAGTACTATTTGATTACATGAATCCATCATCAATATCCAGCCTTGAGCTTTAAGCAGTTTTAAAAAACAAACATGTTTGCTTTTAACATTTAAAATCTCTATTATGAAGTATAATCAAAAAGTATTAAGACTGGAACTTGAGATTTTTTTTTTTTAGGTTTTAATTCTAAAATTTAAATGAAGATGCATGCACAGCTGAGAAATTTATATAATAAAGTGATAATTTCTAGAAAAGTAAATGCCAATTATTGATACTTTTTGATCAGCTGTTTTTAGTGAAACACAGGATTGTGAAAGTGCAGCACACTGCATACTCATCAGACCTTCAGCTCTGTGTAACTTTTTTTGAAAATTTATCTCAAGAGTAAAATTTAAGGATTAAAAGAAATATGATAGTGCAGCTTGACACCATATCAGAAGAGAAATTCAAAAGTGCTGAGTTTAAAGTAATTCAATGCTTCATTCATTGTCCATTTCTGCTTTGGTAAATACAGCTTCATTCTCGATACTTTTTGAACATATGTTGTATATACACTGTTAGCAGATGTACTCTAGCACATATATATATATATATATATATATATATATATATATATATATATATATATATATATATATGGGGAAAAGGGGGTTGGAATGAATCCGACAGAATGAGGTAAAATAAGGAATGAAAGAACAAAACTCAGACAAAAATGTGTAGTATATTTTGCAGCGAAATATACTACACATTTTGGTCTGAGTTTTGTTCTTTCATTCCTTATTTTACCTCAATTGCCATTCAAGAGGTGGATTGTTCAGTCACTCACACAGCTGCAGATTAAAAAAAAAAAAAAAAAGTGAACACTACATCATCGTCTTTAGTAGACGGAAGGATGCCAATCAAATCATATATATATATATATATATATATATATATATATATATATATATATACCTGATATCTGGTTTTGCACTTCCTACCTTAACAAAGACAACAGTAAGTAAACTGTAATGATTTCCAGAAAAATTAATTGTTTCCATATATATAAATTATTTGTATGTTATTGCCACCTGCAAGAGTTTTGTGAATAAAATAAATTATCAGCACAATATTGTCATCATATCATAGTGTATGTTGATGCAATTACTCTTATAACTACTGATGTTGTTATTACTTTAAGGAAAATTAATTCTACCAATTCTACTATTTGAAAAAGTTGGAGACATCTTTTAATTATTTCTCTCATTTATTATTCTATCATGATGTCACATCCTACACTTACAAAATCTTCTGTCTATTCACAGTACAAGATTGGTGAGATCTGTCAAGTAATTTCAAGTTCATTTTTATTTTTCTTGTTTAATTTGATCTTTATTACATTTAGCATTCGATTAAGGATGAAGTGATAATGAAATTGAAAAATAGGATGAACATCCATTATTTTTAGTTTGTAATTTTAACAGTACATCACAAAATATTCTCCATTTCTTTATCTGTGACAATTAATATCTAATATCAAATATCAAATATCTAATATCTAATATCTAATATCAACTAATATCAAAGAATATTGTCCATCCTTTTTAGAGAAAAATGAAATATGGTTGTTGGAATTAGCAGTCCCAATACTTGATGCTTTAGAGCATGAATTTGTATTCTTGTTTTCTTACAACCTCTATTACACTTGAGAGTTTGGAAACTACTACTACTACTACAACTATTATTACTACTACTATTATTATTCTCCTATGCTAACAAACTGAGATGAAGAGACATAAATTTTGCTATGGCTCAGCATATTTCCAGCTTCAAGCAAACAAGTTAAAATCAACAAAAAATAAAATGGAATCAAGACATTTTTTAACTAATTAATTTTTGAGAAATGATATTGCAAAACAGCTTTTCTCAGGAGCCTACCCATAGAAGTTTTTTTCTTTAGCCAAATTAGTTACTGTGGACAACTGCCCATGCCATAAACTCACAAACACAAAACATTTCACATGACACACATGTGAGACATTGCCCAGCTCTTTTCCTTTTAAACCTGAAATCTTTCTTTAAAAAAAATATTTGTCTGAATTTTTGAGATGAGGCTTGACAATTTGTATTATTTGGATTTTTTGGACTGCTGTCCTCATCTTTATTGCTATATACATAATATTTTAGCTGATGTGCCCTCCAGCCTTCTTCAGGTGTTTCTTGTCAAACTCAGTAACAGGTTGGACACATGGAGCAATGGATATAAGGGGTTAAGTTAATACAGTTCTAAATGACAATAATCTGTAGGTTGCAGGTTCAATCCTGGCCCTTGGCAAATTGAATAAGGCACCTGATTACAACATGAAGGCTCTTGAGTTCAACAAAAAGGTTCCAAAGTTTGACAAGAAACACCTAAAGAAGGTCAGAGGGCACATCGACCAAAATGTTGTGTATACAGAAATAAAGATAAGGACAACAGTCCGAAAAATTCAAATAATACAAAAAACAACACTGCTTGTAAACACAACCACAAACAAATTTATGAAGAACACTTTTTTTTAAATCTATTAAACTTAAGAGATTATCTTTCAGTGTTTTCAATACTTTGGTTGGTTATGATAAATTATTTATTATACAACCTAATAAAACTCATCAACCAACATTACTAAGACATTTTTATTTCAGTACAACTACTACTATATTCCACTAACATCTCTCACCTGACAACACAGGTAAGAGATGCATCTAATGAGAGAAGCTGCACCCTAGTACTCTAAGATTATAAATTAAAACAAGACTAGAAAGATTATTAGATATTTAAAGCAAAGAAAAAAATGAGTCCACTGCAAGGTCAATTGAAAGTGCATATTTCTACTTTGAATTTGCTCTCTTGTAGGAATGATCTGCTCAAGAAATAACCAAGATTATTTTCTTTGTATCAACCTCCATTAGACTCATTTAAAATTAGGTTAACTGCTTGAAGCATTTTGCAACAAAATAGGAAAATTCAATGTACTGTTACATACAGTAAATTAATAGACCTATTAAAGTTGCTGGATATTCAGGCCATGTTTTTTCTATGTTGAAAGAGGGATACACAATTAGATATTAGACATTCTATCAACCAAAGAATCTCTTGAAAAATTAAAGATTTTATTTGGATTTACTCATCTTTGATATTCCCATGAAATGGAATTTTCAGAATAGGATCAGAAAATGTATAGTAGTGTAATTTCTTTTTTTATTGTCTGTCATATAGTACCTAAATAATGAGAATGGAATCATCTGTTTTTCTTATAAATAATATCTGATGAAACCTCAGAAGAGAGAAACAACAAGATCTATTCTATTGTATTGAGATATAGATGTTATTGTCTTTGATCCATTCATAAATGTTATTTTCTTTGATCCATTCATAAATGTTATTTTCTTTGATCCATTCATAAATGTAGAAATGTTGGTTTAAGTGACAGTTATTTCTGGATTCCGGGTTCAATCCTGAGTAGCTTTTTCTTTTTTCTTTACTATACTTCAGTCCTAAGAGCATCTTGCATATTGTAATGTTTAGTGAGTCATATAATTCAACTCTTGATGTCTGAACCACGTCTTTTGTACTTTATATGCTGATTGAATGTTGAACAAATGTCAATTCATCTGTAATAATTTGTAATGTGACAAATCTTTAAAGGTTTGTCCAGAATCTCAATTGCAAATTGCTTTCTGTTGATTGGTTTAAGAAGCAATTTTCTTCCGGTTGACAAGTAATTATAATCCATATTATTAAGATACAATACATAAGGGGTTGGTTTAGCTTAGTCCGTAGAGCATCTGCCTAGGAAACACAAGGTTCCAGGTTCAGCCCTCGCTAACTCAGTGCAAGAGTAGCAGAGCTTGGATCTGTGCAGTAAACTGGGAAGCTGATGGTAGATGTGGTGTTCCACCTCAGATGCAAAAACAATCTCCCTTGTCTAGTGCTAGTGAAAAGGGGATACTCTAAATGACTACTTGGACTTGAATTCTTGGATTCTTTTGGTCACTCTGCCATATTTGATGATAAAGAGGAAAATGAACTTTTTACTTGTGAAAATGTTTTTTGAGATATTTTCACTTATTTGGCTGTGGAGATGTGACGTCATGGCAGAGTGGAAGAAAAGAGGAATTTCATCACAAGACAAAACAAAACAGGTTATCTCTCCCACCACCACTTTGTGTTTCTGCCTTTATACCTCTTTTTCTAGAGAGAGAGAGAGAGAGAGAGAGAGAGAGAGAGAGAGAGAGAGAGAGAGAGAGAGAGAGAAGTCTTGAAGAAAGGAAGAAGAAAAGGAAAGAAAAAGGAGACAACAATTTCACTTCTGGATATGCGCATGACCAAAACAACCGGAAGTGAGAGGATGAGAAGGAAACTTAGCCTCTTTTCGCTTCTAGCATTGGTGACAGTCTGTTGGCTTTTTCTTTGTGATTAGGAGGGGGAGGCAATCTGAGACAAGATATCGTAGAGGCTCAAACCCGAAAGATAGAGATTTATTTTGTATAAATCTAGCCCATCATTTTCCCCAAGGGTGGGAAAATGAATGGAAGAAAAGAATGGACATTTTCCCCAAGGAAGTGAAAATAAATTGGAAGGGAGAAACAAACATTTTCCCCAAAGGAGCGAAAGAAAATGAGGTATTCAGTGTCCAAGGGAGTCGGTGATGCTTTGAAGAATGAATCAGAGAAAAAAAAACCCAAAAAACGCAAAGTCAACAATCATAAATCTCGGAAAGGCAGGCAAACTAGAATTTAATTCTTACCCCAGTATAAAGTCATCCATTCTTCAAGCCACCAAACTGGAGAGAACAGATTGGGAGTCTGATAAGAAACCTGAAATCATCTATATTTCACTAACAGATTCCTGCCATCTAAACTTGAAATTATAATGCCAAATAGAATTATTGAACTATCGCGAATTTGAGAGCAACCTCAACACATGAACGGTCAGTCTAATCTGCACCAACTCAGTTAGAAAAGTTAAGTAACATTTTGATAATACCAATCATTCTATTTTATAGTCTTTAGTTATGGAACAAATCTTTGAAATACATTTCATGCGCGCACACACACACACACACACACTTACAACAGAAAAACATTTTATTTTCCATATTGTCCATCGAATAAAACTATAGTTAAATTTCTATATATATGTTTATTCTTCTTTTATTGTGTTCCTTTGTATATATTGTGTATTTCCTCGTTGAACTTCGCAAATCTCTATTCGAATATTTCAAATGGAAAAATGAGCCAAAACTCGGCCTTTTTATTTTGTTGTTTGTTTGTATACATCCAGTATTGGAATATTAGGGATTCTTATTGTCAGAATCCCCAATTGAAAACTTATTCGTTGCCCCAAGTGTAATATATATAAGTGTAATAATATAAGTACAATCCCCAATTTTAATGTTATTTGAAGCCAATTCATTTTACCTTTGTAGTGACAATAATATTATATTAATAATATATTAATAATAATTAATATATACCTTTTGAAACCTGACAATTTCCAAATTTCTTGAGTAATCTTGAGCAATAGGCATTGAAAAGTGATTTTTATTTCTCTTGTTTTTCTTTTATATGATATTAAATGGTTTTCAGTTCTTTATCCAAAGAAAGAGAAGAGATAGCCATTGCCAAACAAGCACACTGAAACGAAAAAGATGGGACTAAGTAATCTTGGCTGACATGGAGGAGTAAGTCAACTTATTCTGCCCTCAAATCTCCTTGATCATCAATGAATTGAATTGAACTGAACTTCAATAAAATCAGAGCTATTCCTTTTTTAGTTTTGTAATAATGAACCTCACCAGTTAGGCATTAGATTGAATTATCATGATCCATGCTGTTGCAGAACCACCTATTTTTACAATATTCAGGAGAAAAGGAAAAAATCTCAGATCAAATAACAGAACAACTACAAATGATTACATGTTAGATTTATAGAGAAATGTGAAAGGAGAAAAACAAAATTAAATTTTCATGAAACTCATCAATCAGCAATCATCCATAAGAAAATCCCAAAGGAAACATCTCTTCTTCTTCTTCTTCTTCTTCTTCTTCTTCTTCTTCTTCTTTTGATAATATCACTTTGTATTTTGTATCATATTTCTCATCTGTTCAGTAAATATTCACGGCACAAGATCAACAAGTTTTGTTTTTATTATTCTTTCAAGAGATCATGATTGTTTGAATTGCAAAGTTTTTAACCCCCAAAAGAAAAACTTTCAGAAAGAAAGAAATATGACACTAAATGATTTTCTTTTTTTTTCTTCAACAACTAAAAAAGATTTACATATTTATTCATTTATGAAATATGTGATCCACAGTTTTTAGTATTATTACAAGGACATCTTTTTTTTTATGAGAGAAAATACGAGGCAAAATTAATAATAATAACCATTAACAAATTTAAATTTAAATCTAAAAAATGTAAATAAATAAAATATTCTATAAGTATTAATATTATACAATATCAAACATGGCTTCAACAATTCTGGAGATGATGGGTTTATAGGTTGAATTTAGATTTCTGTGATATTAATTGTGTCTCACATTTGGTAACACATCAGGTATGAATAACTAAGCATCTCTGACAGAGGAGATAAGAGTTTAAGTCTCATAGAGAACTTATCTTTTAATATTCATTCTGATATGCACTGGATGGAAAATGGCCGCATCCCCAAAGACCTTTTGTATGGTGAATTAGTGAAAGGCACCTGATCAGTAGGTAGACCACATCTACACTTCAAAGACGTCTACGGGAGATACATGAGAATATGCTACATTGACAGGTACATGCTACATTGGAAGGTAGATGCAGAAAATCAAGCAGCCTAGTGTCTCAAATGTTAAACAAGGCACAGAGAGGAGAGTAGCTTCTACAGCAAAGAGACCCAGAAATAAATAAATAAAAACAGCAGCCCCAGCAAGAATTACTGTTTGTATGCAGTGCACCAAAGACTGTTAATTAACAATTTTGTATTAACCATTCAGTATAAATTTTTGATAGACAACAAAATTGTAAAATAATCAGTTGTGACCTCTGACCTAGTGTCTTGACCTGTTACTTGAAGTAGACAAGCATTTAAATTCTCATAAGATTTCAAAACTCTGCCAGGAATGCAAATGGCATCACAATCAAAGAATTCTTTTCAGTAATGAATATACTCACATACAAATATTATGCTATTAAGTTGTATAAATATGTAATAGACTTGTATTCCCACAAAAATAAATATAAAGTCTGAGTAGAATTGATGTACCATTTATTTTTTTTTAAATCTGTGCACATATTGATTTGTATATGTGATAATTCAATGTAATGCAGCTATATTAGCTGAATATTCAATCTTGAATAAATTCAAACACATATTCAGGTTGTTGCAGTTTTATTTTCTGTGAATATATTTTTCAATATGGCTTTTTAAAATTGAAAACATCAAAGCATTTTTATCAATAATCAATCACATTCCTTCTAAAAATCTTTATGAATTATTAACTAAATTGAACCTCCAAATAAATCCAAAAACTAAATATGAAAAGATCAAAATAGAGAAAGATGAATTATGAAATTGGATTTACAAACTTCTATAATTTACAAATATCTTCCCCATGTCGACAGAAAAAAAACAACCAGGGAATTTGTTATTCGTGAAATAATTCATATATGAGTTTGTTTTTTTTTCTTTTCCCATTTTAATAGAAATAAACATTTTTTATAATTCTAATATAACCTGTTTGTCCCGTTTCATTCATTCACATGAAGACAGAAAGTTTTTCTTAATATGTGAAATGAATAAATTTCTTATCAAGAGTAAAGAGAGTAAAAATCTAAGAAAATTGAATGAAACAAATAGTGAAAAACATCCAAATTTGAAAATCATCTGATATAGAAATATTAAGTGCAAATACATCTGGTCTAGACTATAAAAAAAACACATCCATTATTTATTGAAAATTATCAGTGGGTTTTGTTTGGTGGAGAAATGATTATGGACCAATTCCAAAGTGTATATCAAATAAAAGAATGATCTCTTTGAGGTTTCAAAGACATTTTTCTACAACACACAATAAAAATAAGCTTAATGATAAATCTACTGAGTATTTTAGAGGTTTGTTAAACTGCTCAAAGATTCAAAGTACAAAAAAGCAGTTTTATAATCACTGAACTGACAAAGAAATAAAAGCACACACAGACACACACACTAAATTGCAAAATATTTCATCCTACTTGCTTGCAATGCAATTATATGAACAATGGTTGGTTGAGAATATGAAAATGAAATTAACAAAATTCTGGTATCTGATAATAACATAGCCAGGCATATTAGAGATTTGTCTGAAGATATTATGGTTATCCATAAAAAGAAAAATGTCATGAATGACGTTTTATACAGATTGATGAATTGTGTAATAATAGTGTTGGCATTTGTTTGTTTTATTTACAAAAATGGATTATAGAATAGTATTTATGTTGCAAAGAAATTCTGATGATAAAGATATTTTTGATGTTCTGAATGATTACATGATACCCATAAATTTACCTTGAGAAAATTATGTTAGTATTTGTACACATAGAATATAATCTGTGATTGGCAAAATGATAATTTTGTGGTACATTTTTTGTGCTGCAAATTATGAGAATCATAAATTGTGAGCAGAAAAAAAAAAGTTTTGTTTTAATTAATTAAATGAATATTAAGATAATGACCAACTCAAATCAGCCCAGAAGTTAAAAGAATTAAGAAGAATGAAGAACAGAGAAGAAAAATAGAAAACAAGATGTCGCCCATAGGAAAATAAGCAACAAGTAACCAGAGTAAAGAAGTAATCAAAGAAACCCACCTCCTCTCTAAAATCTCTCTCTCTCTCTCCTCTCCCCCCTCTCTCTCTCTCCTCTCTCTCTTCTCTCTCTCTCTCTCTCTCTCTCTCTCTCTCTCTCTCTCTTATATAACCGATGTTTAATAGGGATATACAAAATTTGTTTGTTTGTTTTATATCAAGAGGATTTGATTGAAAAAACAATCATGAATTGTAGATTATTTGTAAAGATGATCATTTTTATTAAAAGCAAAATGTCCTTAAATTGTGTTTTCAAAAATATGTAATGTGATAAGTTCATAAGATCTGAATTCTATTTCT
Source organism: Doryteuthis pealeii (assembly GCA_023376005.1). NCBI lineage: Eukaryota > Metazoa > Mollusca > Cephalopoda > Myopsida > Loliginidae > Doryteuthis > Doryteuthis pealeii. Next base: position 12,781,143 of record CM042167.1, read on the forward strand.
GAAAAGAAACAGAAGAAATTCTTGAACTAAGGAATGATTAATGCTTAAGACTCAAATATTCAGTAATGTGTTACATAATTCATGGGTAGCCTATGAATTATGCCCTGTAAGTGTAGTTAGATTATAAATTAAAATGGTTGAAATTCAAAATCAGAGGGGGTTATATTATTGATAGGTAATGACCTTTAATTGGCTTCCACCAATGGGAAAACGTGAGAACGGAAATTAAGTTTAGTTTAAGGTTAGATTTTGTCCATTAGTCAAAGGGACTAGACATAACATTCATCTGTCTGAAGATGTCAACTTCTCACTGCTCAGTTGAAAAGCCTTTTGGGTTTTGGGTTTTTAATAAAGAATAAAGATGTTTTGTAAAACAATCAAGTCTTGCTTGATTATTACCAGCCCTTTTACCAACAAGAAATTAGCACAGACAACCCAGCCCAGCAGAAGGAAGAATCAGCCCAGAAGAAGAAGAATCAGCCCAGCAGAAGGAAGAATCAGAAGAAGGAAGAATCAGCCAGCAGAAGGAAGAATCAACCAGAAGAAGGAAGAATCAGCCCAGAAGAAGGAAGAATCAGCCCCAGCAGAAGGAAGAATCAACCAGAAGAAGGAAGAATCAGCCCAGAAGAAGAAGAATCAGCCCAGAAGAAGGAAGAACAGCCAGAAAGATAGCTGCTGACAAAGCAGAACCAGTAAGAACCTATCACATCTCCTCTTGTCATTTATATACCGAAGTCAAACAGGTATATAACAAATGGAATCGAATTGTTTTTGGATAGAAATTTCAATGCAGTACCAAACAATAACCAGAAAAGATTTGGTAATTCTGATTCAGTTAGCAACAACTTATTTGTGTAAATCTGGCTTCTCTGTTTTTATTAACACCAAGATAAAACAAAGAGAAAATTTGAAAATAGTTGACAGAGAAATATGAGTTACCTTTTCAGTCATACAACCCAATGTTATGAGAATCTCTACTCACTACCAAAGCTCACATTTCGCATTGATATCAGTTAAAAGGTAAATTGATTAAAATCTTACCTTTTCACAATGTCATTGTATATTTTGTTGAAAAAAAATTAGGGGTGGGGGGCTATGAAGGCACTATCCAAGTTTGTGATCCCATTCACCACATTTTATTGTGGATCAAAAGTGTAGTATCTCTTTTCTTATATCAATGAAACAAAGCACTAAATTTTGATTAGGATGTTTCATACCTCCACTATAGAGTGATATGGTGATGAAATCATAGAAATATTGAAAACCACTGTTGTAATTAAATAAAGGAAATAAACTATAATTATCATTTCATAGTTATCTCCCTTAAAAGGTTAAAATCATTGATGTGCACATGAACATGAAATTCATTTATTCTCTACAATAGAGTATATTTTATTTTACCCTACTGCGCTAACAAAAATCATATCAAGATGAACATTTTTTGTTGTATCCATAGAACAATCAATTTATTATAATAGAGATTTCAAAATTAATTTCCAATTTCCTGAAGAAATGATTGACATTAAATCTTTTAATCTTGAGACAACAAAGATTTAATCACAATCAACTTTTCATAAAATCATTGAGAAATTTCCACCATATTTAACTGCACAAATGTGATATCAAGATGGGGAAATTTGATGTATGCACGTTTACATTTTAAGTAGAGTTAAATTATAAATAAATAAATTAGAAGTTTGTTCTAATATTGCTGTAGTATTTCAGTAAAAGTGAGTTCGGTGTAAAATGGTTGGTTGAGATAGGGTGTTTCAGCAAAGTTATGATGGGGAAAGCTGGTGTGTTTAGAATTAATTGCACAACCTGCTTATAAAAATCCACAAGGAGTTGTAAATATGTACCAATATTTAGACTGTCACTGCATTCCACCACCTTTATCTGCAGCAATATCTGGATGGGGAAATTTGATGTATGCATGTTTGATTTTTAAGTAGACTTACATTTTATGGAATTTAAAAAAATAAAGCAGTTGTTAGTTACAATTCCAATGAAATCAATTTATCTCTCTTTCTCTCTCTAAATTATATATATATATATATATATATATATATATATATTATAGAGAGAGAGAGAGAGAGAGAGAGAGAGAGAGAGAAAGAGAGACTCGCTGGGACAGGTATCACAACAAAGTCATGATGAGTAGAACTGTGTGCTAAGAATTAATTTCATAAACAAGTAAATAGCTAAAAAAACACCCACAGTAAAAGCACGTGCATGGAAGTAGGTTTCCTGTAGCTTAGTCTATCTATCCTTCCTCCACCACCACCACCATCACCACCACCACCACCACCATTCCTCAGATGAACATGAAATTCCAGGGATGAAGGTACATAGGTAGAACAGTATTGATATATAGATTGTTACTTTCTTTTCTGAGAAAAGGTCTTTTTGATATCCTGCTTAGCATTCTAACCATTGAGCTAACACTCTCATATCAGTTTTGTTATTTGCACAGCAAAAGCAGATTGGAATAGAATTGATTTTCTCCTCTAATATTGGCCAATGAAAATGCTCCCTTCTCCTCCTCCTCCTGCAATCAGTTTTTGTTCTCGTTTCTAAATAGATTAGTTCTGTTTGTCAATTTGTCAAGTCTTAATCCTTCTCCAGGTTTTTTTTGTTTTCTTTTTTATTGAAATGAACTTAAATTGTTTTCAGTCAGGAGAACTTGAATCATTACTAAATAATTCTACAAAAAATTCAGAGAAATAAAAAGAGGTTAATTGATGAATTCAAAAAGTTTTAAATGCACGGAATGCAAGAAGATAAATCTATTGTATCTGCTTATTAGAAACAAAAAAAAAAAAAAAGAAAAAGAAAAAAATCAAACATTAAATATTTGTTGTGTGAATTTTTTTTTTTTTTACTGAAAAAGCAACCTAGTATAGTTTGGATTATTTAGATTTTTCAGACTGTATTGTATATACGCAATGTTTTGGCTGATGTGCTTTTCATCCTTCTTCAAGTGTTTCTTGTTGAACTTGGGAGCCTTATTGTTGGAATTGGGTGACTTCACAAAACTTTGAATTGAACACCTTTATTTAATCTATTTGGGTAGATCTGTTAACCATGACAGAATTTAACAAAAAGGTTCCCAAATTTATCAAGAAATACCAGAGGGCACATTGGCCAAAATGTTATGTATACATATATATATTTACCAACCCCTCCGCATGAACAGGGTGCGACACAAGGTCAATTTCTTAAGTGGAGTTTAACAGTTTGAATTCAGAGTTCTCCTTCTCCGAGTCTGGTTACCTAGCCAATGTTAAAGAGCCCAGTCCACCCTACTGGAATTGACCTCGGGTTGACAAGTCCATTTCCTATGACTCTAACCACTAGACTACACGCCTACAAAATGTTGTGTATATAACAATAAAGATGAAGACAACAGTCCAAAAAATCTAAATAATTCAAATTATAAAGCCACATCTCAAAAATTCAGACAGTAGCTCAGTCATTAGAGCATCTGCCTAGGAACCTCAAGGTTCTGGGTTCAATACTGGCCGTCACCAACTCCCAATCAATCTCCCTGGTCTCACATTAGTGAAAAGGGGGTAAACTTCCTCACTGTCTGGCTGATACTAACAATAGGCTACTCTGGCAACTTTACTTACCTTATTATAAATGAGAATGACCCATGTAGATGTTGATGAGTAACAAAACCTTTAAATTTATATTTGTTTTGAAAAGTACATGCATGGAAAAAAATTAAAGATTCTAATTATGTGACTGGTAATTACCTTAAGAAAATAATGAATCTCTTTAAATATTCTCCTCCAACCAATTGCTGGTTGTATTTGAAAAACTGATGAAAAAGAAACATTATCAATAAAAAGAGAAATAACAATAACAATTAACTAATAAAATTATACAACCTCTGACTTGACGTGTAGTTTAATGGTGGCCCAAAATGGCCTTTTAGCAAGAATAACACAAAACTGAATTTAAACAAGATAATTATTTCACAGTGATTAATTGAAGTAAAGAGGTAATTTGGACACATTTTTTTCTAGCCTCAAGATTACAAGATTTAATAGAAAAATTTCAGGACATGTGAAATTAAATCCAGTTCATAAAAAATATTCTAATAAAAACATGGGGGAGTCCCTGTGGCGTTAGTGGCTAATGTGCTGGACTGCGACATCGTAGTAAGCACGTGACACAAAACTAGTTCAAGGAAAATGATTTCAGCCTGGAAGTCAAACCAAGATTAGAAGACCGAAGATCTTCCACAATAAAAGGTCTCTCTAATCTTGGTTTGACTTCCAGGCTGAAATCATTTTCCTTGAACTAGTTTTGTGTCACATGTTTGCCAACACGTCTTTGTACATCATTATTTATTTTAACTTCTGCACTTGCAATCAGTTTTTTTTTTCCACAGGTAATATAAAATGGATCTAATTACAATTTTGTCACTACTCATTATCAAAGCTGTGAAATAAAAAATAAAAAAAACAATTATTATTTTATATAGGAAAATAAAGAATAAATGAGTGGACAATAAGTTGCTTGAAATGTTTGAACAACAGCCAAGCTCAAACATATGTACACTGTTGGCAGAACAAAGCCCCATAAATTTACACCTACATAAGCTCAACCTTGCGAACAGATGTTGTCAAGAAGTTTTTCATGAACTGACCAATGACTAGGCTTGACCACATTTACAAACAACTGTTGACAGGTCCTTCCAGTAAATCAGCTGGTCATGTCAAGCCCTAACACCTATATGATTGTCCCTACTGTATTGCTCTTATGGTAAAACCGCCATGCCCTTTTTACATATATATGCTAAAAGGCGGTGGTTGGGGGGTCTTAGTGTCATGTTTTTATTGAAATTTTTAGTGTGAAATTATCAATGAATGAATTTTATAATGCATCAGTTATTTTATTTCAAAACTTTCTGATTTTTTTAAAGTCCCTTAAGTCCCCCCTTATTTTTGTGGTGCGAAATATTGGTGAGGTCATATAAAAGTGAAACTAATTACAGTATTAATTTTTTTTGTTATTGATTTCTAAGAAGAAACTGTAATATAAGTGTTTTAAAATCTTAATAACATTTGTTATTGTTTTATATACATATATATATATATATATATATATATATATATATATATATACAGTTGGGTTTTATGGTGGGTTGGTCTGTTCTTTTTTATTCATTTTAGAAAAAGGAACTGGGTCGGCTGTCACGAGTTCAAAGCTCGATTTGTGCTGACTGGCGGGGGGGGGGGGGGTACAGAAGTCTGTTAGTGGTAGGTAGGGATGGAGAAGTATGTTAATATGGTAATTAGAAATAAAACATTTGTATTTATTTCATAGAGTAAGTGGTGGGGAAGGGGGGCTGGGCTGTCTTGGTAGTTGAAAACTCAATTCACATGACAGGAGTGGGGTAGGGTGGGGTGATGTTGGAGGTGTCTGTATACAATATTTTAAAATTTTCTTTTTAATTATTGAAAAAGCCAAATTTTGTGTGTTTCTTAGTTATGGGCATATTATGGTGTATGCAAGATTTAAAATCTGAGTGACGTTTCTTTTCGGAATTATAAATCGACATGTACATACCAAACTTTATTTTATATATATAGATATATATATATATGCCAGGTTGATCAAAAGTCTTTATAAATATACAGGGTGTGAAGGGTAAATTGTCATCTAAATTACACAAAAATGAAAATAACACTGACATCTCAATTTATCAGGTATACTCATATATTTACCAAAATTACATGAAAATATCTTGAAATAATATTGGGGTAATTCCATGTCAAATCATCTGAAATTTTGTCCAAGTGTGGATTATGTTAACGTTAGCCTATCGCCAAACTTTGAGCTTCCAATTCCAAAAATTGGCGACTTTTTATAAATAATTTTTGTCTGTAAAATGAGTTCTAGAGCTTCCCTACTCCTAAAAATTGGTTTATAAAAGCATTTTTACCCAAGGAATCCAAAAATGCTATCAAAAAGTCTTAAAGTCAACCAATTTTTAGTTATTGATGATATCTGATTTTTTCATAGCAAGATCAATATCCCAATGTGGCACTGAATCTAAGACAAACAATTTTTCTATTATTATTTCATATATAGTGAACATTATTTGTATCAAAAAGATAGTTTGATATTTGCTCCGCACCAAAGCTACAACATCAGTTAAAATCTTGCAAATCAGAAATCATTAATAACTTAAAATTGGTTAACTTTAAGACTTTTTTGATAGCATTTTTGTATTCCTCACTCTAATATTGATATTATTATACTATATAATATTATATAATATATAATAATATTATATTATATGATATCAATATCATTGACAAAAATAGATTACAAAAAGTTGCCATTTTTTGCCAACCCCACCAAATTTGGAGAGCTAAAAATTGACATAATTCTGCTAATTTTTGGAATTGGAAGCTCAAATTTTGGGGATTGTCTAATGTTAATATGGAAACCTGGAAAAAATATTTCAGAAAAATTGAAGGGGTTGGTGACAATTTTTACTTTTTCTGGATGATTTGTCATGGAATTACCCATAGATCAAATTTATTCAAAGAAATTGCTGTTGTTTTCAACCACGACCACCAGATGATTTTGTAAGTGGTAAAGTGGTACTCGGACAATATATATATATATATATATATATATGCTACTGTCAAGAAAGAAATACTGAGAAGTTTAAGTTCAGTATTTTGATATTATCAAAATCATTATTATAATTTTTATAGAATTAAAAAAATATCATCTGTTTTTTAGGTTATATCTTGATGATGTCATTTATGTTTCAAATGTTAAATGCATTTTAAAAAGCTTGCTCCTAAATCATAAGTTATTTTGTTAAATTTGTGTTTAATAAATAAATGTTCAAGAATAAATAGTCATTTTTTACAATTTGTTTAATTGAGAATTTTAGTATTTTCTACAAGTAATTGACATATATTAGTGTAGCATTAGATTTCTGTGAAAAATAAACTAAAATAAACAGGATAAGCTTATAAAAAGTATAATAAACTTAAGTCGCCTTAAGTTATCTTTAATAAACAGGGTTAAAAAAAATCTATACAAAGGTGTCTACTCATAGCAGAATAGTTAATACATTGTGGATCCTTCAATTTCATCATTTTCCCCAAAATATTATCTTATATCAGATTTCCTTCAAATCACTGTGTACATACATGTCCTTATTTATATTGATTGAAATAAGAGTAAAAATGAAGAAAGACACAGACAAATATAAAATTAATTCCATAGACAAAACAAAAAGAAAGATTTTTTTAATGGAGAGGAAGTGGAGATTAGAAAAAAACATTTGAGTTAGGTCAAAGAAGTGTTAGTTTAAAACAAAACAAAACAAAAAAACTATAAAAATAGATAAAAAGTTGCAATATTTTTCCATCCATTTTTGTCTTTCTTTTTTATTTCATTTCACTGAACCAAACTTATTTTTGATTTGCCAGTCAGCAGCACTTAGACACAAATTGATTTTTTTTCTTCTTTTTATTCAAGCTTTTCCTTTTTGAGATGCCTGGTGTCAAAGCAAACATTATTGAACACCAACAGCCAAATTATACATTGAACAGTTATAACAGGCAAGAAGGTAGGGGAGATAACTCTGGAAAACGTGATAATTTCAAAAACAAAATGTATCAATATATTGTACTATTGACTGGTAATGTCTAAGTACTAGTATATAAAAATGAACTTTTTATAATAATGCCTATATAGAATTACAAAAAAAATGTCTATTTAAATTAATGAACATAAGTGGAGAAAAAGAGTGAAAAATATATGTGAATGTTGTATGCTGAGAAATGCATATACCAGGGTAGATCAATAAGTCCATAGCTTGATATAGTAATGAGTTGAATTTTGATTATATATATGTGTGTGTGTGCGTGTATATATATATATATATATATATATATATATATATATATATATATTATATATAAGATAAGAGCTATATCATCATCATCATCATCATCATCATCAATAATGCTAATATAATTCAAAATCGATTAAGATGTTTAAAAAACAAATAAAAAGATAATCAACTATAAAGAATCAACAGTAAAAACAGATATTAGAATTCGAGGTTCTTCTCTTACAGTTAAAGTAAAACAACATAAATTATAAATAAAATAAATAAGATAAATTAATACATGAGATCTGTCTGAAATGGAATTGGGTGTGCTGTGTCTGCTGTGAGTAAAAGGATAAGCGGATTGTGTTATCATAGAACTGTAACCTTAGCTTTTTGCAACCATTGTGTATATATATATATATATATATATATATATATATTTTTGTTTAGATTTCCTCAGTTTTTCAGGTCATTCACCTATAAAAACTGAGAAATGAATGATGAACACTGAGCAATGAATAAACCTGAAATTTTTGGTTTAGTTGGGGAAAACTCCAATCACAGCGCATTTGAAATGTTTTAGCAAGTGTATGAAGAAGATAACACCAAATGTTACAAATGTTGTTTCTTGTTTGGAATTGAAATAAATTGTTTATGACACAAGTCCCATTACTTTTCAGACACACCTCATATAAACAATTGCTGATAATTTATAGCAAACATTTTTTAGGATCACTTAGTTTCATATGATAAAGTACTGCCAAATCGTCTAGCATCAAAGTTGTCAAATAAATTCTGTGCAAATTTAAAAGAAGATCAAAAGAAAAATGTAAATATGATGTATAGAGTCTAAGTATCTCTCTGTTATATAGAGAGAGACACTTAGCATAATGTTAAAATATAAATAGATAATTATAAAGCTCAGTAAAATAGAATAGAGTTGAATTTATACCAATTTGATATTGTAAATAAACAAATAGTAAACATAAATTTGTACATAATTCAAAGATATTTATAATTTGATAGAGAATAAAGAATATACAACAAAGAATAAATGAATAGATAAATAAATAATTATCATATATCTATGGGTGTACAAATAATTAATTTCATTGTTTGACTGTATGTACATATACATATACATATATATATATATATATATATATATATATATATATAAGGGTTACTACCATGTAAACATTGTAGTAGCATAAGTATTAATCCAAAAGGGCTCAATATATTCACCGGCGACAATTAAAAGTCAGATTGTATAAGAAATATTCTTTCGGAACGAATGGGGGTGAGCCAGAGGGGGATGAAAAAAAAAAAAAAAAAACTTTTTATTATTTTTTTATTATACTGGTGATTATACTTGAAAAAGGCCTTCATATTTTCATACCCTCCATATTTCATATTTTATTTTCGTAATAAAATATTGTTTTACTCTAACATCCCACAACTTGTATGATCTCCCAACATACATATGATTTCTCTACTTTTGGTACGTTTTCTTGTACTAAAAATTTGTTTATATATATATATATATATATATATATATATATATATATATATATATATTCACTGATTATTTAACATATCATTAAACAGTAATACAAACTGAAAATCCACGAGAAAAAATAAATATCACTAAGACATTATCAATGAAAATGATTAGAATCCACAAAACCCATTCTCTATTTCTCTCTATTTTTCACTTACATATAAATATGGGCACATATATTTATATACATCCTTAATTATTGTATACACATTTTATGTAGTTTTCGCTCTAGATTTTATAATGACATAAATAAGTCATTATATAGACAAATCTATATTTGCCATTTATTTTTAATAAATAGATGTAAAATATTCTTGGATTGAGTGTGAAGTTCAGTTTGTATGCATTATGCATTGAATATGAGAGTAAAAAGTATTGAATTACAAATGCACAGGAAAAATAATTTTAGCACATGATACATTTAATGCTTTGGTTTGTAAATGAAAAGGAGCCTCAAAAGCTGTTAGATGAGTGCTGCATATATTTGGATTTGTCTAAAAAGAGAGATCAGGAATGAATACAGTGAATATTAAACAGTGAATAAAAGAGAGAGAGAGAGAGAGAGAGAGAGAGAGAGAGAGAGAGAGAGAGAGAGAGAGAGAGAGAGAGAGCATGTAAATTAAAAGCAAAATTGAGCAGAACAAAAAGATTGTATAGAGAATGCTTAAGTCTTACAAAAAGAAATATGCACTGCATCACTATTTGTTATACTAATACTGTTTTTTACATATGAACATTATTCTTTTTGAAATTTGAAGATCAGTGTAGTATCTGCATAATCCTCAGACCTTCTGAACTAGAATCAGTTATGTTTTCTGATGTATGAAACTATCATAGTTGATAACATTTAAGACTCACTTTTTATTCCTCAAATACCATAATTTCATTTATTTGTAATTTCATAAATTTGTGTGCAAAATTTAACATTTTTTTAAAAAACAAAATAAGTTAATTAATAACATTAATTCATAAATAATCAAAATATTTTCTTTAAAAAAATAATCAGTAATAATATATATTTATCAATAATTAAAATATTTTTTAAAAACTTTTTTTGAAATCCTACCAATATTGTGAATGTTTTGAAACTCAATCTTGATAAAATTACTTTGAGGCAATAAATTTTTCATTGAAATTTTGAACATGAAAAATACCTTTAAATTTTTGCTGCAATTCTCAAAAAAAAAAAAATGATAATCTAATGTTGATAAATCTAATGAATATACCAGAAAATGTCCCATCCTAAATTCATTCTGGTTGTATTCAGAGCTGACAAAGCAACATGTAGATGAGTCATGCAGCATTGGGACTTTCCTATTTTTCTCCTGTAAATGGAATTTTTTCATGAATTGCAAATGTTGAAAATGAAACTCTAATTCTCTGTGTATTTACAGTTTAGTCTGACTTGAACAATTTATCATACAGTATACCTTTCATATCCTAACAAATACAGAGCAACAACATCTTTCTCAAAAGTTTTTGCAGTTGCTATTATTCTATTTACAGTTTATATAAAATTAATAAAATAGAAAATAAAACTAGATAATCATTATTATCAATTTTGATTTTTAATTTTTGTTGTTTTTATTGTTCTTATGTCTATTTAATTCTATTTGAAAGAATCTTTAATTTTCTTTCAAGTCCTTAAAATGTTAAAATAAAAAGAAATGTTTTTTCTTCAAATGAAAGTATATTTGTGCTTTCATCATTCTGTTTTAATTCCTTTTATTTGTTCACACAAAAATTATACAAATGAATTTGATTTGTTTCCTTTGTTTAATGGTACAACATGTGTTATCTAATGCTACAGCCATCCTTGTAGAAGAACAATAGTGGTACTATTTAGACCATAGATGGGGGATGAAAAGGTTCCTACCTCTTCCAAGAGTAATTCTAAAGGAAACATAATAGCATGACTGGAGTTCAAACTTGCTACCACAATGTCACAGTCCAACATGTTAGCCACTAGAGCACAGGAATTCTGCTACACAGGTTATTTGTTTATAGTGGTGAAGGTTTGTGTAAAACCAGTCAAAATATTTGAATGAACTTATAACAGTAGAACAGTACTCCAAGTAACACACTTCAGATTTTCATTTCCTGCCTTCTCATAGACCCATTGTCCTACCAAGGCCAGAGAACCTGGTCTGCCCTACTATTTTACTTGTAGCCAGAGAAAGAAGAGATGGATTCATACCTTTCACAATGGCATTAGTGCAAAGAGAATAGTAAATAGCCTTGTCCAGAATTTAAACTTGGCTTACAAAGTTCATTTCCTTTGACAATAATCATTATGCCAACCATACTTTCATTTTTTTTACAAAATGTAAGTGTATGAATAATATATATATATATATATATATATATATATATATATATATAGTTAATCCTTTGTTAGTATTGGAGAAATGATAATAAAGTGCTCAATTACTTCTGTAAGAGCTCTATTTATTTATTATAGTGTACAATACATTTAAGATTTCGTTCTACCAATGGTTTCTGAGTGTCATTTTTAATGACTGCTCGTCATCAGAAACTTTCACTTATGAGAATACATGGACTTTTTCTTGCCCACATAACCCATGCCTACATGACCTGTCCTCTGCTTGCCCCTCTCCTCTCAGCAATCACTAGTGCTTTTATCGGTCATCACTGGTTCTCGGATTTCCTTTCATCTTATTTTCTTGTCTGGATGTTTCAGCTCTTGGTGTTAATTTTTTATTCTTTTATTTATTATTTTATTTTTCTCTTTTTTCCTGATTTATTATTCAGAAATATGTGCCCCGATTTTATGCCTTGTAGTATTCGTAATTTTTCTGTGGTGCACAGTGAGCACTTCTTTGACCCGTTAATGTATGGCTTCGTTTGGTCTAGGACCTTCCATTCTGTGTTAAATGGCTTTTCCTATTTTTTATATTCCCATACTTTGTTAGATAGCGCTGTCGCGTTCCTTTTGTTTTCGTGTCTGAAGAATGCATTGTGGGCGTAGTAGCGCTGCTAAAATTTACCTTGTACCATTCCTAACGTAGCTTTCGCTGGTCACCGGTCAGTTTGTGTTAGTTGTCTTGGTTGCTTGGTATATTATTGATTCTATGTTGCACCCTTGTTGTAATGGGCAGTCTTTCTTACTTCTACATGTACATGTTGGGTTTTCCCTGGGCTTGATGTTGGCCGTAATCTTTGCCTTCATTGGTGGTCTGCAGGAGTAACTTGTTTTGACCGTATTTTTGTTAAATATCTTGTGGTATCTGTGTCTAGGTGGGAAAAGTTTTTCACTCATTCTAAAAATTTCTTGCCTATATTCATTCTGACGTTGCATGCATATGGTGGTGTGAACCAGATCATTTTCTTTTTCCTGCTTCTGGTTGTGGTTGGTATGGGATTTTCACTATTTATGTATTTTATTTGGTCCTTAAATCAGCTCTCCTTTAAGGCTTTATTGTAATATGGGGCTGCTTTGTTAAATATTTCTTTATTGGCTGATAGTATTCAAAAACCTAGTCCACAACATTAGCCATAGAATCTCAAACCTATGTATGGGTGGCATGATCCTATGTTTATGTATCTTAATTTTTTGTTTGGTTTGTGGTATGGCTTGTATGTCCCGCTATCTAGGTTTAAGTTAATGTCTAGGAAGTTTACATTTGTAAGGTTTGTGTCTATTGTAATTTTTAGGCCCATGTTGTGCATGTGTTTTATCATATTTTTTCTTAGTTTATCTAGGGTGTGTCCATCGCATTTTCAGGATAGGCATAAGCCATTGTCTCTATAGATCCCGAATTGGTGTTCTGGGAAGTTATTTTTTAGTGAGTCGAGTATATATAGTCCGACTAAGTCGCAGATGTCTGACTATCATAGGAACCCATCGCAATGTCGAATGCGTCATTGGGGTTGTCCTTTTTCACCCAAGTTTTTCCCTCATTGAAAAGTAGTGTTCTTCTGGAATGCATGACAATTTCTGTTTCTAGTTTGCTTATTGTTGTGTGCTTTTTTGCAAATTCCAGTGCATTAGATAAGAGTTGCTCTGTTATGGATGGGTAGAAGTTCACAATGTCAAACTGGGTGAATTTGTGAGCCTTTTTTGTTGTGATTTTGTTGAACCAGTCTATTGTTGTTGTATTTGTCCACCGAACAAACAACACCAAACTACTCCAGTAGTTCAGTGTTGTTTCTAATTGTCGTGTTTATTTTCCTTAGTATATTTTTGCTTGCTAGTCCTAATTCTGTTTTTGCTGGGTTTATTAATCTGCATGTGGGTCTGTTGTTGAAGTCCGGCTTGTGGTCTTTTAACGTAATGAAGGCTTCTCTTTTTGTTAGTTGTTCTATTCTCTCATCTATGTTTAGTTTTTTGGCTAAGATTTTGGCCTCGTCATTAATGCTGTGTCGGCTAATTTGTATTTATCTGTAATGCTGTTCTGTATTAGTTGTTTGTGTTTGATTCTGTCTACTTCATAGAGGTTTTTTGTTTTGTCGGAGAATACAAAGATTTTTTTGGACTTTCTAATTTTCTTTATGTCCTTGGCAAGTGTTTTTTGGAATGGGTTGCTAAAATTTTTTAATTGAATGTTGAGGAAAAGGTTGAGGAGGCTTGCCTCAAATGGGGCTAGGTCCTAGACTTTGGGTGGGTACTTACTCGATTGGATATTAAACTTTTCCCTGTTTGTGGTGTTCATCTCTCAGTCGAGAATCATCACTATATATATATATATATATATATAGCTCTCTATTGCATAGCTCTCCTTAAAACGGATAGAGCACTCCCTAGTGGCCTAGTATGTTTATAACAGTAAAATTCCATTTCTAAAAATTGAGTCTGTGGTAAGATGTTTGACTGATGATAATTCGGTTTTGTTTTGAAACCAACCTTGCCTTGTCTACTCATACTGATGAGCTGTGAAATGACAAAATAGGACTATATGACAATATATATATATATATAATATATATATATATATATATGAATACCAGCAACACTCCTATGCTCAAACATTAAGCAGTAAAGATGAGGTGGATGATTGAAATCAAAAACTGATTGATGAAAGTAAAGATGTAATGTATGGATATAATAAATTATGGATGAACTTGAATAAAGAAAGTTTATGCAGAGCTATATAACTGTTTGATAGTTTAGCACAAATAGGTTAGCAGAATGTGTCTAGTTGTTAAAAGCTGACTGCACTGAAATAATGAGATGACCACCAGACTTGCTCTGGGACATTTGCTACATTGCACGTTGAGCAGAATAATTAAAATAACTACAACACTGGTCAGATGATTTGCGTGTTCTGTAATTATATTAGAATATGAAGCTCTAAGTCAAAGACAGAGACAACATATGCTAACATATTTATAGTCTTTCATTTATAATATATGACTTGGATTTTAGTTGAAAATATACAAAAAAAAATGAAAAAAGAAAATCCCTTGTGTTGTACTTGAACTCTGCCTGAAAGCAATTTGGAATTTGATTCTTTTAAACCTTTCCAAATTCTTGAAATGAAAATAATTATAGATGAAACATTTTTTGTTGGCATCTGTCCAATTGAGAAGAGCCAATCAGATCCAAGATGACACTTTAGTTAAAGGAAGACAAAATGCAACTATCTGTAATTTTATGTTGATACAGTTCAAAAGAAAAAGAAGAAGAAAACAATTGCATGTGGCCATTTAGTTTTAGCAAGAGAAGAAATATTTGAATAGAAAAGAAACCAATATAAATGTGTTGAGGAACATCATTGACAACTAAACTGGCACATGTCTTGTTAAATATCATTGGGATTTTTGCATGTAGTAAAATGTGCTGGCAGATCTCCATACACCCACACTATCTTTTCTTTCATTACTTCTATCAATATATTGAGCACAATTGTTCTTATGTTTAGGCACTCATATTATTTATGTGTGTGTGTGTGTGTGTGTGTGTGTGTGCGTGTGTGTGCATGTAAATAAATCTGAATACCTAGGGAATAACTTATTTTCATTTGGATGAACATATTTTTTGTTCATAAGGGAATATAGCTAATTTGTAAAGCATTGGTTTATAGATATTAAGGCTTATATTTCAGTAGAATGTTTTGGTTTGGTTTATTTGTTTAATGGCATTTCAACCCCTTATAGGTTATTTAATGCTGAAATTTGATACAAATAATTTGCATATAGTTATATGGTTTTAAGTATTCCTATCTATTACTAATAAGTACAGATATATAAGTTATTCCAGTGCAAATGAAATATACAGAACATAAGTAATGCCTCCTATTTCTCTCCACAGAAATTACAATAAAAATATTGGGAGGTGCATTTTGCATAACAGTAATCTTCATAAGAAATAAAATCGGCAATCCAAGTTCAAATTCTTGACAAGTATCAATTGATGTTTCACTTCATGCTAATAACCTTGTTATCCCCCCCACCCCCACCCCCAAATATGGATGAATTCTACTTTCCCAGCATCACTTGGGTCACACAATCCTCTAAGACAATGAGAGGCCCAATGTGGATGATTATGGGTTCAAGATCTGTCATGATTTTCCCCTGATTTACTGTTATTTTCAAACTAACCTACACTACCTTACAAATATGATAGTATAATAAGTTTTTTTTTCAGCTGGAATCCGTTCAATTTACAACAGTAATCCCTTTCGTTCAGCAAACTGCTCTCACAGTAACCGCATTCCTCTGACGTTTGTTGTTCTTTACCCAAAAGACTGTAGTCCACTGAATTTCAACTCTCTTGCAGTCATTTGCCTCGCTCCTGCCGTACGTCACTGCCCTCATCAGCAAGACTCAAACACAACTGTGCCATGTGTTAAGGCAAGCCTTAAATAATGACACTAACATCCAACTTCCGGGTCAATCGCACAGTCTAGTGATTTACATGTGCGCCAACGAGGTAGTCCGACTTCAAGCCACAACTCACGATCAGGAGGATGTAAGTTCAATCTCCCCAATCGCCCGTAACACTCCCCCCCTGATCTCATTTTACATGCCCGACATAGTTGTGTACGCTTTGAACCACTACGTGCATGATTTCTGTCATCATAGATAGGCTATGTCTATCCATTATGTAACAAATGTTGTGGCCAGAAAATTGTTGTCTTCATAGTTCATTTTCATCAACCTGATTCATGCAAATAAGCTGATTTAATTGCTTTTCATTTTGTGGGTTGACAGCTTTGCTAAGTGGCTTAATCTCTCACACCATTGTTACCACTGTTGAAACACATTTCCCATCACCTAACTGTGCTCGCATCCACTGTTTGGGCTCTGTAAAATTATAAACAATATGAATGGAATTTTAAGTTTGTTCTTGTGGAAGGCCTAAACGAGGCCTTTAGTCCTAATAAAAGATCACAGGGAAAAGCCATGGACAAAAAGATATTTACTTTGATTTCTGGCAAGAACATTTTCAGCAAGATGTTTACTTTATATAGCTAAACAAAATATGGCTTCACTAAAAATGTAAAGTTTTTAATTTAAAAAAAATCTAATATGCAAGAACAATGGAGTCCTATTAGTGTATATATTTACCCAACCCCTTTGCCAAGAGCAGGATGTGACATAAGGTCAATTTTTAAGTGGAGTATAACTGATTTGAATTAAAAGTTTTCCTTCCAAACTGGTTGCATTAATACGTATAAAGAACCTAGTTTGACCTATTTACTCATAGTTATAGGGGGGGTAGGTGAATTCATGCCTTTTTCAATGGAATTAGCACAAAGTAAAATACAAACAGCCTCATCCAGAATTTGAACTTGACTTATCAATTCCATTGATCAAAAGGCAATAACCATTATGCTAATAGTGCCTCTGATGTCATATTAGTAACATGTCCTATTAGTATAATGCTAAACTCTATCTAGTGGTGAGGTTCCAATTCTGGATTTCTGTGGAGTGGAGAGTACCCCTTCATTACTATTAATTCCAGGTCTAATCTGACCCGGAGTGGTAGTAACTGTTATGGTTCCATCTATGGGTTAAATAGATTTTTAAAAATGTGTTTAAAAATGATTTTTTTTTAAATTGAATAATCAGCCAGAATGAATAAAATGAAAATCTCTTCAGCATAAAATAACCCAAGGGTTGACATATCATAAAATACAACCAACCAACCAACCAACCAACCAGTAACAATAGAAAATTTGGTACCAATAGTTTTATGTCATGAGAGATAAACAAAAAAGAAATTGCTGAATGATATTACAATTTAAAAAAAAAACAGGAATTGGTCAGTTTTTGTTGACAAATTTTATTTGTCTAATTTATATTCAGACAAATAATTAAATTGAGAATCTAAATGACTTTATAAATAAATCCAAATATGAATCAATATTTCTTTCATCAGAAGTACACTCCAAAATTCTTTTTTTTTTCTAGCTTTTATTGGTCATTCTTTTAACCATTTGAATTTGTAAGTTTAATATTTCCAGTTGCTTAGCACTATTTTACTCCATAATCCTGATATTTTATAGTCTGAGTTCTATTTTACTATACACTGTAAGCTCAATATTTCAAGTCCAGGAAGATCATATCAGATACTAATAATAAAATTTTTAATATAGCAACTATTCAAAGCTTTTCTTTTAATGGAATGATGGGATACATTGAAACAAAGATGTCTTAACCCTGGAGTAGAGTTTAAATGTATTTTGTACTTGATCTTTTTGTAAATTTTATCAGCTCAGTTACAGAGACTAAGGATTGAAAAGGTTAAGTATTTTTCTCTAGGTAGAACTACAGATTTATTTTAATCTTATACTAGTTATATTCAATTCATTATAGGGAAAATTTTAACTTTGCTTTCAAAATAATTTAAAAAATTAAAGTAAAAGAAAATTAAGTTGTGCTATTAAACTTGTTTTTACACGAAAAGTTATTGGCCCAATCAAAAAGAGAATATCCAGTTTTTTTTTCATTCTTACTGGGTTTTTTTTTTTTTTTTTTAGTTAAAAAAACTTGAAAAATGATGTCATGTGTTGAATTGTAGGATTAATATATAAATAGTATGTTCATGGCTGTAGGTGGAAATGATCTATAGCCTTAGTTAGGCCAAGAATTTTTCAGAACATCTTTGTAAAGTAGTAGATACAATACTACCATTTTTAGATAACATATATAAAATACAATGAAATGCACCTCTCTGTAAAATACAAATTAAAATGATTTTATCAGACGTATTGTGAACATCTCACTGCCCTGGGAATGGATTCATTGAAACTCCGGCGTCTGGTAACTGACCTGGTAAACGCTCATAAGGTCATTAATCCTCTTAACAACTGCAACATTGAGCACCTTTTTGATCTCCATGTTTCAAACACACGTAGGCATGCCTACAAAGTCAGAAAACAGCATAGTTCACATAACTTTCAGAAACATTTTTTCATGCTCAGAATTGCTGAGGCATGGAATAAACTGCCTGCATCCGTAGTTGGCTGCCGAAACACTGCATCTTTCAAAGCCTCCATGCTTCCTGTAGTCCGCCAACACTATACCTGATACCCCTCTCCACACACATATGCACACATGCACACACATACATGTATATTATTACTGTACGCTGTTCATGTCCCTGACACAAATACATTATTCTATGTACTAGACATGAGACTTTGTTGAGTTGTGGTGCACCTGAGCACTGTACACAATAAATTTCATTATTATTATTAATATATAAATACATAATCTTATTAGCAGTGGGACAAGTTTGTTAACCATTATACCAAAATCTTAACTAAGTCCGGCACAAGGCCATAGTATTGGAGCATTGAAAGAAGATCAAATTAATCATACAAGCAAATGTGTTTGTAAGATGCTTATTAATCATCCAGCTAGATCCCCAAAAATGGTAATAAAAATGAAAAAGTTTAATTTTCTTCAAAACCAAAGATACCAGAGTTTTATTATTTCTAATGAAATATTATGTAATCAAAAGTATTCAAGGTTCGATACTGACCCTCGCCAACTCATTGCATCAGTAGCAAAGCTTGGATCTGTGTGGTAAAGTGGGGAGCTGATGGTAGGTGTGGTGCTCCACCTCAGACACAACAAATATCCTTCATCTAGCACTAGTGAAAAAGGGATAGACTCCCTCACTATCTGACTGATACTATGCCTACTTTATTTACTTTTATTTCTAAACTCTACAGCATTGAAACTCTGTAATAAAAATATCAATCCAAAAATAAGTACACCCCTTATCCGTATTTAGGAAATTCTATATTTTTATTTTAATTCTGTAGAGTTTGGTAATAAATAATACCTAATAATGTCTTGTTTGTATAATGCCCCCCCCCCCCAAAAAAAAATTTGGTATCATGGTATCTTTGATTTAGAAGAAAATTTTTGTTTTTAATTGGTAGGTGTATACTTATTAAGTGATACTGATTGAAGGACAATACTAAATTGACCTGAGCAAACTATATGTATCCAAGTAGATACACTGATAAAATTTTCAAAGTCTTCAGTGTATTTAATGAGGGCTACTTTTAAAACACTTTTTTATGGATTACCTATTAGACAAAATAGTAAAATTTATACCAATTTGTCTTTAAAAAGATTCTTAACTAATTGCCTCATCAATTTTCATAATTTTTTAGTGGAGCATTTTTATTAATAATTGAATATTTATTTTTTAATTAGAGATTTTGATATCCTGGAATTTTGGTTTGAATTTTTGGTTATTTCATTAAAAGAATTTTTTTTAAATTGAAATATATAAACATTTCAATATTTAAACAAAATAGTTGCTCCCAATTTTATTTTATTTTCTTTCAGAACAAGAGTATAAATATCTAAGTGAGTGTTATGCTAATTTATGTTTGTGATTTTCACTACTGAAGTTGCTACTGCTATAAATATAGTCAGTGTATAGCTAAGAATATGATTGCTTATTTCTGTGAATTCCTAATATAGAAACCAGTGACTTTCTATAATGTAAAGCATCTAATAAGGGGGGGGGGTCCAAATAATTTTCCTAAACTTCATTTTGTTTACAAACCACAACAATAGATGTCATTTCATTTTCATAAAATAATAGATATAATAAATACAAATAATAGTTTCTCTAGACATTTATATATAAGTTAGGAGGGGCACCTCACATGGTGTAATGGTTAGTGAGATAGATTGATAGTGAGTTTGATTCTCACTAGTCCCCCCTTACTTCTGGCCTTGTGGCACACCTGAACTAAGCTTAGTAAATAACTATATATAAGTTAGGATAGCATAGACATAAAGTCAATGGCACTTGGTAACCGTCAGTTTCTCACCTATGCAATCATTAAGCCAAGAGAAAATGCACAGGTGATATGTTTCTTAATATATTGGTGTGTGGTGCATGATGGGAAAGGTGGCTAAATTTGTGAGGCATGATATGGAGGGTGGTTTAGTTTGTGGGGCATGATATGGAGGGTGGTTTAGTTTGTGGGGCATGATATGAAGGGTGATTTAGTTTGTGGGGCATGATATGGAGGGTGGTTTAGTTTGTGGGGCATGATATGGAGGGTGATTTAGTTTGTGGGGCATGATATGGAGGGTGATTTAGTTTGTGGGGCATGATATGGAGGGTGATTTAGTTTGTGGGGCATGATATGGAGGGTGGTTTAGTTTGTGGGGCATGATATGGAGGGTGATTTAGTTTGTGGGGCATGATATGGAGGGTGATTTATTTAGTTTGTGGGGCATGATATGGAGGGTGTTTAGTTTGTGGGGCATGATATGGAGGGTGATTTAGTTTGTGGGGTTTAGTTTGTGGGGCATGATATGGAGGGTGATTTAGTTTGTGGGTTTGTGGGGCATGATATGGAGGTGATTTAGTTTGTGGGGCATGATATGGAGGGTGGTTTAGTTTGTGGGGCATGATATGGAGGTGGTTTAGTTTGTGGGGCATGATATGGAGGGTGGGGCATGATATGGAGGGTGATTTAGTTTTGGGGGCATGATATGGAGGGTGATTTAGTTTGTGGGGCATGATATGGAGGGTGGTTTAGTTTGTGGGGCATGATATGGAGGGTGATTTAGTTTGTGGGCATGATATGGAGGGTGGTTTAGTTTGTGGGGCATGATATGGAGGGTGATTTAGTTTGTGGGCATTAGTTTGTGGGGCATGATATGGAGGGTGGTTTAGTTTGTGGGGCATGATATGGAGGGTGGTTTAGTTGTGGGGCATGATATGGAGGGTGATTTAGTTTGTGGGGCATGATATGGAGGTTTAGTTTTTGGGGCATGATATGGAGGGTGATTTAGTTTGTGGGGCATGATATGGAGGGGTTTAGTTTGTGGGCATGATATGGAGGTGATTTAGTTTGTGGGGCATGATATGGAGGGTGGTTTAGTTGTGGGGCATGATATGGAGGGTGATTTAGTTTGTGGGGCATGATATGGAGGGTGATTTTAGTTTGTGGGGCATGATATGGAGGCATATGGAGGGTGGTTTAGTTTGTGGGGCATGATATGGAGGGGTTTAGTTTGTGGGGCATGATATGGAGTTTGTGGGGCATGATATGGAGGGTGTTTAGTTTGTGGGGCATGATATGGAGGGTGGTTTAGTTTGTGGGGCATGATATGGAGGGTGGTTTAGTTTGTGGATTTTTCTGAGAAGAGACTTCTAGTTTATATTGTGTTTATTTACCAATTTATATTGTAATAATTTTGTGATTTGTTAATTTATTTCCTCTATTATGTTTCATATATATTTTTTTTAGTGTTCTTATATATATCATTATTTTGTTTTATTATTGTATTTATATTCATTATCATTTATTTATTTATTAGTTTTATTTATCTATTTTACTCATCATTTGTTTATTCATCCTATTTTCATTTTATTCGTTCATTTATATTCTGACTATTTATCTTTATTTATCATTACATACTTTTATTTTTGAAAATTGTCTTTAGAGTCGTTAGTTTTCAAGTAGATTAGTAAGAAAATGTTTTCATGCCTATATTTGAAGTTCTGATTATTTGTTAAGTATTTTGTTTTGTTCTGGAAAGATGATCATAGCAATTTTTTCTTCTAGACATTACAATGTTTTGATATGTTGTTGTAGCTGGTATTATTTTTATTATTTTCCAGGTTATTTTTGGTTTATTTTGATTTAATTTATTGAGTTTCCAAATATTTCTAGAAAGCATTTGAATTTTTTATTGTTAAATAATAACTTGTGTGTAGCTCGTCTGTTTCTAGGGGCCTTCTGTTATGCCTAAGTATATTTTTTATGAATTTTGTTTAGATCTTATAGTGGCTTGATATACAGTGTTTGTTTGTAGGCAGTTTCCATTTAGGAGACATTCATATTTTATTTTACAATTACAAGTGGTTCATTTTGTTCTTTGTGGAGTATTATATATATATATATATATATATATATATATATATATATATTTATTGTACATTTTTATCATTTGTTGCATGTTTTTAGAGCAGCTGAAACTGAGTTTTAGCATACTTTAAGTAGTTTGATGTAGGGAAGTGTTTGTCTATTAATTTTATAAATATTTTCTTACATTAGTTTTGCATTTTTATTGAAACAAATAATGTTTCTATTTCTAATTGTTTTTTTTTTCTTTCTTTTTTTTTCTTTCTTTTTTTTTTTCTAGGGTTGTGCGTTAGTTTGTCTGAAAAATCTACAGATTTTTTAGTCCTGCTTCATAGTCATTTTTTGCATTATTGAAAATGGCTTCATATTAAAACTATCAGATAATCTGTGAATGATGAATTGTAGGGCTTTTTTGTTAGGGGGGTGTTTGGAAGAGGTATGTCAGTAAAGTGGAGTATATATGCTCTATCACTGATATTGTGTACTCTTTATTCATAAACATAGCTAACTATATTATCAATATTATATATATGTATATACACACACACACACACACATATATATATATATATATATATATATATACACACACACACACACACACACACACACACATATATATATATATATATATATATATAGCTTGTACAATGTCAAGGTATCAATCGTTATGTCACCAATCCATTTTAAAAATAATGATGTTACATTACTTGATATAAGCTTTTGTTTTTTTAGTCTAGCAGACAACATTCTAATGGGAAGAAGAAAAAAACTTAAGAGATAATGCTTTTCTATAAGCATCAATCAGGTAATGTGGCAAATTTATCTCTCCTTATTGATTTTGCTTCTATTTACTTATATATCAACCATTTCAGGAGGTGAAAAGTGTGAGTGACTAACTTGTTGCAGACAGAAAATCAGTTGAGATAAAAGGATGGTAAGAAAAAAATAGAAAATGCTAAGGAGAAATAAAGAGTAAGAAGAAAGGTGGAGAAAAATAATGGAGAATATGAGGAAGGAATAAAAAGAATAAAAATAAAAGTATAATGACAAGAAAACTAAACAAAAATAAAATGGAAAAAAAAGGAGAGTAAATAAAAGAAAAACAAATGGAAATATAAAAAAAAATAAGGAAAGACGGAAAAGAAGAAAAACAAGAGACATAAAAGAAAAAGAATGAAAGAAAGAAAGATAAAGGAGGAATAATGAATGAGAAATAAAGAGAATGAAGATGAATGAGGCGGGGGATGAAGATGAAGAATAAGAAAGGTAAGTAAAGATGGAAAGAAAAAGAATTAAAGATAAAGAAAAGAAAAAAGAATAAAAACAAAAATTGAGAAAAAATAGTGAATTAATAATCAAGAAGATTTTTATTTCTTCTCCATCCACAGCCAAATTGTTTTCATGTCAAACAACTGAATAAGACTTTCTGGTGAAGCAAGGATGACGTCATAAATGACATTATTCTGTGGGCACTTAGACATGGACACACCAGTGTGGGTCAGCCAAAAAAAAACAAAACTACATTGATCCGCTCTGTGCAGATACTGGATGCCAATATAAACAAGTGGTGGAAAAGAGTCATGGAGATCCATTCTATTGGCATGGCTTGATGATGATGATGATGATGATGATTTATTAGACACAGGAGAAGATTTTAAGTTATTTTTTTAAATTGTTCCTCAAGAAGAAAGAGGTTCTCATCAAGTAATGGTCTCTAACAATAGACAATTATTCCCATTTGAATAAACATTGTTAATTAGGTTTATAAGTAATTCTTTAAACTGAATATCTAAAATAATAGATTATATTATTGCTGACTTAGGAGAAAAAATTGAAAGAAAATAAATGTTTAAATCAATAAATTTCTTAAGTGTCACTCACTTGTATTGTCTAAAAACAATGATTATTCCTAAAGAACTTTTGAAATGGATTTTAGAAATTGAACATAAACTTAAAATATGGAGCACAAAGAAATAAACAATCTATAATCAAAGAGAATTTTTTTCTGTTGAAGTTGCATATAACATAAGTGAAAAGAAAAGATAGAGACGTATAAAAAAAAGGGAGGTATTTATATTTTGAGTGAGAGAGAGAGAGAGAGAGAGAGAGAGAGAGAGAGAGAGAGAGAGAGAGAGAGAGAAACAAAGGGATATAACTAATTCTTTTTGTCATTTATATTTTTCTTTTTCCAATGAATTTAAAATTTCAAGTCTGATGGATATTTTCAAGACATTTTATTCAATGATAAAGCTATTTTACATTTAAATAAGGTTGTTCTTTGATACAAGGATAATCCCAAAGGTAAGGTTTCCAAAAATATTTAGAAATCACAGAAACTTTTATTGTTTATTGTAAATAATGTTTACATCATTTTAAAGTTTGATCATGTATCATTTTTTCTACATGATTGCCATTTTGGCTGATGAATTTTTGTAGGCACTCTGGCAGTTTTTGTATGACTATAGCATACCAGCTCACCACCATGTCATTTAGGAAGTGTTGAACATTATCATCATTGCAAATTCCCTACACCAATTGTGGACGTTTTTGACATTCATACACAAGTTGCCATATACTTCTGTTAATTAAGAATGAATTTCAATTAGCCTTTTGCATTCAAAAACTGAATAATTGGGACCTCCATCGGAAACAACTACCAAGCCGAGGCAGCGAGGCACAGCACAGGGGTAGGTGAATGCACAACAAATACAACAGTGCTGCCAATAGCCCCACGAACAGTTTCCCTGCATCCCCAGTGCGTTGGGGACTTTACTTTTGGGATTACCCTTGTATCAAAAATGATTGGAAATCAATGGAAATATCATAGAAAACTCCTGTAGATAATGACATGCAAAGACAGATATATATATACAGGATAACCCCAATGGTTTCTGATGTCCCACGTAAGCTGAACTTCAACACCATTTAATATATCGTATTATCTTAGTAGAGCATCTGCCTCAGAAGTACAAGGTTTTGGGTTTTTAAAACAGCCTTTGCCAACTCAGAGTAGCTCTACTTGGATCTGTGTGGTAAAATGGGGAGTTGATGGTAGGTGTGGCACTCCACCTCAGATGCAAAAACAATCTTCCTGGTCTAGCGCTAGTGAAAAAGGGATAGACTCCCTCACTTTTCTTCTGGTACCAACAATAGGCCACTCCATCTACTTTACTTTTAGTACTATTACCTTATTTATTTATTCATGTTTTACAGTGAAAAAAATAAATATATATAGGATTAAAAAGTTTATTACAATAATCAGGTAAAAGAAAGTAATTCTGACACAGCCTAATTTTTCTTATACTTTAGTAGATTATTCTACATATGCATTGAAAGTTGAAAGTTGCTGGTCATGAGGAGCGTTAAGAATTTGATTACTACAACTTAGTGAGAGTAAGTCTTTAAGTTGTAAAATGTAATAAAAAAGAAGGCAAGCAGATCTCAGAAATTACTTTACAGTCTTGTTTCACCCCACTTACAATCCCTCTCAAGGTTCCAACTATTGCGAGCACTCTGACTTCATATCAGGGAATTTTGCTATTTTGATTTTTTTTTATTCTGTTTAATTAATTCATTTTCCAATTTTCAATTTGGGAAATCCAACTATCCCACAACATATGCACTTGAGCACTTGGCAGTGCTGCTAGTACCTTGAACACTTGGAAGTGTTGTTGGTTACATAAATACATTGATTAGAAAATGTCTGTAAAATGCTACAATGAAAAAATCAGATAAAATTTAAAAGTTCAGTAAAATTAGAACCTCAAACTTAGACATAAATTACCAAATGAAGAACAAAGCATTCAAGTTATTTTTATGAATGAAGAGAGAAATTGAATCTAAATTTTAATCTGATATAAAATTAATTTCTGTTGTTAGATAAATGAAAGTTATTGCTTAAGTGAAAAGTTCAAATCACACAGACAATTCTTTTTTGAGTTGGTTACACATGGAAAATAAAATGGCAACATAATAAATACAAGGTGGGATCAAAAAAGTAGATCTTAAATTAAATCTTAAAAATTTGGATTTAAATGGAGATGTGTGCACAGCTGTGAAACTTATCTGGTAAAGTGATGATATTTACATATCTAGACAAGTTTGCTAAAAGAAAAAATGAACCCAGTCTTAAAACTTTTTAAACAGCAGATTTTAGTGAAACACTGGATTTAGTAAGTGCAGCACACCCCATATTTACCAGACCTAGCTCTTAACAACTTTTCCTTCTTTTCTTTCTTTTCTAAACTAAAAATTCATCCCAAGGTTAAAATATTATATGACAGTGCAGTTTCATAACTTATTAAAAGAGGATTTTCTGTAAAGTTTGAGGGGTATAACTTTGTATCAATCTGATACACAGTTGAGTCCCTTGTTTTTAGAGCTCTCCAATTCTCTCATTTGATTAACTGGTGGACTGTCAACATGTGTGTGTTTTTCTAAATTAATATGTGTGAAAATAACAGTTTTGACCAATGGAAAACTTACTGAAATAAGTATGTTAAATGCCAAGGTGATTATTTTGAATTAAATGAAAATTTCATTCATTGTTCACTTCAGTTTTGATAATTTTTTAACACACCTCTGTATAGGTAGAACAGAGTGACCTGCCCTTGTGTATAGGCAGAATATAGTGTGCTTGGACAAATCTCTATTCAAATAGCCATTTGCATTCCATTGTGGACATTTGTATGAGACAGTCATCACGTCTTTCCAATGTTACAACCTCATTTGTGCTTCTATTTACTTAAGTCTAAATGTACAGATAATATAGCTAAATTATAGTAAATGATCATATATCTTTTCTGTTCTTTGACGGCATTCACTCTGGGTCAGTTGAACTGGCTCCATTCAATGAATTCACCTATGGTGGATTTATGGAAGGAGTAACATGTGAATAGGAAATTGACAAACAGTCCGCAGATCTTCCACAGACAAAGTATGCCAAAAGCTGTTGATTCCTGACGATGATAGAGACACCCTTTGGATGTTCACTAGAGCCCATTTGGCTGGGTTGAGGCCCTAATACTACTGCGTGCCACACCTGGCCACTTTGGGTGACCCTACCAAGAATATAAGTTCCTGATGGCATGGCTCTGACACGATGAGCAGGGGTTGGACTTTAGAAATAATGTGCTAGATGGCCGTTGAACAAAGAGCTTCCTCTGCTCTTTTACAGGTCTTGTTTTTCATTCTGCAGGATATCTAGCCACCCTCCTTACCAAACACCATCTGTGGAGTTACTGGTGTAGTTGCCAATGATCTGACTATGAAACAGATAGTACTGGGTTACATAGTACCATTGAGCAACCTGACACATGATCATATATACATATGCACAATTTCTAAAATATGGGATCTATCAACAGCACTTCATATTAATATATGATCTATTCTTGTTGGGCATAAACACAAGTTTTGTGCTCTCATTGATTATTGCTGATATGATTAGTAATCAAGCTAAATTGTGTGTACTGTTGAACAACTTATATTATAAAGTGATGATGTCAAGTAGTCTAAACTGGTGTCTAGTCATCTAGACTTGGTCTAAATGAGTCTGTGCCAAATTGGGGGTGGGCGTGGAGGGGGTGGGCCAATTTCTCGGCATTTTTTGGCAGAGGATTCGATGTGCAGTACTCTCCATACTCATCACTCTCAACTCCATACAAATTTATCTTATTTCTTAAACTGAAAATTCATCGCAAGACTTGATGATGTGGAGGACATTAAAAAAATATGATGATGCATTTTCCCACCAAATGAGAAAGACCAGAGTTGCTTTGAACAATCGAAAACTTATTGAAATAAGTACATAGAATGCCAAGGGGATGATGTCAAAGAAAATTTAAATTTCATTCATTGCTCATTTATATTTTGTAGATACGGCTTCAGTCTTGATACTTTTTAAATAAATTTTGTAACATGCATGTTCTCACTTATAAATACAAACAATTCAAGCTTTTGGTACAGCATAAAAATGCAAAATACCTCCTTCCCACAACTACTGACAGATATCAAACTATTCAAAAATTAAATCCTCAAAATGAATTACACAGCTTAAATCAACTTGTAAAATTTTGTAATTCCTCAAACTATGTATTCATATACACATTGATTTTCCAACAATTGTTAAAGTATTGTTCATTGAAAAACA
This sequence comes from Doryteuthis pealeii, assembly GCA_023376005.1. Taxonomy (NCBI): domain Eukaryota; kingdom Metazoa; phylum Mollusca; class Cephalopoda; order Myopsida; family Loliginidae; genus Doryteuthis; species Doryteuthis pealeii. The sequence continues at coordinate 12,810,053 of CM042167.1, forward strand.
AAAACAAACAAAAAAAAAAACTTGAAAAATGTGAATAATTAAAAATCAAAAGTAGAGTGAGTGATTTCATAGTTGTCAATCATGAAAATGTTTTGATATTGTCTTTTGTAAAATTCCTGCTAACTTATTGATAAACTTTTGTAATCTAAATCCATGAATCAATTTTAGAAGGCAACTTTTTGTCTGTAGGTCAAAAATGAGATCAAACCCATGACCATCTGTGACCATCTTTAAAAGTGAAAGGATGTCTAGGCCATCTGTCACATGAATAAACAAAACAAAGATCAATGAAGGATTTTATTATTTGAATCTCATAAATAATCAACACCAGAAAAATTATGGAAATCAGGATTTGACAATTTACATCAACACAACCAATATACAAGCTCATTATTTTTGCATAAAACAAAATTCAATCATATAGATTTTATGATAAACTATCATAAATTATGGGATTATTCATGTATGGATCAGAACTTCTGTCAAGGATCCAAATGTCAGTTTACGGTCAAAGTCATGTCGAAAGTATTGGTTCCCACTAAATCACTGAAGTTAAGCAGTGATGAGCCTGTTTGATACTTAGATGGGTGGCCATTTAAACAACAGCAAATACTGTAAGAAAATGAATATCAAAATAACTTGGTTCAGCATTAAATGACCCGAAAAGAGTTGAAATGCCATAAAACAAAACAACCAAACTAATCCAAGTGTCAATCTGCAGCAATTTTGCTTAGTATCAAAACATATTTTTCTGGCCTTTGGACTGAAATTGGACTGTAGTATCTGTTCTTCCTTCTCAATATATATATAAAATTATTATCATAATGAAATTTTTAAAAGGAAGAAAATAATAGATTTATAAATTTATGTTTATCTTAAAATAACTATATTGCCAGAAATTGCATAAAAAGGAAAACTTTGAATCATTTCATGCAATCTGTTTTCAATCAAAATTTTGCTTAGAATATGAACTCAGTTAAAACAAAATTATCTTATCCAGTTTGGATGTTAACTTTATACTATTTGTAAAATTCTGACTTATATTTCAAACATTTTTAATACAAGTTTTAATTTAATTTATGATTTCAGAAAAAAAATCTCTAAAATATGATATCAGATAAAATAATTTATTTTGCTATTCATATTGCTAAGAATGTTTCTTATATCTGATTCACGATTTTTTTCTCATAATTTTTCTATAAATTTGAAAGCACAAAAATGGTAAATAATTTGAGATCAATAAGCTTACCCACATGATGATGAATTTGAATGGAAATATAATGAACATACCTGAAAATAGAAAAAAAATATTGATTGTTAATTGACAAAATATCAACAACAAAAAAATCATTGTATAAAAAATAACAAATAAAAATTTAAAAGATTTTAAAAATCTGGTTCTACAAAAAGAGTTTAAATGTCAGTAAATCCATTCATATAATTTTAGTTGTTTTTTCTTTTTTTTTCATAAGGAATAAAATTCTGCTTCTTGGATGTTACTAATACAAATATCTCCAAGAGGATAAAGGAAGTCTATATGACCACATTTTTCATGATACCCTAATTGATTCCAACATTACAAGGATATTGTAATTATTCCCTATTTTCTCAAAAGTAACATATAAACACACACACACATATATATATATATATCAAATATTGGAGATGTAATTTTTGGGGAAAAAAGTAGTGTCAATCTATTAATGATTAATCATTTTGTAAGGTCAAAATTTAAACCTAATGGGAAAAATCAGGAGCAACATTTTGGCTTTAAAAAATAATTATGTAAATTTATGATTTCAACCAATAAACAATGTTGGCTTATACAATTGTATTCATGGTAATCTTTTCAAAATATTCAAGAAACTAATTTCAAAATTTGTTTGAAATCAGCTGAGAAAAGTAAAATATGAATATATTTTATCTTTATTGGATTGAAAATGTTCATATCCATAAAAAAAAAACTTTTTTCTAACTTGAAGATTATGAAATCTTAATTAACATTTACTACTTATTGCTTAGGTGTCATATTCTCTTGGTAAATACTCATGGAAAAGTTTGTTTATTATTTCAGCTATTATTGTTGTTGTTGTTAGTATTACAATATCACTTAAAAAGTGAGAACTTTAATACTAATACTTTCACAACAACAAAATCTGACCCTCACATCAAATTTGCATCAACTACTGAATCATTTTTCATATAATAAATATAACAGGAAAGAAGAGTTATAGAACAATGAAGTAATAATGTTTCAGCCCTAAAACAATGCCTGGCCTCAAAGTCATCATCTGATGAAAGTTTTACTTATGGTATATTTACTGTTTTTTGAAGCATCATGTCTATGAAATAAATCTTTGAAAGACTTCTGGGAAACCTCAAATGATGATAGAAAAGACGTGTAGTCTTTTCTATCATTATCAATTCACAAAGAAATCAGATATTCTCCCACAATATGGTGGTAGAATAATATTATCAGAAAAGTGTAGAGCTATCTCATTAAAATTGGTCATCTATGTTAATAATGATATAAATCTTAAACTGAGATTTTAAATTGATTGAAGAGAATCAGTGTCTGGATTTTACTGCAATTCACAAAATTCCTTTTGTTTGTTAGCACAAGTTATCAGTTTATCAAAAATAAAATCATTAAAACTTTGTCCTGATTTTCCAATTAAACTTCACATTTTCATGATCAATGTTTTGATGTTAGTTAATGATTAGTTGATTAAAATCTATCATAATTGAACTAATGATTCATTGCTCAACTCACATTTATTGACTTTCTTAGTTGAATTTTGAGTTCATTTTTATATTCTGTATCTTGATACCATTATCTTATCAGTTAATACAAATCTTACAATATTGAATTATTTGCTTTATTTCTGGGCTCATCTAAACTGACTAGAAAGTTGGGAATACAATAAAGAATTTCATAACATGACTGAATTTTCATCTGACATTTCCAGATTATGACAAAATATCATCTGTCTGGTAGTATCATCAAAAAGTTACTGCTGAAATACTTAGAATTAGTTGATGCTTTGACCCCTCCCCCCCAAACCATCCTGACCCCAGAGTTATCATCCGATGAAGGCTTTGTATAAATAAACCTATTGTTTTGTTTTGTTTGTTTTTTTATATGAAATACCTATTGTTCATGCAACCTGGTCTAACTACAGAGTAATGAGAATTGTTATAGTAACACGAGATTTTATTTGACAGTGAACATGGCTTGTGTTACCATAACAACAGTATTTTTCAGTAGTGAAACCAAGTTATTAATACATTGAAAAAAGCTTATATGTTTAAAATTGACGGAATTAAAGATTAATATAAAAAAAAACTAATGTAAAAACAAGACAAATAACTTATATTAATATTTATGTTATTTCTTCTTTTTTTTATATATTATTATTTATCGTTGTTCCAATTTGTGTTAATTAGTGCATAAGTATTATTAATCATCAAGACATGATGTTGATTCCAACTCCATTACACAGATTATACTGTCATCTTCAACAAAAGTATCAATCCATGTACAAATAATCTTGTCATGTTGATGAAAAGTAAGGTACTATATCATACTTATATGATTATATTATAATTAAAATTCAGTAGTAGCACTGATACGTGAATATATATATATATATGTATTTATATATATAATATATATATATATATATATATATATATATATATCCAACAAAATGTGACAAATATAAATAAATCAACACTACAATTGATTCAATGAATATTTTGTCTTTATTTATTAAAAAAAACTTCATCAGAATTGATTTAGTAATTTACATTTACCTTTCCATTTATATTTTTCACACACACACACACACACACACACACACACACACATATATATATATATATATGTATATATATATGTGTGTGTGTGTGTGTGTGTGTGTGTGTGTGTGGAGGTCAGTATAATACAAATCTAACCATATATAGCTATTGATAGATACTGTAAACTTTAAAACACTAATTATATATATATTCTATGAAGCTTGGATGTTGTATATGCTGAAACATCTACAAGTTATATATTAACCTGTAGTACAAATTTTAAAAATAACAATCAATTGAATTAAAGAGAGAGAAACCAATTAATGTTCTGAAGAAGCATTATGACATGCCAGTGACAAGAATAACATAGAAATACTGCAAAATGTTCACTATCATGGAAACTTTATTTCAAAATTCTTGTTTGAGAAAGACTAATAAGTTTACTAGTGAAAATGTTATCAATCTCAGTTGCATTCATCATTTGTCTATAGACAAAGATTTGTATATGTCTCTATTCTTATCACCTCAAAGTTGTAAGAATAATTGTCAGCCATGTTTGAAAGAGAAACTCAACAAAAACTGAACACATTTCATTATGTTGCCCAGACATGGTTTTCTTCACAACATTAAACATGTCATCAGTTCTATTTTGGGTAAAATATAAATTCTCTTTTACTAAGAAAATCTGCAGTTGATTTCTGGTAAGATTAAAAGATGGGACACTATGTTCATATAGAGTGTAGTCAGGTCTGCTTAAGTTCTTTGTATTGGGTTATATTGGAGTTCCTTTTTTTCTGGCTGGGGATTTCTTCTTTGTATTCGGTTGGATTTCATCTGGCTGAAGTGTCTCTCACTTGGTTGCATCTTGTGTTCTTTAATCATGAAATAATATGGAGACATATTCTATGTACATATTTTATTCATGTGAATTCCTTTTCACTCAATACATTCTTGATCTACACACGTGGGGGGGGGGGCAGAGACAGAAAAATATATCTTCTGCATTCAGGCTGCTTGTAATGCAATAAGTTCTAATCCTATTGTCCCAGGGTTGCCTGATCATGTGACTCTTTAAGACAATGAGAGATTGAGGTGACATTTTGTAAATCAAACCATATGAACTCACAACAATTTTCCACTGTTTTAAAGTTATTTCAAAATACTTTTTGCTAAAAATCATAAGATATGCCTATTTATTATTTAATATGGAAGATTATTTTTCATTGTGTTTAGCAATTTATGTAGATAGATTTTAATAAAGGATAAGAAGTACTTAGTGTGACACATGCCTCCTTATTTTTATTTCATTTTTATATTCTAATTGTTTCTTTTATCACTAAACTCATCTAGTTCATTATTTCCATAACAGTAAGGTAGAGCATTTATCAGAAAGAATAGTAAAAAGATAATCTCTCAATTAGACTCAAACTCACATTCCCTTTTAATTCAAGAAAGCCTAGTTATATCCATATCAGCTGCTTTATCAACTAAGCTATGACAGCATTTGGTAGTACAAAAATCTAAATTACACCTATAATTCATCCTCTACATTGTCTTAGATCTGTCAGAACCATGTTTATTGTTGTTGTTTTTACTATTTAGTCATCATATTTATGTGTTTATCTTACAATTCATTGTTTGTACAAAAGAGGAATTTAGCAAAAATAGTATACAAATAAGAATGTTTACTTTCTGTTTATTCACAAAGGAAGAAGTTACATCTTTATGTGATTTAGTGATTAGATTGTTTGATGAGTGTCACATGACCTTCTAATAAATTGCCTGTTACATTTGATATATTTTGACATAGATACTTAATGGAGTTAATTTACCAGTAACAATGTATTTCAAAATAGTAAATTAAGTCCATTCATTTGCCAAATAGTCTACTTGACATTAGTGAAAGAAATTCTACTTGTTTAGAAAATATATCAAACATTTTTTGGTATCAAATGGAAGTAAAGAAATAATGTTGAAGATTAATAAGAATTAATATGATATTCTTTTATAATTGTATGCATGGACATCTGCTGCCATTTTTTTTTTGGGGGGGGGTGATATATATGGAATGTATTTTACAAAACAACCCTGTAACATAATAAGAACTGAACTGTTGAGATGCTGCACTTACAACCATTTGTAGTATAAGTATGACCGACTGAGTGATCCCTACCATCAGTAAAAAAGGTCTGATATAGGATGTTGCAACAGACGGGATTTTATTGGTGTGCAAGGAGGACAACCAAGCTGTTTGCCTCATTCCAACAGATGCCTATGACTTGCATATGTTAAGATTGCACAACCTTATACACATATATAATACATATTTCTTTTTTTATTATTCATTATAAAATATTTCATTAGATGAAGAGATTAAATAATCCTGACTGTTTATTCTTTAAATATATATTATTAACAACTAAATTTAATGTTTTAAATTTTTTTATAGTAAATTATAAATAGGAGATGTATATAACATATATTATGTTTTTGAGTATTTTTTTCATCTAATCTAAAATGTGAATGCATTTGATTACAATAAAATGAATTAACAGGATTATAACTATTTTGCATAATATAACTGTTATCATTTAATGTATTCTTGTTAATCATTAGTTTCATTTGTTCATTTACTAAATAGTTTGGAAATCCATTATTAATAAGTGTTTGTTTGATCTTTTTTAAGTCATTATAAAATTAAAAATAAAATATCTAAATCCCCTACAGCTCTGGTGGTCTTTTTTATACTATACTGCTGAGGCACCTTGGATTAGTGGTAATTGATATGGAAGCATCAAAATGATGTTTGACCCCAAAGTCATTGATCTGTTTTTAAAAGTCCTATAATTACCCCATTTGTCAATTTTCTTTTAATCTTCCATTCTTTATTTTCATGTTTATTTCTCCATGCTTCAAAAAATGTAGTACATTTATTTTTTTATATCCTTATCATCTGATACTTGAAGAATCTAATACTTGTGGAATCCTCAGGGGTTTTTTTTATTTATAGTAGTACCTTGACTTATAGTAGTACCTTGACTTACCAGTGCCAAAACTTACAAGTTTTCCAAATTACAAGCTGTCATTTGGTTGATTTATGTTTTGTGTTGTGAGATAAAATTTAAGGTACAAGTTAACTTCAGATATATTATGTTAATAAGTTCACTAAAAATATTTAAGTTTCTAAATTTATTACACTAAAGAAAATATCATTTATAAAAATAAACATTAAAACATATTACAGCACATAATTCATTACATTCTATTTTATCATGTTTTTATACAATTCAGTGCGACTTTTCTTATTTAAAAGAGAAAACATTAAAACATTAGGGTTTTTTGGGGTGAGTGGGGCTGGAACAGATTAATGTTGTTTCAGTTTATTACAATGGAGAAAATTGCTTTGATATACGAGGAAATGGAGTTATGAACAGAACAAATTAAACTCATAAGTGAAGGTACCATGTGGTGTACATATATATATATATATATATATATATATATATATATAATATATATAGTTCAAAGAATGCTGCACTTTATTAAAACTTTACAGCAATAAGTCTTTTTACATAAACTCTGAGATGGCATATACAAATCAAGCTTAGTTGATCTTTTAAAGAAAACCTATTCATATTCATATGTGTGCCGATAGAATCTAATTTCTTTTATTATTATTTTGTATTATTAAACAGAAGATTCCTCTGCTTAACATTCACTTTTTGTCAGTCTAATGGCTGATGAGAAAACAATAGAGATTTGCAACTAAGACATTACATGTATAGAACACACACAAATAGCATTATTTACTTTCCAGTAATTTTAGCAAATATCATGGATGTTTCTTCTTTCAGTGAAAATATCTGGAAGTGGGAATAATGTATTTTAAGAATTAGCATTTCTCTAATAATACTAATAATAAATATCAGGATTAATTCTTGTTTGAAACTTTATAAACAGATTTATTGGTTGTTCTCTTTCATTTGATTTTATAATTCCATTATACATTAAAACTTTTAAAATTTTCAGGAAGTTATAGAAAAGATGGATGAAGAAATTTTTAAAACAGGAAAAAAGTTCAGATCAGTTATAATATAAAATCTTTATTGATAAATAAAGGAAAGTTGTTAATATAAATTGTTAAGAAATATTTCTGGTCAAACTTTCTACTCTACTATAAAAAGAACTAGCTGAAGTACCTGTCTACACTAGGTCAAAGGTGAAGATTTGGATTTGCATACCAAAACACTAACACCTGTGACACTATTAAGGGTGGACATGGTCAGAAAAAATAAATGAATAAAAATAGAATGTGTCAACACCCAGGCATAGGTATATGGGTGGGTAGGTGCTTGTCCTTTTACAGACACAAAAAGATTGGGTGTAAAGTTTAAGAGAATCGAACGGCCACCATGAAGTTAACCCAACTAAAGATAAAATCTTTAGGTATCTAAGTATTAAAAGCAGAAAGAAATGTTTTTTCTCATATACAAATTCTGCCCATCTTTAAATTTAATAATCTACTCGTTTTCTATGATAAAAGAATTTAGAGAAATGTTTAATCCTCAGCCTAAATAAAGAATATACATTTGTCTATGTGAAAGAGAAATGTCCCATCAATTTCATGAAGCAAAAAGACAATGGATTCCTGTGGTGGGACAATGGAGACACAGGTACAAAACCCAAATAATATTGTATAAAGTTTCACCTGTTCTGAGCCTCATCCTCTCCAGATTGTACCAATTATGGTATGAAATATCTTGCCAGCCAAAATAAGAAGTACACTGCTGATAGGTTCATCCAGAAGAAATTCTACATGAATAAACCTGAAATCTGTTGATGAGGCAATAAAGCTGGTGAAAGAAGGATAATTACACCATCACAATCTGAAATAATGGAAAGGTGCTAGAGTCAATCAGTGTCACTGAACTTGTTATTTAGATCAAGAAGATAAACTTCAAATATAATGATCTTCCAATGCAGTGAGTTCTAGGGTTAGAGTAGAATATTGAACATGATTTCTTCTCCTTCAGGGTCAATTTTAGTGATAAACTAATCAACGGACATGGATCGCTTTAATGGTGGCTTCTATATATGATCCATTGGTTCTTGGTTTTATTTATTCTATCAGGAAAGAAGTGCTGCAAGAAGTGTGTAAGAATGGATCCAATTGGGATAAACCACTTTCTAATGAATTGAAGCGAATGTGGGAGAATTGATGAATGATCTAAGAATCTCAAAAGGATAACAAGATGCTTCAAACTGAAAAACTTTGTAAAGACTCTAAACATTAACTGTATCATTTCTTGGATGCTAGCTGTCAAGCTTATGGTCAGTGTTCCTATCAACAGAATGATATAGGTAAAGATTAGGTACATTGCACCCTAATTATGAGTGAGGTAACAATGAAATTGGTCACTATTTTAAGGATAGAACTCACTGCACTGTGGTCTCTCAATGTGAGTAATATTATGGAAGGAAGAATTGGACATTAGGGTTGATAGAGATTATTTTTGGACGGACTCTAAAGTGTATATATATATATATATATATATATATATATATATATATATATATATATATATGGCAAAATCTAGCAAGCTCCCTTATAACCATCAACAACAAAGGTTTCATATCTTTATAGCAAATTGTGTCCAGAAAATTCAAGACACACCAACTCAGAACAATGGTTTATTTCAACACAGAAAAAGATCTTGTTGACCATGCTTTTTGAGCCCTAAAAATAGAAAAGCTTGTCAACTCATAAGATCCAAGTTTTTTATGGGAAAAGATGCAACTTCCAATTAGTGAAACTTGTTAGTGGGTGACCCAGAAGTCAAGACAGTTCAAGTTTAGAAAACTAGGATTTTCAAACCTGTTGAGCTTACAGACTTGCTGTCATGATTCTCAAAATTGACCATAGCAGTGAATATAACTGCTAGAATCAAATGATTGGCTAAGAAATTGGAGCCACAGAACATCTAAGCATAAAAGAAAGAAGTTACACTCACTTTCATTAGGTTTGCACAGCAAGAAACCTTCAATGTGGAGTTGCATCATATTCAAGGCAAAATCTAGCAAACCTCCCTTATAACCATCAACCAACTTATTCAAGATGACACGAGGGTGGGAGGGGGTAAAGCCTTAGCACCTCTCAATCTGAAACATCCAATCTTCTGAGAAATGGTAATGTCACAATTCTCATTCTCTCTCATAGTCAACAAAAAAACACAACACCAGAGTAGAAGACAGGCATGTAATGAACTAAGGGTTAGTGGTTATTTGGTTTTGGAGGTACTAAAGTAAAACACAATGCAATCTATGTATGTAGGTTCTTAATTTATGTACACATACTCTCTATGATCCAGAAAGGAATGATTTATAGCCATAAACATACCTACTATTCCACAAATTCATAGTATAGACATTTTTGTTTCTAAACTTTATCTAGCCCTAAAAAAATAAATTAAAGTAAAAATTCAATAATGAAAAAAATCAATAAAAATCTTCTTTTTTTAAAGAAAACTCATTTCCTTTGTTGTTGGATTAAAAATCTTTCAGTACCTCCTCATATTAATGGCTACATGATAAACCTAATGCAATACATCAGAGTAGTTTGCACATAGCACAGTATGTGTGTGCACATATAACATGTATGTATCCATACACCCAAATATATAACTGTCAAGGAAAAAGAAATAAAAAGAGTTTTTACAAAGTAGAATTATTTTTTAAATTTTAATAATGAACAGATACAAAATCTCATCTATTTTATAAGAACAACCAGACTTAAATGTAGAGTGCTTTGATTTGAAATTAATGTTTTTTTCCCCTACTTTTTTGTGTGTTATTAATCAGATAAAAGATTATTGCAGATTTAAAGCTTAGAAACAGTCATTGAAAATTTAGGCAAGTCTTTTAAAGTTACCCTAGATTTTCATCTTTGGAAAACATCAAATCAATAATCAGAATTTGCTAAATAACCCAAAAAGAAAATGCACACAATTGGTAATCCAAAACATCTTATAGCAACAATTAAGAAGTGATTCAGTCAACTCTGGTGTTGTTAGTAAACGGCTGCTGCTGATGCTATTATTGTTGTTGATGATTATATATATAATATATATATATATATATATATATTAACCCTTCCACATGAGCAGGATGTGATACACAGGTCATTTTTTTAAGCAGAGTTTAACAGGTTTGAATTTAGAGTTTTCCTTCTCCTAGACCAGTCACCATACCAAGGTTAAAGAACCAGTCTGCCTTAGTATTTACAGATAGCTGGAGGGAGAATTAGTTTTCCAAAGATATTAGCTCTATGTGAAGAGCAAACAGCTTTGTCCATTTTGTATGATGATAACTATTATACCATGCAAACACACACACACACACACACATATATATATAGATAGATAGATAGAAGATAGATAATATGGGTGCTATATTTATAAGTAAAAAATGCTCAATATCATTGATAGAGCATTTATATTCCGAGTTAAGGAAGTATGGTTTTAAAATCCCACAATCCATATGGCATAGGTTATCCAATCTCATCAAACAAAGCCATCTTCAACAATGCAAAAGAAGCATACAAGATAGCATTAAAAAATAGTGAATTTTCTGAAAATCTAACCTACACCCTAATAAAACAAAAAAACAACAAAACAAATAGATCCAGAAGAATAATCTGGTTTAACCAACCATATAACAAGAATGTTAAAACAAGTGTAGGAAAAATATTCATAAAACTAATAGACAAACACTTCCCTAATCAAACACAACATATTCAACAGAAACTCAGCTACAGCTGCACAGAAAAACATGCTACAAATAATAAAAAAGCACAACAATAGAATATATAACATATCACAAATACAAATAAACCAACATATAATTGCAAAACAAATATGAGTGTCCTTTAAACAGTGTAGTATACCAAGCACAGTACGACCAAAACAAAACACTGAAAAAATTATACATAGGTGTAACTGAAGACACCAGGAAACAAAGAAGCTATGCCCACAAGACATCATTCACAATATAAAAAAAATATGAATACAGCACTATGCTATCAAAATATATCTGAGAAACCAAAAACTTGAACCAAAACACACCGGAAATAACCTAGAAATAAGTAAAACAGCACCAGGATACACAACCTATTCCAAAAATACAAGCTTTGCCCAGAAGAAAAAATAGCAATAATAACATTCCTCGAGAAGAACAAACTACTCAACAAAAGATCAGAACTTATATAAAATGTAGACATGAAAATAGATACTAGTAAAATGCAAAAGCAAAAAGTAAAAGCAAAGCAAAATGCAAACCGTAAACTGAAAAAAAAAATTCATCAGATAACACTCTCCTCGGACAACAAGTAACAAAAAAGTAAAGTATGATTGACCTCCTAACAAGAAAAAGCAAGTCAATGAAGCACCCAATAAATATGTTAGCAAAGGGCAATTAAACCACAAGGCAATGCAATTCATCACCATTATGAACAGTAGATAATGGAGCACTAATTAAATAACTGTATATCCGGCTACACTTCTTGCTACACATAGCAACTGACCAATCAAAATCCATCACCTCCTCCACAACCCCTCTTTAAAGGACCAACCACTGAATCAATGTATTACTTGGTTCAAAATCGCATAGGCTAGAAATTGTCAGTAAGCAGATACAGTTGACTCCATGTCACACTATTAACTTTAATATTATATATATATATATATAATAGGATATCTACTGAGTCAGACGAACCTACTGTTAGTTTCGCATAAAGCTCTTCAGGGCTAAAATTGAGTCAGATTTTAGCCCTGAAGAGCTTTATGCGAAACTAACAGTAGGTTCGTCTGACTCAGTAGATATCCTTATTACTTGGCTCTACTTAGGTATCGAGCACTTTTTACAATTAGCCTTCTCCTAGCGGTTATATGATAATATATATCTTAATACATATATATGCATATAAATTGTTTTTTTCTTTTGGCAAATACTATACAATAGATTATTTTTTGTTGGTACGAATATCTTGGTCTTTTCTTTTTTTCAAAAATTTTTCTTCTCCTGGTTGATGTTTTGGTAGTATATTTTTTACAATCAAACTCTCTGCCGGGTTTTTTTCTCTCCGCAAGGATCTACCACACGCTTGGTATACATTATATATATATATATATATATATAATATATGAAAAATGATGTGGAGTGAATCCGACAGTGTGAAATAAATATTTAGAAAAACAAACACATGATGTAAAATTCGCTGACAGAATCTGTTTTGACCCTTTATTGAAGTGGTCTTCATCAAGAGTGAGTTGTGTAAATAGAGAGAACGGTGGAAACGACGTTATGAGACGAAAGTGGTGCAGATGAAACGTTCAATATTATAGCCGGAATTTTTTTTTTTAAATTAAAATTTTTTTTTTTAAATTTAAAATTTTTTTTTTAAATTTAGAAAATGCGTATTCTGTTATGAAAATAAAATAAAATAAATTTTTATTTATTTTATTAAAATCAGAAGCATTATAGTCCACAAAGAAAACTCAAAAGAGTTTGATGTAAATGTGTATAAAAATGTAAAAGAAAGTATCAAAAAGTTCAAAAAAATTTTAATTTAAAAAAAAAAAATTCTAGTGTCTAGGCACAACTGAAAATACGTGAAACGTTAACACATGGTGTCTGTGGATGACTTATTATAATGCTCCCCAAAATGCGGTAGAGCTCTCTAGGGGTGACTTAAATTAACTTTCACCACCAGCATGAAGCAATTATCATCTGTTGTTTACAGACTAGATCTCTCTGGTGATAGTAAAATATATAAACAAATGTAAGTATTTAATAGTTTAAACACAGCCCCTTAACGGCAGCTGTCAAGAGATTAACGAATTGGGCTGAGGGAAAAGTTAGTCGGGTTTCACTCCTGGTCAGAGGTAGTTGCTGTGTCTAGCCACACTGACGAGACTGAAACGTTGAAAAAAGGAGTCTGTGGATGACACACATATATATATATATATTAGTCTTCTATATTTAGTAAAGCTTCCACTATCAAATAGAGTTGGGTGGTTTGGCAATTTTTGATTTTGGTATCAATTTTCGAGGGGGGGGGTCTTGATAGCGCAGTTTCCAGTTTGGTTTCAGTTTTTAATTTTTTTTTTTCTAAAAAAGTCATTCATCTCTTGTGTAATGATGATTAGTAAGTATGTGCAATTTTACTCAAGGGAGGTAATAAATTTTTTTAAATTTTTAAATTTAAAAGTACCAATTGTCCAATTTTATGAAATTTTCAGCACTTTAATTCAGTAACCAGTGTTGGTTAGGGATATGATCCATCCAGTCTTCATAAGGAGTCATTAACCATGGTGAAATTTGACTTGGAAGATAACATTATGAATTAAGTTATTTAAATATTTTCTAATTAGGTTTATAGGTAGTTTATCAAGCTGAAGATGTAATATAATTGCAGAGCATTATTGTTTAGTTAGGACTAGCAGACCAAAAAGCAAACATTTCAATAAATCTCTTAAGTGTTATTCCTTTCAATTTTTAAAAATTCCTCGCAAAACTCAGTAAATTTTTCACTTAACTTCATAAGATAACATAAAATAAATTGGTAAATATTTTTTCTATCATGTGGATTCATCATTTATAATAACAATTACCATTTGGTGTAAATTCTAAATGACAACAAAGATTGTAAAATAACCAGCTAGCTATGATCGAAGACTTCACATCTTACCAGCATACTACAGCTAGTTAGTTTTATGTAATATAAAAAAGTAATATAAAAGTCATGAATTTCATGTGGTCGTCAATTAAATGTGAAATAATAATAAATCATAACTAATAGAATTAATGTTATTAGAGACATCCACCTGAAGACATGTTGTTTCGAATATTCAAACAAATGCCTTTACAAGAGTAAAGGATTTTATTCAAATCCAGAATATTGATTACATTTTTTTCTTTAGTTTTTTCCTTACATAAAATAGAGAAATGCTTTTTCTGGATTAAAAAATATTCAACAAAAGCATTCTTAAGAAAAAACTTCAATTGTTTCTTCTAGAATGAAAACAGTAGTTTTAAAAGATGTAACAATCACGTTGGATTCAATAAAATGATCCTATCAACCTAAGCGGCAAAAAGTGGTTTAAAATAAAGGGAAAAAAAATAAAGAAAGAACATTAAATCTATTTTAAGGTAAAATCCAAACCAAGATGTTTCGACATTTAAATTCACTTTTTTAAGCAGCAGAAAGAGAGATATCACCATCTATCTAAGCCTTTACTTACAGATCAATTCTAGAAAAGACATCACATTATAATTGCTTTAAAAGTGTTTTAAGGGAGTTGAATATTTTAGAAGTGAAATCCTATTCAATTATTGAATAAAAAAATCAAATGTGGTTTAGCCCATGTGAGAAGTTGTAATATATATTCAACAACAACATAATATTTGACATAGCCCTGTTCAATGCACCATTTCCCATCAGATCAACAAAGTTAAGCACTGATGAGTTTTTCAGTGCTTAGATGGGTGACCACTTAATAATAGCAGGTACTATAAATAACCTGAGACCTGTGTGCCAACTAAGCAAAACTTAGTAAATAATAATATAATATTCTATTAAACACATGATAAAACATGAATAAAGGGTTCCAAAAGTTTATGGATCTCAAATATCTGAAGCAAACCACTTTGAGTACCAAGCAAAACCTCAGCTGTGAAGATAACTGAAACTAGTTCAATAAAGAACAAGTAGAAATTATAGGAAAATTATCAAGTGCAGAAAAAGCACAGAGAGATATTTTATATGAAAGGACCCTAATATCACATTCTCTAACATCACATGGCACAAAGATGATATGAGTTAATCAGTAAGATTGAATTTCTTAAATCACCCTTGCATTTTTATATTTTATTTTTAACTTGTTGAATGCTGAATGGGAACATGGTGCATTGACAGGGCCTTATGTCCAAATATTATGTTGTTTGTTGAATATATATTACAACTTCTCACATGGGCTAAACCACATTTGATTTTTTTATTCAATAATTGAATAGGATTTCACTTTCTAAAAGATATTCAACTTCCCTAAAACACTTTTAAAAGCAATTATAATGTGATGTCTTTTCTAGAATTGATCTGTAAGTAAAGGCTTAGATAGATGGTGATATCTTCTCTTCTGTGCTTAAAAAAGTGAATTTAAATGTCGAAACATCTGGTTTGGATTTTACCTTAAAATAGATTTAATGTTCTTTCTTTATTTTTTCCCTTTATTTTTTTAAACGCACTTTTTGCCGCTTAGGTGATAGGATCATTTTATTGAATCCAACGTGAATTGTTACATCTTTTAAAACTACTGTTTTCATTCTAGAAGAAACATTGAAGTTTTTTCTAAGAATGCTTTTTGTTGAATAGTTTTTAATCCAGAAAAAGCATTTCTCTATTTTATGTAAGGAAAAAACTAAAGAAAAAATGTAATCAATATTCTGGATTGAATAAAATCCTTTACTCTTGTAAGGCAATTTGTTTTGAATATTCGAAACAACATAATGTCTTCAGGTGATGTCTCTAATAACATTAATTTTCTATTAGTTATGATGTTATTATTATTTCACATTTAATTGACAGACCACATGAAATTCAGTGACTTTTATATTACTTTTTATTTACATAAACTAACTTAGCTGTAGTATGCTTGGTAAGATGTGAAGTCTTTCGATCATAGCTAGCTGGTTATTTTACAATCTTTGTTGTCATTTAGAATTTACCCCAAATGGTAATTGTTATTATAAATGATGAATCCACATGATAGAAAAAATATTTACCAATTCATTTTTATGTTATCTTATGAAGTTAAGTGAAAAATTTTACTGAGTTTGCAGAGAATTTTTAAAAATTGAAAGTGAATAACACTTAAGAGATTTATTGAAATGTTTGCTTTTTGGTCTGCTAGTCCTAACTAAACAATAATGCTCTGCAATTATATACATCTTCAGCTTGAATAAACTACCTTAAACCTAAATTAGAAATATTTATAATAACTAATTCATAATGTTTCTTCAAGTCAAATTTCACCATGGTTAATGACTCTTATTGAAGACTGGATGGATCATATGCTAACCAACACTGGTTAATATAAAGTGCTGAAATTTCATTAAAATTGGACCAATTGGTAACTTTTAAATTAAAAATTTAAAAAATTTATTACCTCCCTTGAGTAAAATTGCACATACTTACTAATCATCATTACACAAGAGAATGAATGACTTTTTTAGAAACAAATAAAATTAAAAACTGAAACCAAACTGGAAACTGCGCTATCAAGACCCCCCCCTCCGAAATTGATACCAAAATTCAAAAATTGCCAACCACCCAACTCTATTTGAATAGTGGAAGCTTACTAAATATAGAAGACTAATATATATATATATGTGTGTCATCCCACGACTCCTTTTTTCAACGTTTCATGTCTCGTTCAGTGTGGCTAGACACCAGCAACTACCTCTGACCAGGAGTGAAACCCGACTAACTTTTCCTCAGCCCAATTCGTTAATCTCTTGACAGCTGCCGTTAAGGGGCTGTGTTTAAACTATTATAATACTTACATTTGTTTATATATTTTACTATCACCAGAGAGATCTAGTCTGTAAACACACAGATGATAATTGCTTCATGCTGGTGGTGAAAGTTAATTTAAGTCACCCTAGAGAGCTCTACCGCATTTTGGGGAGCATATAATAAGTCATCCACAGACACCGATGTTTTAACGTTTCACGTATTTTCAGTGTTTGCCTAACACTAGAATTTTTTTTTTTAAATTTAAACATTTTTTTTGAACTTTTTGATACTTTCTTTTACATTTTATATACACATTTACATCAAACTCTTTTTGAGTTTTCTTTGTGACTAATAATGCTTCTGATTTTTAATAAAATACAATAAAATTTTATTTATTTATTTTCATAACAGAATACGCATTTTTCTAACTTTAAATAAAAAAATTTTACATTAAAAAAAAAAATTTTCAAATTTAAAAAAAAAAAAATCCGGCTTATAATATTGAAACGTTTCATCTGCACCACTTTCGTCTCATAACGGTTCCGTTTCCACCGTTCTCTCTATCATAACACAACTTCACTCTTGATGAAGACCATTCAATAAAGGGTCAAAAACAGAATTCTGTCAGCGATTTACATCATGTGTTGGTTTTTTTCTAAATATTTATTTCACACTGTCGATTCACTTCATTCATTTTTCATATATATATATATATATCATATATTATATATAATATACCAAGCGTGTTGGTAGATCCTTGCGGAGAAGAAAACGCCGGCAGAGAGTTTTGATTGTAAAAATATACTACGCAACATCAACCAGGAAGAAAAAAATTTTGAAAAAAGAAAGACAAGATAATTCGACCAAGCAAAAAATAATCTATTGGTATAGTTAATTTGGCAAAGAAAAAAACAATTTATATGCATATATATGTATATAAGATATATATATATTCATATAACGCGCTAGGAGAAGCTAATTTTGTAAAAAAGTGCTCGATACCTAAGTAGGCCAAGTAATAAGGATATTCTACTGAGTCCCAGACGAACTACTGTAGTTTCGCATAAAGCTCTCAGGGCTAAAATCTGACTCGTTAGCCTGAAGAGCTTTAATGCGAAACTACAGTAGGTTTCGTCTGAGTTCAGTAAGACTATCCTTAATAATATATATATATATATATATATATAAGTTAAGGTAGTGTGGACATGGAGTCAACTGTATCGCTTAACCTGACAATTTCTAGCCTATGCGATTTTTGAACGCAAGAATACATTGATTCAGTGGGTTGGTCGCCTTTCAAAGAGGGGTGTTGGAGGAGGTGATGATTTTGATTGGTCAGTTGCTATGTGTAGCAAGAAGTGTAGCCGGAATAGCAGTTATTTTAATTAGTGCTCCAGTTATCTACTGTTCATAATGGTGATGAATTGCATTGCCTGTGGGTTTAATTGGCCCTGCTAACATATTTATTGGTGCTTCATTGACTTTGCTTTTTCTTGTTAGGAGGTCAATCATCACTTTACTTTTTTTGTTTAGCTTGTGTTTCGACGAGGAGATGTGTTATCTGTGAATTTATTTTTTTTCAGTTTACGGTTTTGCATTTTGCTTTTGCGTTTTACTTTTTGCTTTTGCATTTTCTTAGTTATCTATTTTCATGTCTACATTTTTATATAAGTTTCTGATCATTTGTTGAGTAGTTTGTTCTTCTCGAGGAATGTTATTATTGCTATTTTTTTTCTTCTGGGCAAAGCTTGTATTTTTGGAATAGGTGTTGTATCCTGGTGCTTGTTTACTTATTTTCTAGGTTATTTCCGGTGGTGTTTTGGTTCAGTTTTGGTTTCTCAGATATATTTTGATAGCATAGTTGCTGTATTCATATTTTTTTTTATATTGTTGAATGATGTCTTGGTGGCATAGCTTCTTGTTCTGGTGTCTTCAGTTACACCTATGTAGATATATTTTTCAGTGTTCTTGTTTTGTCGTACTGTGGGCTTGGTATACTACACGTTTAAAGGACACTCATATTTTGTTTTTGCAATTATATGTTGGTTTTATTGTTATTTGTGATATGTATATATTCTATTGTTGTGCTTTTTATATTTGTAGCATGTTTTCCTGTTGCACGTGTAGCTGAGTTTCTCGTTGAATATGTTGTGTTTGATTAGGGAAGTGTTGTCTAGTTAGTTTTATGATATTTTTCCTACACTTGTTAACATTCTTGTTATATGGTTGGTTAAACGCAGATTATTCTCTGATCTATTTGTTTTTGTTTGTTTTTTTGTTTTATTAGGGGTGTAGGTAGATTTTGCAGAAAATTCACTATTTTTTAATGCTATCTTGTTGCTTCTTTTGCATTGGTTGAAGATGGCTTTGTTTTGATGAGATTGGAAATAAACCTATTGCCATATTGGATTGTGGATTTTTAAAACCATACTTCCTTAATCGGATATAAATGCTCTACATATATTGAGCATTTTTTAATTATAAATACAGCACCCATATTATCTATCTCTCTATCTATCTAATATATTATATTTGTGTGTGTGTGTTGTTGTTTGCATGGTATAATAGTTATCAATCATACAAAATGGACAAAGCTGTTTGCTCTTCACATAGAAGCTAATTCTTGAAACAATTCTCCTCCAGCTATCTGTAAATACTAAGGCAGACTGGGTTCTTTAACCTGTATGGTGACTGGTCTAGGAGAAGAAAACTCTAAATTCAAACCTGTTCAACTCTGCTTAAAAAACTGACCTTGGTATCCCATCCTGCTCAATGTGAAGGGTTAATTATATATATATATATATATAATATATATATCCATCAAACAATATATGCATCAGCAGGCAAGCCGTTCTACTAACACACCCCGAGTTACTGAATCAACTTCTTAATTGTTGCTTATAAGATGTTTTTGGAATTACGCAAATTGTGTGCATTTTCTTTTTGGTTATTTAAGCAAATTCTGACTTATTGATTTGATGTTTTCCAAAGATGAAATCTAGGTTAACTTTAAAAGACTTGCTAAATTTTCATGACTGTTTCTACAGCTTTAATCTGCCATATATCTTTATCTGATTAATAACACACAAAAAAGTAGGGGAAAAAAACATTAATTTCAAATCAAAGCAACTCTCATTTAAGTCTGGTTGTTCTTATAAAATAGATGAGATTTTGTATCTGTTCATTATTAAATTTTAAAAATAATTCTACTTTGTTAAAACTCTTTTTAATTCTTTTCCTTGACAGTTATATATTTGGGTGTATGGATACATACATGTTATATGTGCACACCCATACTGTGCTATGTCAAACTACTCTGATGTATTGGCATTAGTTTTATCATGTAGCATTAATATGAGGAGGTACTGAAAGATTTTAATCAACAACAAAGGAAATGAGTTTTCTTTAAAAAAAAGAAGATTTTTAATTGATTTTTTTCATTATTGAATTTTTACTTTAATTATTTTTTAGGGCAGGTAAAGTTTAGAAACAAATGTCTATACTATGAATTTGTGGAATAGTAGGTATGTTTATGGCTATAAATCAATTCCTTCTGACATAGAGAGTATGTGTACATAAATTAAGAACCTACATACATAGATTGCATTGTGTTTTACTTAGTAACTCCAAGAACCAAATTAACCCTACCTTAGTCATTACTTGCCTGTCTTCTACTCTGGTGTTGTGTTTTTTTGTTGACTATGAGAGAAATGAGAATTGTGACATTCCATTTCTCAGAGATTGGATGTTTCAGATTGAGAGGTGCTAAGGCTTTACCCCGCTCCCACCTCGTGTCATCTGAATAAGTTGGTTGATGGTTATAAGGGAGGTTTTGCTAGATTTTGCTTGAATATGATGCAACTCCACATTGAAGGTTTCTTGCTGTGCAAACTAATGAAAGTGAGTGTAACTTCTTTCTTTTATGCTTAGATGTTCTGTGGCTCCAATTTTCTTAGCCAATCATTTGATTCTAGCAGTTATATTCACTGCTATGGTCAATTTTGAGAATCATGACAGCAAGTCTGTAAGCTCAACAGGTTTGAAAATCCTAGTTTTCATAAACTTGAACTGTCTTGACTTTCTGGTCCCACTAACAAGTTACTCTAATTGGAAGTTGCATCTTTTCCCATAAAAAAACTTGATCTTATGAGTTGACAAGCTTTTCTATTTTAGGGCTCAAAAAGCATGGTCAACAAGATCTTTTTCTGTGTTGAAATAATACGCATTGTTCTGAGTTGGTGTGTTCTTGAATTTTCTGGACACAATTTGCTATAAAGATATGAAACCTTTGTTGTTGATGGGTTATAAGGGAGGCTTGCTAGATTTTGCCACTATATTAATATAATATATATAATAATTATATATATATATATAATGAAATATTATATATATATACTACTTTAGAGTCCGTCCAAAAATAATCTCTATCAACCCTAATGTCCAATTCTTCTTCATGATATTACTCACATTGAGACACAGTTGCAGTGAGTTCTATCCTTAAATAGTGACCAATTTCATTGTTACCTCACTCATAATTAGGGTGCAATGTACCTAATCTTTACCTATATCATTCTGTTGATAGGAACACTGACCATAAGCTTGACAGCTTAGCATCCAAGAAATGATACAGTTTAATGTTTAGAGTCTTTACAAAGTTTTCAGTTTGAAGCATCTTGTTACTTTTGAGAGTTCTTAGATCATTTCATCCAATTCTCCCACATTCGCTTCAATTCATTAGAAAGTGGTTTATCCCAATTGGATCCATTCTACACACTTCTTGGGCAGCACTTTCTTTCCTGATAGAATAAATAAAACCAAGACACCCCAATGGATCATATATAGAACCACCATTAAAAGCGATCCATGTCCTTGGATTAGTTTATCACTAAAATTGACCCTGAAGGAGAAGAAATCATGTTCAATATTCTACTCTAACCTAGAACTCACTGCATTGGAAATCATTATATTTGAAGTTTATCTTCTTGATCTAAATAACAAGTTCAGTGACACTGATTGACTCTAGCACCTTTCCATTATTTCAGATTGTGATGGTGTAATTATCCTTCTTTCACCAGCTTTATTGGGGCCTCATCAACAGATTTTCAGGTTTTTCATGTAGAATTTCTTCTGGATGAACCTATCAGCATGGTTTACTTCTTATTTTGCTGGCAAGATATTCATACCATAATTGGTTACAATCTGGAGAGGATGAGGCTCAGAACAGGTGAAACTTTATACAATATTATTTGGGTTTTGTACCTGTGTCTCCATTGTCCCACCACAGGAATCCATTGTCTTCTTTCTTCATGAAATTGATGGGACATTTCTCTTTCACATAGACAAATGTATATTCTTTATTTAGGCTGAGGATTAACATTTCTCTAATTCTTTTATCATAGAAAACGAGTAGATTATTAAATTTAAAGATGGCAGAAATTGTATATGAGAAAAAACATTTCTTTCTGCTTTTAATACTTAGATAACCTAAAGATTTTTATCTTAGTTGGTTTACACTTCATGGTGGCCGTTCGATTCTCTTAACTTTACGACCCAATCTTTTTTGTGTCTGTAAAAGGACAAGCACCTACCCACGCCATATACGCTATGCCTGGGTGTGACACATTCTATTTTTTCATTTATTTTTTCTGACCATGTCCACCCTTAATAGTGTCACAGGTGTTAGTGTTTTTGGTATGCAATCAAATCTTCCACTTTGACCTAGTGTAGACAGGTACTTCAGCTAGTTCTTTTTATAGTAGAGTAGAAAGTTTTGACCAGAAATATTTCTTTACAATTTATATTAACAACTTTCCTTTATTTATCAATAAAGATTTATATTATAGACTGATCTGAACTTTTTTCCTGTTTTAAAAATTTTCTTCATCATCTTTTCTATAACTTCTGAAAATTTAAAAGTTTTAATGTATAATGGAATTATAAAATCAAATGAAAGAGAACAACCAATAAATCTGTTTATAAAGTTTCAAACAAGAATTAAATCCTGATATTTATTATTAGTATTATTAGGAAATGCTAATTCTTAAATGATACATTATTCCACTTCCAGATATTTTCACTGAAAGAAAGACATCCATGATATTTGCTAAATTACTGGAAAGTAAATAATGCTATTTGTGTGTGTTCTATACATGTAATGTCTTAGTTGCAAATCTCTATTGTTTCTCCATCAGCCATTAGACTGACAAAAGTGAATGTTAAGCAGAGGAATCTTCTGTTTTAATAATACAAATAATAATAATAAGAAATTAGATTCTATCGGCACACATATGAATATGAATAGGTTTTCTTTAAAAGATCAACTAAGCTTGATTTGTATATGCATCTCAGAGTTTTATGTAAAAAGACTTATTGCTGTCAGTTTTAATAAAGTGCAGCATTCTTTGAACTATATATATATAATATATTATAATATATATATATAATATATATATATATTATGTACACACCATGGTACCTCACTTATGAGTTTAATTTGTTCTGCTGTTCTGCTCATAACTCAATTCCTCGTATATCAAAACAATTTTCTCCATTGTAATAAAACTGACACAACATTAATCTGTTCCAGCCCCACTCACCCCAAAAAAACCCTAATGTTTTAATGTTTTCTCTTTTTAATAAGAAAAGTCGCACTGAATTTATAAAACATGATAAAATAGAATGTAATGAATTATGTGGCTGTAATCTGTTTTAATGTTTATTTTTATTAAATGATATTTTCTTTAGTGTAATAAATTAGAAACTTTAAATATTTTAGTGAACTTATTAACATAAATATATCTGAAGTTAAACTTGTACCTTAAATTTTATCTCACAACACAAAACATAAATCAACCAAATGACAGCTTGTATTTGGAAAACTTGTAAGTTTTGGCACTGGTAAGTCAAGGTACTACTATAAGTCAAGGTACTACTATAAATAAAAAAAACCCTGAGGATTCCACAAGTATTAGATTCTTCAAGTATCAGATGATAAGGATATAAAAAAATAAATGTACTACATTTTTTGAAGCATGGAGAAATAACATGAAAATAAAGAATGGAAGATTAAAAGAAAATTGACTAAATGGGGTAATTATAGGACTTTTAAAACAGATCAATGACTTTGGGGTCAAACATCATTTTGATGCTTCCATATCGAAATTACCACTAATCAAGGTGCCTCAAGCAGTATAGTATAAAAAGACCACCAGAAGCTGTAGGGATTTAGATATTTATTTTATTTTATAATGACTTAAAAGATCAACAAACACTTATTAATAATGGATTTCCAAACTATTTAGTAAATGAACAAATGAAACTAATGATTAAATCAAGAATACATTAACTGATAAGCAGTTATATTATGCAAAATATTTATAATCCTGTTAATCATTTATTGTATCAAATGGCATTC
Source organism: Doryteuthis pealeii (assembly GCA_023376005.1). Classification (NCBI taxonomy): domain Eukaryota; kingdom Metazoa; phylum Mollusca; class Cephalopoda; order Myopsida; family Loliginidae; genus Doryteuthis; species Doryteuthis pealeii. The sequence goes on from CM042167.1 coordinate 12,834,838, forward strand.
AACATTTTAGATTAGATGAAAAACATAACTCAAAAAACATAATATATGTTATATACATGCTCCTATTTATAATTTACTATAAAAAAATTTAAACATGTAATTTAGTTGTAATAATATATATTTAAAGAATAAACAGTCAGGATATTTAATCTCTCATCTAATGAAATATTTTAAATGTAATAATAAAAAAGAATATGTATTAATATATGTGTATAAGGTTGTGCAATCTTAACATATGCAAGTCATGAGGC